>CM072868.1:6140000-6642500 GCA_036937835.1 Pampus argenteus
TGCTCAAGCTGAAGATTTCATTACCGAGTGGTGTTACTTTCTAATGAATTTGTCTCTAATCATGTTATTCAATCTAATCAAGTGTCTCGCTCATCTTTGGGTAAAACAACATGGTTCTCTGAACAGAAACAGAAATAAAACTTCCCTCTATGGGATTTTTTTTATTTTTTATTTTTTTGTGCAGAAAACAACTCTGCAATCCATATTTTTTGTGCTTGATTTGACAGTTTATTTCACAGGCATCTAATAGGAATCCTAATTGGAACAATTTTGAAACAGTTGAGTGATGAAAACTATTTGGATTTATTTCCATTATTTATTCATTTCCTCATTTAAAGCAGCTAAAGCCACAGTTGTAAACTTCAGGTTTTTCCCTCTTTCAACCAGTTGACAGTTCTCCCACCTTGGGGTTGATTACTGGTCCTGTTAACATTTGATCATAAACCTTACACTTATGTAATAAAGCTTTTTTTTTTTTTAATGTGCAGCAGCAGCATTGTTCTAATCGCTGTGCAAATATTGCCTCCGAGGAATAAAAATCGCATCATGCTTAGATCCAATTTGTGCTACACTCACCAATTACTTTCACGGTCCACTTCCCATCTAATACAGAAAGGCCAGATTATCCGCTAGATGTCTGGAGCGCTGCACACCCTAATTACAAACACAAATTGGAAAAAATGCAACTTGTGACAAAAAAAATGTAACATGCGATTTGTCCTCGTTCCAAGAAAGAAAAAAAATATATATTTGCACTAATTTACTTCGACTCTGTCTTCAAGGAGATAACTGTTCTCGGAGAAATGAAAGGCCGATGTATGTGAAGAGTTTTTGATCTTTCTATTGGCCTTGTAATCAGATAAAGCTGTAGCGTGGACGTCCCGTGTCTAATTGGGTTGATGTATAATTAATCTAAAGAGTAGTACCAGTGTAGTTCATTACATGACTGATTAAGAGGATATACAGAGGAAAAGACAGAACATTAGGTTATCAAATATAGTGTGTGTGTGTGTGCTTTGAAGCGCTGTGTAGATCTACAAAGACTTGAGCAGACTTTTAAAAAGGCATCACAAGCCAGCGTAAACTGACTGCACTTCACTTACAGCTCGTTTTGCTCTTTATTGCTGCCGCACAAACTCACTGCAGTTTTGCTCTTTCTGCTCGGAGCACAAATCTCATGCCTGGACAAACAAAGAGGGCATGAGGAAGTGAGGAAGTGAGGGCTAATCGTGGTGTAACTGACGAGAGAACCAGCAGCGTTGAGTACAACATTAATGCACTTCTAATGGGTGCTTTGTTCTTAACGCTGAGTCCAAACTACAGTTAGCTGAAACAGTGACAACAGGGAGCGTTTCTTACATAAAGTATTATGAGCACACAACAACGAGTCTTGCTGCCAATCTTTTATTTTCAAATTGCTGCTAAAGACACGTAGGGCTCATGCTTTCATTGTCTATGACTCAATGAATCACCATTTAGTAAATACAGTGAGATGATGACATAAATGGCCTCGAGATGATGTCTTCAACCTTCAGTTGTTTGTTTTGACCAACATTGCTGAATTCAATTTGCAGTGATATAAAAGTAGGCAAATCTTTTTGTTTGGTAAATGCAATACAATTATTACAACTGCTTCAGATTAATTTAGAGTAGATGGACTATTATATATACATGATTTTTTTTTTTTAATTCTTGATCAGATGATCAAGTTAAAGTCAATGATACAAGATGGAGCATGTCACAAACTAATTTCTCAGGACATTATGACGTGTTTTTCATTTTAAGCAATTGAATTCACATCTGCCAACTCAAAGTCTCACAAGGCAAAACGCGGAGATGCAGTCAGAAAGAGCTCAGCGCCGCAGGTACGACTCTGAGCCGGTGAGCTTGTAGAGACACAGAGAGGGAGAGTACTCCTTAGACATCCAGGAGATAGATGCGTCCTGCCACTGTATAAATTGGCCGTCGGAAACATTGTGCGAGGAAAAGTGGCAATTGGTGGAAATGTAGAGGCAGTGACAATGATGGAGAGATGAAAAAAGGGGAAGATAGGGTGAGGGGTCAAAAGGGAAGAGGGAAAAGGCCAAGGTCAGTGTTAAATGTCTCATAAAGGGCTGGAGATTGTGAGATGACTATATAAGACCTGCAGAAACAATACATGAAGATAAAGATGGTTTACTTTCAATTATGAACAGAGAACAACACACACAGCCTGGTTATCATATTTCTAATGTAGAATAAATCCACTGTACGCTGAACTTCAAACAGTTAAGCAATAACTGAGATCATTATCATTTTCATAATTACTAGGTTATTGTTTTTAGTGCCTATCTCTAATGAAGTACAAGGCACTACACTACATTACATGCCGAACAATGACTGGCTTGAATTCAGAACAATACAGGAAAGAGCCACGCCGTAGAATAGCAATTATTCAAAGGATCTGGCGGCTCAGATAATATGAATGAAACCTTATGACTTGGCAAACTGGCTTCATGGTTAATGCAGGACTTCCTGGACGGAGCTGGAAGTTATTGGAGGTCTGGTCCCCCTGCGGGTTAGTAAAGTGATTTGGCTGTACTCTGCAGTTGTCTGCCATATAGAGGAAGAGATAGTGACTGTCTGCTGGAGGATGGATGAGATGAGGAAATGAGAGAGGCGTGGACCAGGGATCAGCCCGCGACTAGGATGCCAATGATGATATCAAAGGAACAATGCCAAGAAAAGTGAGTAGAAGAAATCATCTCCATTTCTGCAGCGTCTTACTCGACCGTTTCAGATGATCACCTACTATAGACAGAAGATAAATTGGCATCCCTGTAATTGCCTAAACCTTTAACCTGGAGGCAGAAAGTGATCACATGACCCTGGGAGGTCTAATGCCTGGCCTCTATCATAGAACAGCATCAGCTATTGACACATTGCAGTAATGGCTTGGCTTAAGGCTGGTAGCTTCACACAGAGTAATGATAACCCCACGCTCGCCTGAAAGCCACTGCTTTTCTTCTCATCGATGCAATTACTGCACTGAGGCATGGCTGGCCGCAAGTCCCCGTAGCAGGGATGATCACGAGTCCCTGCTGTTCCTCTTACCGCAAGTAAAGACGAAAATACCTCCAAGAACAACAGGGACTTTGTGCAAAGTGTGAAAGCTAATTGGTTAATCTGTAATGTTGAAATGGACATAGGGGATGCTCTGTACACACGTCGTCGAGATTGCATTAATTATTGTTGACGCTCATGTGCATGTTCAGCCCCCACCAGTGAAAAATGAGATGACAAAAAAGGTAATTTCCTCTTTCTCTCAAGATGGTGTGTAATTGTGTGAGCTACAGTGAAGAGGGGGGGGGGGGGGGGAGAAACTGGCAGGGTGGGGTCTGTCTTATGCTTCTGCCTCCCCATTCCTTCTGACAAAGACTTTAATTCACTGTAATTATACAGATGGATTGAAATATACAGCAAGACAGGGAATCGCTCCAATTATGCAGAGTTGATTAAAACTTGGACCCCATGCCAGGGTGCTGCAGGAGCACAGGAGAAGTCAAGATGTGCACCACGGAAATACATTAACATCTGCACCGCAAGGACTGAAACAAGACGAGGATTTCTGTATCTCTTTTGCTCGCTATGACTAAGCTGCAAAGTAACAATGTACTGTTTGATGGTCTGCTGCAAAAGGACGGGCTTCTGACAGAAGGCAAACTCCTCAAGTTGAAATCTCCCCGCCTGCTAATGAAGATGGATCAATGCTATTTATTTACTGACAACCACACAGAGTACAGCACAGCCCATCTTCCTCCGCGTTGTGTCACAGCATATAGCGGCTGCATTCACGCACAGTAGTGGGGATAAGTCCTTGGCATCTGGAGACCATGGTCAATGGAGGAGAACGAAGAAGAGACAAAGGGAGGGAGAGGAGAAAAAAAAAAAAAACAGGAGATGGAGAATAAAAGAGAAACGGACACAGAGACAAAGAGAATGAGAAGGAGAGAGAAAAAAAATCACAAATAGGGAGGAACGGAGTGAAAAGGGCAAGACATTTGTCACCCTCTCCTACAGGACCTTAGGAAGAAAGAACAATATCATTAATCTCATGACATTTCAATATTGTATTAACCTTTCTAGTGGAATTCTCTAGACTCATTAGTCTTTTTTGAGGGGGCGAAAAATAATAATCGATAGAACAAGCTCCGAACACGACCTAGAAATACACTGCAGTCAAATAACATGCAACCTCAAGCCAGTCATATGATGTTGTCCTTGTCTTTAGCAATCGCTCCCTTTATCTACTTTGAAATCAATCAGTAAAAAAACAACAACCAACCAAACACTTTAAATAAGAAGATAAATGGAGGTGAAAGGGTGTCGCTGCTGCTCTCAAGTAGGTCACTGTCATAAAAGAGAAAAATGTTCGGGGCTGTAAAACAACAAGCTTAAGATGGCAACACAAAGCACGTCAGCCGTCTTATGTGAAGAGAAAAAAGCCTCAAGGCCACACAAAGCGTGATGAACCAACGTCTCATCTTCCTCACTCAGTCAGTCAGCAAGCCTGTCATCAGCGGAAATACGGAGAGAAAAAGAGGAGAGTAAAAATGGAGGCAGAACCCAAAGGTGCCCGCACCCTTTAAACTCCACCGCTCTCTCCGCAACACCTCCACGGCTCGCTCACCCGTAGCTTCACCTTCCATCCATCATTGCCTGAAGAACACCCGCCATTCAAATCACCACCACTCCCCCAGGTCATTTGACTAAGAAAACACTCTAATTTATCCCAATTATGTGCCTTCACTGAACATTAAAGCACCACACGGGCCTTTTTGTCTGTCATCATTTACATTTAACCTCCGTGATTAGTTGTGTCAGTGTTGTGCTGAGCGCGTGTGTGGCGATGCTGTTATGAAAACATGTCGCATTTGAATTGTGTGACTGGATGTTTGTATTGGGCATTCCTAACGTTGTAGGGAGGAGTCTCACGGGTTCAAGGGTTATTTCAATACTGTCATTATGGATGTACCTAACACCTTGGCTTAGACAAGAGCAATCGAATGGGTTTCATGAAGGAAAATGAGTGGGTGGCACATTCACACACCTTCACTCTGTTTTTTATGTCAGGAAAGGCTTTTAATTAGTGTTCTTATTTCTAATTTAGCAGAAATCAATCATATTTGTAATATAAGAAATAGTGTATTGGACAAGAATCTGATTAAAAATAGTGTAGATAAAAATAACATAAATGATCATAAAATGATCACTGACATGATTAGTTTAATTAGTTGATTGACAGATCATTTATAATCCATATCAAGTAATTCATTAATAATTAAATATTTACTCACTATTTGGTTTCAGTTTCTCAAATTTGAGTGAAAATTTTTTGATTGTTAACTGAACAGTGCATCATTTGGATCTGACAAAAAAAAAAAAAAAAAAAATCAATGAGAAGATTGTGCTGGGAAATGTTTACATATTTACTATCTACAGTACATTTTATAGATTATGAATGAATTATTTGAAGCCAATTAAGAAATGATAAAATACCAGTTTGTCGCAGTCCTACACAAGATGTTAGAGTGTGAACTCACGTTACCTTAATAACAGATTTTATACATGCTGCCCGCCCCCTGTAAAGTAACCAAAGCAAACACATCCATGGCAGTGGGTTATATATGTTGGGTGGTGGCGCGCCAATTAACTGTATTTGTGCACCTGCTACAGAATAAACTGTTCAGTATGTGTGTATGCTTATTAGTTTCAGTTCAGTGCACAGTGCCTCTGTTATATATGTTAAACATGTGGATTTTGCATCTTTTTTTGACTGATGTTTCACTATTTTGGCCACAGATGATCTGGTGGGTTTTTTTTTTTTTTTTTTTTTTTTTGGGATTTCTGTTAAATGCTTTTTTTTTTTTTTTTTGAGTGTTGATTACCAAACGTGTTGGATTTAATTAGCATTTGATTTGATTTAACCCATCTTTGCTGTGGTTGTTTTGATTGAATTACCTTAGTTCAAAGTCCTTTTCCATTAAGCATTTACATGATTTCTCTACCCT
Organism: Pampus argenteus; assembly: GCA_036937835.1. Classification (NCBI taxonomy): domain Eukaryota; kingdom Metazoa; phylum Chordata; class Actinopteri; order Scombriformes; family Stromateidae; genus Pampus; species Pampus argenteus. The sequence continues at coordinate 6,146,051 of CM072868.1, forward strand.
GTGTACGTAATTAGTGCAGCAAATCTGCATTTATCCTACTAATCAAAGGACTTATAACAGTATTCATGATTATTATAAGCTCTTATAAATACCATGACTCATAGGTGATGCTAAACATAAGATGGTGAGATCAGCTTACAAGAGGACAGCAGAGAATAAGCTGAGGGAGGAACGATTCCCGGGGATGGTGCGTGGAGGCTATATTCCTTTGGGTTAATTGTGTGGACCTTATCGGCACTAAATAAGGATGGTTAGAATGACTGGCTAAGTGACAAATGGATGTACAAATCACCCAGATTACTTCCCAGTTATTAAAAAAAACTTGGATTTGGCTCGCTTCCACACTCCCTCTCTCATTATGTCTGGCAGTCTCACCACTGACGGCTATCTTTTACAATAACTCAAATTCAGTTATTTGAAACAAGCCTAAGTGTCTAACATTGATTAAAAAACAACTTTTTTTGTAACGATGTGAAATTGGGATGAGTCGGTTGGTGAGATCATTAAAATGAAATGAGTTTTGATTGATTGCCTGAAGAGGTGGCGTTTGACCTGCAGCTGTAGTGTAAATGGCTGTGGAGAGGTGCTGGTAAACTGTCTAAACACTGTGCATCTGTGATGATTGGTGCCTCGCTGGTGTTCTCGCAAAGGGTAGCGACAGTAAGATGAGTTGTCAGACAGTGCACAGCTGTTCACTTAATTACCTCCTAGTTTGGGAAGGAGGTTAATGAAGCAGTTTGGCGATCAGAAATGAGAGACAGCCTGAATGTGCACAAAAGAAATTAAGTTTCTAGCTGCTGGGACGTAGCTGAAAGCAACAGCATTTTAAATTATTGATTGCAAAAACTGAAACACTAAAGGCATAAAGAAAGAGGAAGCTGACGGAGGAGGAGCGGTTATTACTAAGCTTTACAGATTCATACATATTAAGCATATTCCTATACAGAGTAATTAGATCTCATTCTGAGTCTTTTGTCTTCAAACATACTTTCGTCTGAGGAATTAGAGTCACATTCAGAGTTTATTGCCAAGTAGGATTTGCACAAGCAAGGAATTCGCCTTGGTGGTTGAGTGCATATGATATACACAAAATGAAGTGAATAATACAGCAAAGAAAGAAAATGTTTTATAATAAAATGCATGTATAATATATTCTGAGAGAGAAGAGCTGCTACAGCATATTGACACATATACACACATATTGACCAGGACTGTGCAAATGTTCATAGTGTAAACTTGAGCTCAGTTATTTAAAAACAATCATTTTCAGCCTTTACAAAGCACTCTGTGATTCACTGGGATTTCTTTATTATTTAAGTTTATTAATATCGTTTGAATTAAAATTGTACCGTATCCGATAAAGTCTACAGCGCTGACTCTGAACCCTTTTAATCTGACGTATCCTGTAAATAGTCTGGTCTCTTTTTTCATTATTTCAGTTTCTTTTCAGGCTATAACTAGCGATAACTGTCATGATCAGATGTCATCAGATTACTGGTTTTACCTGACTAATTGGTCCACATCTGTAACAATTAGTCAAGTACTCGATTAGTTATTTGATAGATGAATAATGGTTTTAGTCAGTTTTAAGAAACTTAAAAAAATGGCTGGTTTCAGCTTCTCAAATATGATTTTAATGCTTTGCTTTGTCGTACAGGATAGTAAACTTGAATATCTTTGGTTTTTGGCATTTGAAGGTGTCACCATTTTTTTCCACTATATTCTGACATTTTATAGACAAAATGATTCATCTTGAAAATAATTCAATGATGAAAATAATTTTTAGTTGCAGCTCTATAACATATTCACACCAGACTATCTGACTAATCAACAAAGTGCTTAAGCTCTACAACTAAACATATAAAACATTATACTAAATTGACACACACACACACACACACACACTGACACTCCTTTTCATTCCCATCCCCCAGTTTTAATGGCGTACACATGCACCACACCTTGGAGCCTTCCCCCAAGCACACAGGTAGAGTAACTGTAAGGACCAGACCAAAGACCATCCTGCATATTCATGCCATTATGGGGTGAATAACCCTGGCAGACAGTGTATCCGCTTAATATCCTTAATCACCTGCATCTCATTGTGGGGCCTGGACACACCTCCACTCATTAAAATGATGGATGGAGGCATAAGGGGATGCTCTCCCCTGTTCCAAATTTGTTCTTGTTTAGAAAGGTGCTTATTAGAGAACACCTGGGGGAAGGGCGCTCCAAAAGCACAGGCTATAAGATGAGGAGGAGGAGGAGGAGGAGGTGGGAGTGGGAATTCACAGTTGGCATACCTCAAACCATTAGTGAAGTACACTAATATATATCTATTTTTTGGTTTGTCTTCATAAATATAAAATGTCAGCACAAATTAGATTTCCAAAGCTAACAAATATGCATAATGCAAAAAATAAATGTTCTTTACCTTTTTGCTTAGATTACTTATACATTAATTGTATTTTCCATTTACAAATTATTACCAAAACAAAAAAACCCCAAAAAACCTGCAAATGGCCAACCCCCTTTCCCTACAAACTGTTGAGTGCATTGGACTTAGAGTCTCTCATCACGCTGATGGCTTTCAGCAGAGGACTCGGAGCAGTTTGGTCTCTCAAGGCTCCAGCATGTTGAGGTGGGCAGCACTCGTCATTAGCTTGTGGGGAAAAAAAGGACCTCCATTCCAGTTCTTTGAGGCTCAGGAGGGAGTAAAAAGGGGAGGAACCATCTCTCTTTCTTCATCGCTGATGTTTGAATAAGCCAGACAGACAGCAATTGACATTAAAGACTCCCATAGGCCAGGTTATTGCCTCTGTGAGAACAAGCAGTAGGCAGGTTAGATGTAATAAACTGGAACAAATGTATTTCGGTCTCCAATTAGGATACGTTGCTGTCTAGAGTCGCTCTGTGGTGACAATGTCATCTCCTGATTTTATGGATGTTTTGTTTTGCCGCGTCAGCAGGTTTCTCACCGGCTAGTGAGTGATGGGAAATAAGATGAGTACTGTATTCGCTCTCTTATGTAACCTCATTGAAGCCTCCTTACGCCTAATTGGCAGCAATCTAGGCCTGTCAAATTGAATATAATCTCTTCACTGTTGGTTTTAGCCTCCCTCTATGGCTTTGAATGCCTTTACTAAATGACACAGGATGCTTATATGGTGAGTAATTGAGAACACTAATGGAATTGGCATTAGGTAATACATTTGAATAGCTACTGTACAGAACAGGATTGGCTGTTTAGCCTCGGAGCCAAGGTTATTGATAGTTCCCTTCTTCAAAGTGTTGTAGAAGTACATTGTGTCCTTTCGGATGAGTCAAGCTCAGATGATTACACATTAAAATTATAAGGCAATGACATTGAGCTTTATTGTGTTGCTTCTCAATTATAGCTATAATAAATATGTCAATAATAATGTTTCATATCTCCACAAATGTTAGTGCTGGGTACTTTACACAAGCTCGATAACCATAAAGTAAATTACTAGAAAATAAAGTTTTTATGTTTATCATTTTAAAAAAAGCTGTATTTTTTTTTTTAAGGATAACGCTGATAAGGCTGCTACATTTTTCATACTTACATACATTCATCAACAAATTCCATACAAAAATCAAATTGCCTTTTTATCCAAAGTTATATATATATATATAGTTTCTTTTTCAATGTCAAATATAAACAAGATCATTGATTACTTTAAAAATGATCAATGATGGTGATTATAATATAACTGGTACAGAGGTACATATGATGAAAATGATTATCGATATGGATACTATAAGTAGCCACATCAGTTTGTAATGGTTGCCCGTAACGACGGCAGTTCAAACGATGTTGAAGAATGTTGAATGCGGATGCGATATAATTGGTGCAACTATTGAGGGAGTGGAAAACAGCCTTGTGCGATGTAACTTTAGGATTTACCGTATATAAGAAAACCTGTAAAACACAAAACGAGGGAGAGAGTTTTAGTCACAAACCTAAAGACGTTTATACATCTGACCCTTTCTGCAGTAAACGACAGTCATCATGAGTGCATATTGATCAGCAGCTGAATATAGTCCTCATCAAATGCTCTAGTTACTCCTGTGTGAATAGTGTTTGCTAAAAATTACAGTGTCCAACTGTATTAGAAAAAGTATTTTCTTAAAAAAACGAATCTATATATATTTGTGGCTCTTTTTTTATTTATTTATTTTTTAAAATGTGTGTCTTCAGTAGGAATGAACAAAGGATTTTTAAAAAAATCAAAACCTTTGTCTAAGTTGTCTACTAGTGTGGAAGTGGAAAAATTTGCCTTTGAGATTTTTGAGTCGAAAATGACAGTGATGGGTAAGTGTTGAGAGCTGGACTTATACTGTTGATTTGTATTCTTTGTGGAACTTAAAAAGCATCAACCATATCCTCTCAGAAAATGTTCAGGTAACAAATGACCAAAAGAAGATGTATAGTTTGAACTTTTTTATTCATCCTTTTTTTTTTAGTTCTTTTTTTACTTTTTTGCTTTACGAAACAAATGTTTGCAGATGTCCTATGAATAAACAACAGCACCCTTTCTCCTTAAAAAAAACAAACAGGGATCATTACCCCTGTCTTGTCAAGAAACGAGACTCTTCTTGTCCAATTACAACCTCTCCAGATTCCCAAAGTGACTCTTATTTCCTGTATTTGACATTCGTTTAAGTGCATTAGTAGACAAACATAACCATTTCGAATAATGTGCAATAGCTGAATTATGGTCAATGCGAAAAAGATATTTACATTGCAGCTACGACTCACATTAACTGTCTATTTCATCACTTGAGTTAGCGTCAGAACTGGAGAGGGAGACAATCACAACACAAGGAGTCTCCTTTCAAGCACAGCCTTCGTAAACAGCAACCTTTACCAACATCATCATCATCATCATCAGGATTAACTAGACTCTTTTGTCATACCTGTTTTCCTCCAGTAAGACAAAAAGGTTAATAGATAGAATGGTTTAAAATAAAGTTTAGTGATTGTGCTTTTAAAACCAAAGTAAAACAAATAACAAACATTGACGACAACACGAAACATAACAGTGCATTACAAAAAAAAAAAAAAGAAAAAAAAAAGAAGAAAAATCCCAAAGTGGCACTTTCTTGGGGCAGCTAAATAATATAGCAATTTACAACATGGATGGAAATGATAAAATAATTATATTTACTGGCATAATAAAATTAGAGAATTCGCAAAATAAAACAAGGAAGACAAATTTGAGGTACCACAATGGGTAAAAAACAAGAGGACATCATGTATACACGTATATTTACAGACAGTCCACCCCTCTCTGCTTGCAGCTTTTTTATTACAGTAATGTCTGACTGTATATCGGCTCTCCAAAGTTCTTGTCAAGGCAAGCTGGGTCATGTCAATGTCTGGAGTAGGATTTCACTCCATATTGCATTGGAATTAAACATAAATATCCTACTGTGTGCATTTTGTTTTGAATGCACCATTCTTTTATCTTCAGACACTCTTTCCTTTTTTTTTTTTTTTTTTTTTTTTAAATGGACATAGAAAATGATAAATTACAAAAAAACAAAAACCCCATTGGTCTGTTTTCCAGATGTAAAGAAACACTACTGATGTACAGTATGATGGCAGCCAACATGATGGTGAAATACTGAGATATTTAAAATTGTAAGAGAAACAATGGTGCTCCACTCTTGGAAAAATCAGGACAGTTCCTCCTGTTCGCCCTTTTCTATTCTTCAGCTTTCTACCATCTGGATGAAAAAAAAGCAAAAACATTTTTGGTTAGCATCCATCGTTCAGTCATAATTATATAAATCTGCTACAGGTTGTTGAGGGAGAGCTTTTCAGCTTGATTACCGGCTGTACCTCTAGCTCTTCATCTCCTGGTTGGAAGGCCCCCGTGGTGTTCATGCCCATGTCTGCAGGGTTCCTGCGGCCTCCTTCACCTCTCCGTCGGCCCCCTGAGCCCCTGGAGGACATGGAGCTGGAGGAGCTTGGGTCTCGGGGGCTGTTGACTATGGGGAACTGTGGTCGGCTATAGGGCAGAATGTCCTCTGAACCTAGGGACACAGAAAGCATATAAATGGAAATACTGCTGATGGAAAGAAGACATTCCTTTACATTGAACTTAGTGTTGTACCTGCATGTTGACGCGCCTTGTTGGCGGTGCTACCCTCATGTTTGTTCCCTTTCCCTCCATGAGCAGTCTTTTGTCTCTCCTGAGCCTCTTTGCGTTCGGACGAGCTGGTTCTGGGGTCCGAGCCCTCTCTGGGCCGGCAGCCCCCTGTTCCTCCTCTCTTGTCTCGACCTTCTCCTGCCTTGGGAGAAATCACTCCCCGGCCTTCCAGGGCCGCCTTGGAGGGGTGTGTAGGGGACTTGAGCACTGCTGGAGGTGGTATGGGAGGAGGTGGGAGATCTGAAGGATAAACACAGGAAGTAAGGACGCATTAACCACCAAGATCAAAAACTAGGGTTGAGGTAATTATACAAGACTGAGGGACATGAATGTGTGTACTCTTGAAACTTAAGTGTGTATCATATGTCACTCAGTTGTCTCACGCCTGCAAGGTGATACACAAACACAGCTGCAGTATGTGTACATACACTCAGAGCTGTACACACGGCTATGCCCAACGGAAACTCCTCCAAGCAGACAGTAAACAGAACAGATGACATTGAACAGGCCGTATCTTCGCAGAGAGTTATGAGATTTGAGCGAGAGGCAAGAGAGGAGGAAGAAGTGAGCGTGACGGTCAGCAGCTGGCTCTCTGACCCGCTCAACTTCCCCTGTCGATGAATCAATGCTGCTTGTCCTTGAGCCATTATTCATATGAGGCCAGCCAGTGGGCCGCCTGGCCTCTCACACATCACACAGCCATCTAAACAAATTGCTGAGAGAAAAGCCTTGTCTGCTTGCGATCGATGGCTTTTCATCTTCTAATCAGCTTCCGACCTGAAGGATGGTTTTGTCGGCGGCCAGAGCCCATAATCCACATAGGATTAGAAAGTTAATAAACACAGCCAGTGCAAACTCTTACACCTTGTATCCCGAAGCCTACAATACTTTTAGGATTGCAAAACACAGGATTTTGAAGAGAATCAAGGCTTTTATTCCTTTTTTTTTTTACACACAAAGGGCTAATGGAGCAGGTGATGTCTTTGCTGTCTTGTTGGTGGAATCAGAAAGCTTCAATACACTTTTCTGATTATCCTCCACCTCCATCCACTCCTCCTGAATACAAAAGGAGGCCAGTCAATATCATACAGCAGAGGCGTCTGCAGTTTTTTAATATCTCTCTTGCCTCCTGAGTCCCGCCTCAGTCAGAGTCCGATCAATGCCACAGTCTGTGAGATATAGCTCACTACAAGGGAGGAGCAGAGTGCCAGTTAAATTTATGAGGAAATATCGTGTGGACTGAAAAGTGTGTCTGCGCTTGCCAAGGAGGGTGTATCCGAGGTCTTGGTTGGTTAATTAGGCAAGAGACGGATCAAAAGAGACTGGGAAGGGTTAAGTTCAGAGAGGAGGTAGACAAAGGCATTAGAGTCAAACGCAATATGAATCATGGGGGGAATATAACTTGGGTGTTTCCACATCCACTGTGCAAACAAGAGTGAAATGAGTAGGTCAAAGAGGGGTAAGGGGTGGGGAAGGGTGGTGGCCGGGGCGTTGGGGGCAGTTGTCTCCCTTGCTGGTTCAGTTGTTTTTATGCCTTTTAAGCGATGGTATTTTTGTATATTTATAGTGCTGTAGAGTACGCTCAGCTTAGAGTAATTGGAAGTAGTCACGTAAAAATGACAGGAATATGTATTACATCATATTGTGTTATAGCAAACATGGTCGGTATTTTCTCTCTTTTGTCCCAATTTAAATTTCATTAAATCACCTTCCCTCACCTATCACCTCAGTAACCAGTCTTCCAGACCACAGACGGAGTATGTATGTGGGTTTGGGGTTGGGTTGGGGGTGGGAGACAAGGGAGGGAGGCAATAACCTCCAAATGAAAAACAATCCATTCAGATCAAATGCAATCAGCAGGAGGACTGATGGACAGACAGAGCTACAGAGCTGTCAGTCCACCCCCCCTCACTGCTCAAACAAAGACAGAGGAGAGTGGAGCATGGGAGAAGAGAAGAGAGTGAAGAGGGATGGAGAGATCACTCCAAAGGGAGGGGCAGCGGATGGGGAAGAAGCCAGGATATAAGGATGATGGCAGGAGGCGGCGGTTTGAGGGGGGGGCTTTGGATTTTCTGCAGTGATATAGCTGGTCTGGCTCCCAGTGAGCTGGATATTAAATCTCCCTGTCAAGTGCTTCCAACACTCAAGGACACCTGACACTAAGAGGGGAGCCAGCTCTGGGACAGCACATACTGTACACACCAGAGTGCGTGTGCACACACACACACACACACACACACACACACACACTTGCATACAGATAGATTTTAACAAATGATATTTCTACAAGATCAAAGTGAAACCGTGTGGCTTTCTGCTGTTAAGAAAGACCGTGTGCGGTGAAGAATGATGCTGTAAAAAGTCAACTGCTCTTTTACTTAATAAGGTTAAAGCTTTTTCATCTGTGTGCAGCTGCTCTGGTATTTAGCCCCGTGTTTGGTTTATGTTCGGCTCCTGTCGAAAGAAAGGTGGCGCTTCCAGTATGAGCCAGTGCACCTGGATCAATTTCATTAGTGGCTAGAGTGAAGAGACATCCCAGTGTCAGCATAGCCAAGCTGGGCAGAGCTCCCCTGAGAAAACCCCCCACTCCATTCCTTTCCACCACTCGCCCTGGCCTCCAGCCCACCACTCGCCCGATCTGTTCAGCACCGCTTCAGATTAGGAGTGATGCCATGTATGCATGTACATAAACACACGAGAGAAGATGATTAAAACTCTGGATCATGGCAAGCCTATACTCATAGTTTACAGACACTACATCACAGTAAACTGCACTTTTCCCTTCTATATCTGTAGAGGGAATAGAGGGAGAGCCATTGATACAAACTGGCCATCTGTGCATGATACAGCTAACCTGCTGCTGCTGCTACATGTCTCACGTTCTGTCTCCTGTTTTGTCCGTTGGCTGCATAAAGTACCGTTTTGTCATGTTCATACCTGCCAATTTGGAGTTTTGATAAAAGACCTTTGTTTGCTATCACATATTTTTCAGACCACTATCATATGTGTAACTTGAATTTAAATTATTTTCTACAAAACTTTCTTGTTTCTACAATATTTGAATTAGTATTTGAGTTGCAGACTGTTGGGGCGACATTTGGTCCCCGGGAAACAGTGATCGACTTTTTTTTTTAAAACCATTTTCTGACATTTTATAGACGGAACAACTAATCGATAAAATAATAATTATGATTTTAATAACGTAATAATTAAAATAACACAGTTGTTTCTTGTTGCTTTTGTCCTTTCCAGGATAAGCTAATAATAATAAATAATAATAATATTTTTTTTTCTTTTTACTTTAATATTCTTTGCGTATGCCGAACTACAGTTATATGATTTTTAGAGGATTTATTTAATTTTGAAAACTGTTTTTAAAATATTTCCATCACTGGATTTTTACAAATACTGCCATTTATTAACATATGTACCTTCATTATAGGCTTCGCGTCGTTGGTTCCCTGGATGGCCTGCAGGATGGCCTGCAGGATGCTGTTTCTGCTTCCTAGGAGGCCTCCTGTGTACAGCTGCCATACTCATGTTGCTGTCTGTAGACACTGGGCTGCCAGGACGGTGGCCTGACGGGTTTATTTGGTATTTTCGTGCTATGAAAAAAAAAAACAGAGGAAAAGTTTGCTTTTTCATTCCTTAAAATTCTTGTAGTAATGTTTCCTGTTGATGTGGCTGACTATATAAAGCCTACCTGACGCTCCTCCGACTTCCTGGCCCTGTGTATTGGGATATTTAGCAACTCTGAGGCCTGTATACTCTGCAGCCGCTGCAACGGCTTGAGCAAAGTCGGCATCAGTGAAGAAAGATCCGTCTGATGAGCTGACCGCGCTGGATCTCCCCGAAGAGACATTATCTTCTTCAGAGGCCGACCCCCATCCGTTGATCATAGAGCCAGTCACGGAGCTCTCCAGGTCGCCCATGCTGGACGCAGGCGTCTGTTCAAGCCCTCGCAGCAGCAACCTTCTCGGATGCATCTGGGGATGGTGAGGGTGTGTATGGGGGTGGGTGTGGTGGTAGTGCATCTTGGCCACCTCTGCATCTGTCTCATCACCGTCCTCCTCTTCTTCCTCCAGTATCTCCTCTTCTTCCTCCATACCGTCAGTGTCCAAGGCCAGGGGGCTAGTGATGTACCCATATGTGTGTGAAGGGGAGATGGGCCTTGGAGGGGGTGGGGGGCTCACAGCATGGCGTCTGCAAGGGATGATGAATCAGAATCCCAACGAATGTAGAATATGTTGTATTAATTATAAAAGGTTCGTCAAATTGACCAACAAATTATAGAAGGATCATACTGCTGACGACTTTCTACCAAACATTTAGGAGTCGACCCCTACTGTTTCCTACTTTAAAAAGACTTAAAAGACTTGATTCAGTGGTCATTTATTTGAATGCCATAACAAGGAGAGATTTTAAGATAGTTCCTGCTCACAACTGTATCACCACCTAATTTTATAATGATAATACACTTTGATTAAAAAAACATGGTCCTATCTTAGCTAACTTTTAAATTCATGCAAGTTGATTTTACCGTTGTGCTGAACTGAACCAAAAAGCTCACTGGAAAGTAGGAAATTAATCTAAAAACTAAGATCTGCTTTTGGAAAATGGGCAACAGTGCCGCACAATATACAGAAGATGTAGTTAATGGGCTATAACATGGAAAATGGTTATGCATTTCAAATACTTTAGAGATCATGTTGCTCTATGAGGCTTTAAAGAAGAAATACATTTTCTGAACATTTTTTACACAGCCTGGCCACTCTTCTGCTACTTCTGGTTGAGGTCATGCAGGTGTACCTGCGCTCGTGGCTATCAGGTACATCCTGGAGCATCGGCTGCATCTCTTCCTGGGGTGAGGGGGTGAGGGTGGCTGTGGACTGGTGACTGTAAGATACAGCCGCAGGAGAAGAGGCTGTCCCTCGGATGGGAGGAGTGGGCCCCCTCTCCATCTCCTCTTCCTCCTCCAGCTCATCAGGCTGCAGGTACATGTGAGAGGGGGGCATGGAGCACTGCATGTCTGGGTCACAGCTGCCAACAGAGAGAAAGAAGCCTCATTACCTTCATATCACTCACTGAATACATGTACATACACACACATCATACATATAGATATATATTTTTATTTTTTTTTAACACTGAAGCAACAAAAACATCACTAAATATTCATGCCATCCTTCAAGGTTTGATTTGAACCTCACACTAATAGATAGAAAACCCTTGGGGCAAATGCTTGTAATGGATGTGAGAAACAGAAGAGAAGGCAGGAAAAATGAACCAGTATTTAAATATAATGTGAGTGTGTTCTGTCAGATTGTCTGTGTCTTTGTGTCTGTGCATGTCCCACCTTTGTACCATCGATAGAGAGTACTCCTCTACACTCCGACTTGGGGGTGGGTTTGCAGGGGGAGGGGGCAGGAGGTCAGCCCAATTCATTGTGCTCTGTTTGGGTAGTTTGGGGGTGCGCACTCCCTTCTTCTGACCCTGACTCCCTGCTCAAAACAGGCAAAAAAAAAAAAAAAAAAGAAAACAAAAATAATCTGTCAGTCACAAGACACCTACACACACACACACATACTTATATTCTACCCGTCTCTGAAAAACACATCAAATATTAATGTGAAGAAATCACAAGGTAATGAGTAAGGAATTGACAGCAGATAAAATGCATTAACAAGACTGACGGACAAAGGAAAGCTCATTTTTACATGTGGGAGTGCAAAGGCTAATGCAACCCACCACTTTACGCAAATGTGCACACATACCTCTCAGTTATTAAATAAGGACAAATACTATAAAATACAACCAGTTCCCCACAGCAGTATTACCCCGTACCCGGAGAAAAGGTTGGAAGAAAACAGCAAAAAAAGGGTCCAATTAATACCAAACTATTAGAATTGTGAACCAATGAGCTGTGAGGTGCAGCGAGCACTAAAGGCTTCTCCTTAATGACTTGAACTTCAAATGCAATATCAGAATGGATACATGGCATTAAGGTGGCAGTGTTGCATGTCGTTTGCAATGTGTTATCATTTGTCCTTGTCCGGAGACAGACATTGAGGCCCTGATGAAATTAGGATGCTCTATACTGGAATTAAAGTAAAACCAATTAATGAAAGCAATGCAAACTATGCAAGGACAAATAAAATACAATAGAAACCAGGAAAACAACAACAACAAAAACAAAATAATAATTTGATGTAATTTGCTTTAAACGTGGATGACATTGCACCCAGAAAACAAAAGGCACAAGGAAATGCCTGGCCTTTGTTTGAAGGCATTGCTGTCAGTTTCCTCTTTTCTTTTTATTCAACAATTTTTTCCACTTTCTGAAGGCATCTCCCTTTTATTTTTTCCTTCCCAAGATAGGCCGACATGGGATTTAATCAAATTATCATTTTAAAGAATGCGTTATTAGCGTCTCAAAGTGATTTATTGCTTTTGAGAAAAACTGGGATTTTTTTTTTTTTTTTTAAATTGAGCTTCGGGGGTAAATGTGATTATATGGTTCAGAACAATAATACTTAGATAAATTAAAAGGAGAAAAACAAAAGAAAAAGAAAAAAAAAAATTAAACTTCAAACAAGAGAGAGAAAGAAAGCCGTCTTATATGCTGATACTAAAACCTCTGACTGCCTTTAACGCTACTTTGTCTTCCATGTCCCAACCCTCTTACCGGAGGTGCTACTGCTGCCTCGGTCAGAGCTGTTGTAGGAGCCCCCCGTGTGACTGTCATGGCTGTGGTTGTAGGGGATAGTGGCTGGCATGGGGCTGTCACCTCCTCTGTAGCGGTCTGATGGTAGGGAGAATGCAGTGTTTGGTTAGTGCAGCCCTGGGCAGATACCGTTCACGCAAAGCAACCACTTGATAATGGACGAGGAAATGAAGGACACCATTTGATCAGTAGTACAAAACTACTGTATACCATGAAATGACATTAATCTGAGCAAAGCGTAGTGTAAGACATGCAGTTCATGCTTTTCAGGTGAGTATTTGAACACATGCAAGATCCGCACAAAAAATCTCAAAACTATCACACCAGATGTTCCTTTCTGTAGGCACAGCAGGGTGATGATAGCTTCGTTCAAAGCGTCCAAGAGTTATCTTTGTCTTTAGAAATCTGACACCAAAGATAAACCCTCACACCTGCCTTCATCACAAAAAGACAACCCAGATACCGTACAATGACAGCAACTCAGACCTGGCCCACATTTAGCGGCAAAGATTGCACATGATTGCATGGAGGGTGATGAGGGGGGGGGTTACATGAATGCCATACAGACAGGCAGAAAGAAAGAGTGCCGGCGCTTATGTTGACTGAAAAGGAGTGAGACACAATCAAGGAAAATGTGAGCGTGAAACTCTTCCACAGTGGGGCTGAAAGAGCCGGGAAAGGAGAGAACAGAGGGGAAAAAAATCAAGTGGAGGAAGATCATGGCTCGGAGTTGACCTCTTTAACCATGGTTGCTGGGTATTCCACACACTCACCCTTGTTCAACTTGTTTTGCTCCATAATGTTGTACTGCAGCTGGGAGCTCATTTCCTGCTTCTGCTGATGGGCTGAGGTGGGCTTCCAGCAGTGTTTCTCATTCACCTCCCCTCCACCCCCGAGGCCTCCTCCACTCCCTCCGGTCCCTCTGTCTGTGTTTATGTTGTTGCCCATAATGGAGGACTGGATGAGCTGGGTTGTGGCGTAAGGTGTAGGCTGGCCCCCCGGACCCACAAAGCGGCCATCTTTCAGGTTGGGGCTGTTGAAGGTCTTCATCTCATTGATCTTGTTGGACAAGTCTACATCTCCATAGACTCCTGACTCTGGCACCATGAGGTTGGTCTGCTTGTTTTCCATCTGGTTGTTATAATTGGCGATGCAGTCGGCTGGAGAACATGAGCAGGGTTATTTAGTCAATCTCGTCTACCGCTGATCATCTTAGCAGCAGTATGCCAGTTCGGTAAATGCTTTGAAACAATAGGGCATCAGCTGACGTACCGCAGAGCTGAAAGCATTTATTTGACGAAAGCGAAAAGACACATTTACATATTCATTTCAATCTTTTGAGGGATCACTGTGCTCACCAACGAGACATTTCTATTTCAGTTTAAAGTCTCAGTTTTGTTTTTCAAATGATGATCTACTTTAGGTGAGTGACACAGGTGGTATTACACATTTCTCACACTGTTTCCTCTCAGTCTCACCCATAACTCAATGTGGGTGTCATCTCAATTTTTTTTTTTTTTTTTTTTTTTTCTCCATCTGACGGTGGGAGCGTCTTCGCTCATTGAGAGGGACAGAGAGACATGTCTGTATCAAAGACTTTGAATGAGGCGCTGCAGTAAAAGCACGGCTCCACTGACAGATCCAATTTTCCCTGGCTCATAAAATATTCAAATCCTCCAGCAGATCTGAGAGCCAGCCTTGCGGTAAATACCAAGGACGACCATAGGTGCACACTGCTCGTGCCATACGCCTCACATTTCAGCAGCACGGAACAGCTCGACACTTCAAAGGTTGATGTGTGAAAGCGCCCCTATGGCTGAGATAAAGGGACATTAACTCCTATTTCTTTGCTCTGTCACCTAGTCAGTGATCCTCTTAATGTTCACAGAGTTTAGGTTTGGCACACACACAAAGCATGCGTCTGGCAAGCTTCTTAGCATCATACAGCGGGGTGTCATGCGAAGAGTGAGGGCTGCCTTTAGCCTGTTATTCTCTGTTAAACATCTCACACCATGTTTAGGTAGAGTTAAACACTTCAACCTCAGAAGGGTGATTAGCAGAAAGCAAAAAAAAAAAAAGAGAACTTCACGAATGTAAAATCTACAAAATGAGTTATTAATCCTCATCGGGAAAGGTCTGAAGTAACAGAGAAACTGGAAAGATATTAGGCCGAACAGCTGGATAGGAATTATGGCCCTTAAAGGCATAGTTCCAATGTGCATAATGTAGAATATAAAGCATTTCATTGTAGTCCAAGTTTCTGGGGATAGGGTTGTTTAAGACTTGGGTCACGGCTGATGTGTCATCCGACGTTTTTTGGCTGCCAATGTTACTCTGTTCTCTTTGTAGATAAGTCACTTGTGTGTGAGTGGATGTATATACAGCAGTTTATATGGTGCCTGTGATTTGAGGCCAAATTTTCTCCCTTTTGTTGACATTTGTAGTAGTGCTGAATAAACTAAAAGGCCAGCTGGTGGTGCTCCATAAGTCTCTTTGCCTTTTTTCCTCTCCACCTATCCTTTCTCAACCATGCTCTATACCTCTATACATTTCAGAGTATGTTTTCGCATACTTATTCTTCATCACTTACTACCTCCCTCCTCCATCTGGTGTTCCAGGTGCACCTTTCTCCCTCTATCATTCTCTCTTACTCTGGTTTTGGCCACCGCTTGTAGTCCAGCCTTGACCTCTTCGCCCGCTGCACATTTCTTAAATAACTGAGCACTTAGAGGAAATTACATTACTGGCTATAACAACAGTATGGAAATCAGCAGAGCAATTCGATTAGCAACAGAGTAGAGCCATAAGCCCCTCTCAGTGTGCTCTTTTTATTTCCTGCCTAAAACAGCTCTACTTTAACCTCAGATAAATCAAATACACAAGCACACAGGCACTCTTAATCCTAATATTTCTCCAGGTTTTTCTTGTGGAGACCCACAGAAAGGAGAGATACACAGAACAACTCTCCAGGGAGCTAACCCAGATATCAGATTTTACTTCCTTTTGCTCTGCAGACCCCCCCAGCGCCTACATATCTCTTATCTCTACAGTTATTTTGTCAAGGACTGCATCATTGCATTTCAGGGGAGTGTTTATTGTGGTTATTTCCTACGTATGACAGCGTCAACGGGGCGTACCTGGGCGGCTGTATGTTGCCAAGTTGCTGTCACTGTTGCCGTTGCCTGCAGTGCAGCAGTTGATGCTGCAGTCGTTGTGGTTGGAGCAGGAGTTGGGCCATGTGTCAGCGAGCCAGGGCTGAGTGGCAGATTCCCCAATGTTTAGCAAACCAGGCCTGCAAAAAAATGGGACCAAATGGTTAACAATAGCAAGAGGCTGAGCCAACACCACAATGACATTTATGTGAATGAACTGAAACACCCGCAGTAACATAATATTTGAAAGAGAGGATTATGGTGAGTTTATTTATCCAGCAGTTGAGAATAGAAAAAAAACTAGAAATCCGGCTTTAGTACTTTTTGCATTTTGGCCATACACACACATACACACACACACACACACAGGCCTGGGCAGCACATTAGAAAAAAAGCTCAGCTAAATAGATTGTGTGTGCTTGACTTGCCCACAGCCGATGACACTTTGCCTGAGCCCTCGTGAGCATTAGCGATCCGCCTGGATTAGACAGCCAGATAAAATTCACTCCCAATGTTGCGAAATGCACGTCCCGAACAGCCAGTGAACCACAAATGTTCACCGAGTAGATTCCATGGTGTCACACAACATCTCATTCACATTTTCTTTTTTTTAAGCTGTACAGAAGTGAAACTCAAGCAGCAAAAGACAAAACCATGCAACTAATCACGTGGACATCCATCTCCGTTGCTTCCATGTTGCTGTTTCTTTCTATTTTAATTCCAATACAATACAAGATCACTTGTTCCACAGGATTCTACTATGCAACATGACCTCAGGCCAAAACACTGCGCGTTAAAAGAGCTGAGAATAAATAGCACCCTATTGCTTGTGGAAATGAATCAATCTAACATACAAAGGGAATGCAGGCTACTCTAACCGGGGCCATACACTGTTTTTAGTATCCAAATCTCCACAGAATGACTCCTAGTTTGCATATCCCAACACTGAATTAGCATTGAATTACGTTTCCTCATTCCCACTCAAATGACTCATTTCTTGGGATTCATTCGGGGTAATGAACACATTTGTCTTGTACAGCCAAATACAATATCACAATAGCTCCTCAATCACGCTGGCAGTTGTATGTTGATATTGAATGGCCATTGTCTTTGTGCAGACTTGACATAGCTTTGCTGCATAAGGGATTCAATCCTAGAACTGGATAATATAATGAATATAGATTTACTGCTCATGGCTCCAAGCTAACTACTCATTAACACATCAACACACAGTAGTACACATAACAGCACAACAGTGTACATTGTGTGCTCTAAATAAAGAGAGGACAATAAATTAAAACATATTTCTCTTTTTACCTGCATACTCAATTATTTTCACTATTTTCCAGCCAGGTGTATGAAAACATGCCGGATGTCATCTAGTGGATTTAAAAATAACTGCTTTCAAGTTTGTGCAGTGTTTGCCAAGCTTTTACCTGTATTCCACAATATGAAGAGGTGTGCTGTTGATGCTATGTGTGTGCACGTAACTGCATTAATGTTTTGTGGTGATGCTATTGCACAGCCTTGTGGTTGGATGTGGCTTTCCACCATATGGGATGAGGATGGGCTCCTGTCAGACTGTATGGGGCTTTGTTCCTGTTAGTATCATAACATACTTTATCCACCTCCGTACCCCTCCTCTACTCCATGCTGCTTTAGGAAGTCACAGCACTCCCCCTAGTGTTTGTCAAAGAAAAGTACACTTGCCCATCCCAACTCACCTATTCAAATGATTTAACCATCCTATTGTGTTTGAGATTCAACTCTAATTATCATTCTGTTCTCAAAAATGTTTTTTTACATTTGAAATATCATCATACACACTCCTTATATGAATAGTAAATTAACTCTTACCTTCCAGCGCTGCTTACTCCTTCTCCGCCTCTCTGATATGCCACTGTAAAAAAAGAGACAGTAGAGTTTCATCACTATTATTACTGTCATCAAATCATCATCTTTGTCATGCAAGGTCATCACAATATTATTATTTAGATTTTGAATGCACAAGCTTAGCGAGCGATGGTGATGTGCGTGTATTGTATCAGTAAGCATGTGAGTGAATGAATGTGTGTGTGGCATCATTTTGGCTGAGTCACACACACACACACACACACACACACACACACACACACACACACAGCAACAGGAGCAGAAGGATATGTAAGAGGCTTATGAAGAACAGAGATGCAGAGCTCTTTGGTTGTTTGGCTCGGGTTCAGTGTGTTTGAAGCTTTGCACGCTGCAAGTTGGACTCTTTCAAGGAGCTCTAAGCTGCTGGTGTGTGAAGGAGAGATAAACTTCCAACTTTAATTACAATCTCTTCCCTGAGAGGAGAGAAGGTAGAAGAGGGGTAGGTAGGGCCTTAGCTGTGTCGTATCCCATGTCTATTTTTTCAAAACAGGGAGGGATGTTTTAGCCTCTGCATGTAGCCAGAGGAGCTCTTAGATTAGCTCCCTAATGCAAACTAACATATCACAATCTGGTCCTAGATTAAAATCAGCAAATGTACTGTAACGTCCTGGTTTTCCACTGGGTACCAGGGCAGGGATTTGCTTCTTAAAGAGACCGAAACTTAACCACACAAATAAGGAGTATGTTTCACCTGAAAGATTTCCAGCAGATCATTAAAACACACTTGCAACTACAAACTTATTCTACCTGATTGCAAGCCTCAAGGCACACAGAAACAACAATGCTACTATTTGCACACAGACGGTATCAGCAAGTTTAACCACAAACACAGAGTACGGTATTATCTCTCTGTCTGACCTACTCAACTGTGCCACATTCGCCATTGCACTAAGCACTGCCAACACCCCTGACACAAGAATTTCAGACAAATGTCCACAAGAAAAAGACAAAAATGGGGCTGTGAGTGCAAACCCGCAGAGAGAGAGAAAGACAGAGAGGCACAGAGGAGCTTTTCTTTTATCTGCTTTACGCTGTGTCACTTCAATTCACAGATAAACTCCTTAGCTCTGCTGTTGGCTCGCCTATCTAATTGGTGTGTTGGAGTGCTGGTAATGTGTCATTCTCCTAAATCTCATCTGTGGTTGCCAGCAGCCCTTTGATCAAGTTACCACTAGTTTTAACAGCCTCTCAGTAGTGCAGCCCGCTCCTCTTTGAGCATTACATTCTGACACAACACAAACATTTGGCGGAGCGTTTACTTCTAGTGTCCCTCGCTGACTTCTACACAGTCTGTTGCTCTCATCTATTAGGGCCGCTGCTGCTCAGTGTTTCATAAAATCAAATATAGTGAACATGTTTGGTGCACGGGCTCTGTGAATGCATGAAAACGGTGCTTACCTGTAGGTGTGAAGGTAAAGGATGGCACTGTTGGGAGACAAAAAAAAAGGGAAATATGAGGAGAAAAAATCTCAATATTTGAAATCAGTTCCTGTAAAATAAATTATCTTCTTTATCCCTACATAGTTTCTGTTCAAGCACCCAAATATGTACAACACTTCCACAAAATGTATTTTAGCCTGTATTCACACGCTACTTGCTGCCCCCTCGTCTTTGATCCCCCCAGTCATCTCTGGACCCCAACTGGGGGAAAGTGAGTGTTGAGCCAGCTGCATGGTTCAAGACAGTCAGAGGCCTGCTGGGAGGGGGGTCACACACCAGGGAGATATCTGTTGCAATCTGTGACACTCACATCATCACCCACACAGCTCAATTACTCACACTTTGTCATGGAAGGGGCCCTTGTACAAAACAGAAAATTACTGTAGGAAGATTTAGTCTGTGTCTGTAATAGTTAGTGTGTTCTGTGGGTATCTTCTTTCTATAAAATGTACTTTGTTGCAGGGTATTGTTTCCCTCTTTGAAGTCCTACAGAATAAATACTAGAGTAAAAAAAATAGTTGTTGATGCAACATTGCACCACGCCGGTAGTCATCCAGTTCACGGCATTAAATGTGTGCATTGCCGTCTTCGACCTAAAACTGCATCTGAGTTAGACATCTGAGAAGAGATAGATAGATAGAAGATACTGCTGCTGTCACATTTTCATTTGCACAATTAATAGATGGTGTACCTGTGCCAACAAATGTCCTGTAAATGCCACAATTATCTTTTCATGTTTGAATATGTAAAGTCTATCTAGAGTCTAAAGCTTTAAAATGGCTTTTATCAGTTTGATGAAAGCCTCTGAAGAGGAGACAGACACTCGGTAGGCAGAACAGCGTGAGAAACATAACCTATATATATATATATATACTATAATGTTCATTTCAGAGTAGCTTCAACTGTAACTGTAATTACATTTGGAATTATTTATTTACTGAAATTTTACAATTCTATTTCTGATTTGTTTGGATAATTGTCTTCAGCATCACATAATAACACTTGTTGGTTTGCACAATTGCATTCATCGCCAAGGAAACGAGAAAAAAACCAAACAAAAAATAAATAAATAAATAAATAATATGACCACTCCAACATACACTGTAGCTGTGCACACACACTAACACCCAATCCCCAATTCAACCTATTTCACCCGGAGTGCAGATTATTGCTTCATGTGGTTGCAATTATACTCTTTTCAAAACATTCTTGGTTACCAGTTCCAACAAAGACCTTGGCCTCTTGTGGTCTGGTTGCACAAGGAGGAGAAGAGGAGGGAGAGTGTGTCTGCCTACTGTGTCTCTGAAGAGCCTTTTCAGTTTATGTGAATAAATATCAAGCTTCTATATCGCGTAATGAAAATCCTATTTTGCAGGCATATCATTTCTTCACAAAGGGACAATAACTCTAACCAGAGTGTCCAACAACATATTACTATTAATCATACACGACTTAAACGACCAAGATATGCTTGAAATGTCATATTGCTTTTATTTTATTTTATTTCATATTAAATAGCCATCAACCATAATGACAAAGCAGAAGTTCTGACCATTATAGACCACACAGGTGTATGTGTGTAAAAGACTTAAGCTAGAGGAAAAGCTTAAGTCTTTTAAGACAGAGCTTAAAGAAAAGCTTAGCTGAGGTGTTTCTCATGTTGATCTGACTTGCATGACACGCCACTACACAGTGAACTCAGAACATGGATCCAGTCTGTGTTTTTTTTTGTGTGACAGCCACGGATTAGCAACAGCAACAGCTAAGTCTGTCTATTGTCTGTGTGTATCTCAGGGTTGAAGGGTGGATCTCCTCTAACCTTGGCAGTCAGCGGTAAACCTGAGCTCAAGTGTGAAGAATAGTGCAGGTAGCGCTCACAGGCAGCAGCTGCACAGCCCAAGGCCATACATTGAGGCTGCCCACACATACAAGAAGACTCAGAAAGAAAGGCTAATAACTCTCTTTATACTCTTTAAATAACCATTGTGGGCAGAGACTGGGAATGTCATGAACCCTGTCACTTTGACTCAAGTCAGGTAAAAACCGACTAGGTTACGCTGTGGCTACTCGAAGAGCACTGAAATGCACACAAAACACACATGGCCAGGGATTGTTGGATTTTCAAAAAGATATGGCAAGTAGTCGCTATTAACAGGATGGCTCAATGCTCCACTCCTCCGTATGAAAAGTCCTCGCTCTAAAACATCAGCAAGAATGCATCGAGCTTGTGAAAATGTCAGCATGTCCTTTCATAAAGAGAGATTATGGCCAGACAGTCTCTTCTTTTCTCGGCACAGTCAGAAGGGAGCTGCTAAAAGGGGAGTTGTTGGACCTCAAAATGTACTTTGCTCAAAACACTCCTCACACACACTTGCAGAATTAGCGTGACGTGAAGTATGAAAAAGAAATAGAAGACGTCTTCATGCACAACTCTCAGTGGGAGCTCACATCACATCTTGGTTCTCTACCGGAGAGTGTTTCTACCTAGAGCTCTCCACAAAGAGAGATCTTTCCGTGTGTGACAGGGGGGACTGATAGCATTTGGGATGACAAAGACTGAGGGGACTGGATTAAAACAGAAAAGAACACAGTACCACACTAATAAAAAAAGGTGCTCTCAACACAGTTAATGAGTGAGAAAACTTCCTCGAACCTCAAACCAGTACTGCAAATTGGAAATTCAATTAAAACGTGTACTGTTGCACACATGTTGGACGCTGACCTTTGCGTATGCCTGCATAGCTGCTGGAGAGGCCGTTCCTCTTCTTTCGGTGTCTGTACAGCCAGATACTGAAGACCATGAGGATGATCCAGCAAGCAGCTCCTATGCCTGCAATAAAGGCTGGTTGCTTGACCACATCTGAGATCTGCTGGGACAAGGGGTTCTCCGGGTTCAAGGTCTCTGACATTCGCCCAGATGCATCTGAGGATGTGGAACGGGATAGTGATTGGAGTAGATGTTAGAGAAAGGAATCTGGTGGCAATTAGATATCACACATGAAACGAGTTAGTTGAACATATATGAACATATACATTTAAATGTATTTTAATTTAAAACCTAAAACAATTGCAACAGGAGAAAATATATTTAAAATAAATGGAGTCAGCACAGCACATAAATAAAAACATTCATCTGTCTCCTGACATTCAAAAACATTCTTCATCCCAGCAGGTGGGTAAGAGGCTGGTTTGTGGAAATGGAGTCGTTTCTCTCTCATTCTCTATTCAAAAGGCTTCCATTGCAAATCCCAGTCAACAATGGCAGGTGAGCAGTCGCAAGCAACCGCAGACAGAAACATTCAAACAGAGCCTGCGTACCGCACAAGACTGATGCAACCAGATAGGAAAACACGGAGAGGCATCATTTACTCTGAGCAATGGTAGTTTTATAATCATATAAACAATGAGATCATCCTCAAATACAGACACCAGAAGCAATTAGCAAACTGAGGCACATCTGTGGAAAGCTGAGGTGCAAACGCATCGAAGCCGCCGCTGTGAAATGCACTGTAAAGGCACCGTCTGTACGGCTGCTCACAAAAGCCCGCTCTCGATCTGTTTTTCTCATCTGTCGATTCTCTGTGCTTCTCCCTCATGTGCGTGTACATGAAAGACTTCTCAGAGTTGCCCCACCCCCTCCAACACTCTGAAATTTCTACATGTTCGTGTTACTCTGTCTTTCATGTAGAAGCCATTCTTTTCTATCAACTCTCTAAGCCAAAAGGCAAAAACACCTCCCCAAAGCTCCCCTACTCCTCCATATCCTTCTGTCTGTCTTTGTCTCACTCACTCAGTCTGTGTCTCTATTCGACTGGCTCTATTCTCAACTTCTCTGTCTTCTCAATTTGTGGCTTTGTCTGGCCGAGTGAATGGAGCATGCCAACGTGACTAAGCAGCCCACAAGGGACTGTACAGGTATCTAGGCTGGGATGACGCATGCAAGCTCAGAGTGTGACAAATGCATTTGGGTGGAGCGCTGGTCCCCGAAGGCACATTGTTCCACTCCAGTGTTGGAACATGGCAACAATCACCGCAGGAAATCTTCAAGTGAGAGAAATTGTATCAGTCACAGCTGATGCTTCTTCGTGTCTGTCCTGGCCCACTCAATCACACATTTAAAACCAGATGGAGGTTTTTTTTTCTGCCTCATCCTACTATTCATGTGTTTTCCATCCGTCTCCTTAGTAGCCCCAGAGTTTTGGGGGAATAAAACTGACAGAATATCTCAAAAAATCTGTCCATCTAGACAAAAAGAACAGTATGAAGTAAATTACAACAAGTAGCCCTGATGCAGTCTACACTGTGTTTCTTAGCATCAATTAAACATGTCATGTCTGCCACTGTTTTCTGAAGTAGGAGCAGAGACAGAAAACTGCATCCATGACTGGAGAGCAGAGCAGAGCAGGGTGGGGCAGCTCGCTCAACAGATCTGCGGCACAGGAATGTAATTTGTTATTTGTTATGTTGATCACAGTGCCAGCTACGGGAAAAAGCCAATTTAATGTGTACAAACCTGAATAGACAGATCAGCACCGTGAAAGCTCCCTGTCATTCAAACTCATCACACACTTCCGTGGCAAGTTTGATGATGTTAGAATAACAGTAATCACTTCAATTACAGTTTTAAGCACTGCTGTTGATAATGAAAGAGAAAGCAGGCAGAGGCTTGAATATGTCCGTTACTACAAAGAAAGGAATTTACATCATTGTCTGTTTACAATTTGAGATGACTGGATTAATGCCATAATTATTTGTCAATGATTGGGGCCTTCACTCTATATGCTAGGATTGCCAGATGAAATATGCATTGAAAAACAACAAATGTATCCACTGGAAGCCAAACAAAATGATAATATATGCTAGGATTGCCAGATGAAATATGCATTGAAAAACAACAAATGTATCCACTGGAAGCCAAACAAAATGATAATATAAACTCCAAGAGAAACGCTAGAGGATGTTTCTACTCACCAAGCTGGAAAAAGGTTACATCGCTCTTGACCCCAGGACCAGCACCGGTGCTCGCTGCTACCTCCACGCTGTAGCGGATCCCTGGGGCCAGACTGGGAATCACCACGGAAAAGGTTGAGCCGTCAACTGTGCGGTTGATGTGGTACCTACTCTCATTGCCCAAGCACCAAATCTGCAAAACAAAGTGGAGAATGAGGCTTTGTGACAACATTCAGGCTGGTAGCTGCCACTGATCTTTGTCCCTATAATGGCTTGGTGCTGCAAATGCAGTTTAGAGCACCATAGGTATTGTGTTACATCTGTGAGTAAAAAAACATTTTACAACATGGCTTTATGCTTTACAGGCTGCACTGAACACAGAGTGAGTATTACCTTAGGTAGCCATAACACATCTCGGTGTAGCCTTAAGCCCATGAAAAACAAATGGGGAACAGGAATCACCCCCATAACCCAATTTCAGCAGAAGCTAAGTGCTGTCAGTTCCAGGAAGGAGAGTGGTCTCCTAAGCTGACTCAAACAAGGGTCACAAAAAGACTTACACATTTACCTCAGCATGAGACCTGTAGACCTCCACATCCTGAACCCGAGACATTCTGCTTTCTTAACCCCCCCCGACCTGCTCCCACCGGTTAACTAGGTTAACATGCACACTTCCTTGGGAGCATACTATACATGTCTGTGTGCGTCTGTGTGTTTGCACTAATATGATGGAACTACGAAGCCTTGAAATTTTCTGTGTATCTTAAAAATTGCGGCGAGTGGAAGAGCCGCTGGGGACCTGGCTCGTTAATGAGCAGGGAACGCTCTCAA
Source organism: Pampus argenteus (assembly GCA_036937835.1). NCBI lineage: Eukaryota > Metazoa > Chordata > Actinopteri > Scombriformes > Stromateidae > Pampus > Pampus argenteus. The sequence continues at coordinate 6,171,241 of CM072868.1, forward strand.
GCTGAACTTAAAAACCATGAAATTATTGTAAAGCCTATCACCAGAAAACATTTACCTAGAAAATGAACAGTGGCTTAACTTTTTCGCTGGCTCTGCCTCATCTCCCTTTTCCACCATTAACCTATATTCCCTGTGACACGAAAAGGCTGTCCAATTAAAATACAGGACCTCCACAGCATAATGTATGAGAGAACAGCACTGTCCAAAATGAGGCTATTATACTAAGAGCATACATTATCAAGTTAGAGGGAGGAAAAGGGGACTCAGAAAGAGGTGCCATAGGTTGAATGATGCATTAGTGCAGCCCCAGACCTGAGAAATGACTGGAATTATAATAGAGGTCTGTCTCTTCATTCTTTTGTCCTCCGTCATCCACTCCGCTGACATGCTACCAGCTTTTACATAAATCAGAAAATGTTATTTTTTAATGTCAAAATATTTTAAATCTCATTTCTATCGGTATAGTCGTTAAAATGCAGCATCTGTCATGGATTCTGTCATGCGAGGTCGAACCTACTATCTCCAGAAAATGCATAGGGAAGTGTTATCATCAGTTAAGGATGGAATACCATTATATGAAAAAAGAAACCCAGCTGCAACTAGAACATAAGGAGCTCCACTGTAAGTGTTTGAAATGCTACACAATGTAAGAGTCCACAGTGTCCACCAGATGGCACTGTTTCACAACAGTTTTTACCAACTAAACTGCTTTTGACTCCTTTTATTCTGTCTTTGAGTCTCTGCCTGCACACAGAGGAAAAAAACACTGAGGAGTCTACAACGGTGCACCCAGGAATCTGTTATCTGCTCAGTCTGCATCCTTGTTTGTGTCTCTATGAGTCTCGCTTGCTCACACTTTATGCACCTGATGGCCGTTTTTTTTACCTTGTACTCCTGGACCACCCCATTCTGCTCCTCTTCTGGAGGGGGTTGCCAGGAAACCACGATGGCGGTCCCATTGTCCCCGCTCTCCGTCACTGTAACCTCACGAGGAGGGGCACTGGGGGCTGAGGGGCGTAGACAAAAGATAAAAAATACACCTTCATACATGATACTGATTTTTTTTTTTTTCATAACTGCATGCAGTCTCTCCTTCTCTCCTCACATTCGCTGTCAGAATGTGTCCTTTATTAAAACGCTCTTGTCTAAACACTTTAATACAAATGATTTTGCCGGTAAATAAAAGCAAATGACTGTTTACTCTAAACAGACAGGGAGTTATGATGGTGGGGTCTAACCCTTTGTTAATAAAACTGAAATAATTATGAATGCAATATAAAAAGACGTAATCACAGTACGAGTGAGTGCTATGGAAACAGACAGTTTTCTGCTCAAGAGAGAACAAACACTATGTTTAAAGCGCCGAAAACAATTATCAACAAAAGTAGCAACAAAGGAGAATTCAACATAAAAAGATCAAAACACTCCCACACATGCAACACGCACACACACACACACACACACACACACACACACACACACACACACACACACACACACACACACACATACACTCTCCAGTAAACACTCTACCCTCACATTTCTCTTAACTGTTCACTACAGATTCAAATTTGCTGTTGGGTTTCAACCAAACCTCACGAGACTGCCACAACCACACCCTATGAAAAATTAGTACAACCATCGTAATGGAGTGTTGCATATGGGTTTCCATGGGGCCTTTTAAAGAAGTGGAGAGCACATTGGCACGCTTGAATGTACCACATTTTTACTAAAGAATAATCCTTCCCTCACTGTCTGCTGTGAACAGATGTTGTATGCTCTTGCACATGCAAGCTGTGCATCTCAAATGGTGTAAACATGAAAACATGCCTGCACACATGCGAGCACTGTAGCACATTCGCACACTCATACACATCCCCCACCTTCCTCCAGCGTCTTGCCAATTTTGACATCACTGTCGGTTCCCTGGAATTCATCGAAGAAGGGGCGGACTTTGAATTCATATGTGACTCCCTTCCGAAGCTGCGGCACAACAGCGCTGTCCTCCCCGGGGGTGCGCACCTCGAACACAGCCCATTCACTCCTCTGCTGCCCCTCTGGTGAAGGCCTGTACATCACCTTGTAGCCTTGGATGTACTGCACCTGCTGCTCCACCTAGTGAGAGCACAGACAAAAGATAGTGTCAGCATGACTTTATTATGCACTTCACAGTTAACAGTGGAAAATGATACAGTAATGTAACAGACTGCAGCATCGCCGGACAGCTATGGATTCCTGCAACTGAAACACCAGGCTCTGGAACGAATGGTGTGCTAACTCAACACATCACCCCTCCGGTTATCCATCCACATCTACATCTTTCTTTTCGACTGTCTGTCTATGCGCCTTTTTGGAGCAGCAGCGCTTTGTGCAAACCGCAGTATGAGGTCATTGGCCAGAGGTTCCTCTAAGTCTGGAGCTGGTTAAATAGGGCCCAGGCTCCCAGAACAGCCTGTCTCATCCTGTCCTGCTCTCTAGTGTACTGACTGGCTGCTGAAATCAAGGGAGAGGGGGATAAGGGGACTTTTATATGGAGTACCAGTAGTCGAGAATATAACAAAGTTAAACAGGGTTTGATGTAGTCAAACAAAGAGGATGTATGTAATTGGATGGGATTTGTCTGTTAGTTTAATCTGGGGATAATTAATGTTGCTTTGTGTTACTGAATGTTTAGAGAAAAGAATAACCGCTAACTAGTATGCTAATATCCCTACAAGTCCCTGTGGAAGGCAAGCAGCTCCGGCTTGTAAAGATTTTAGTGATTTCTTTATCCCTCCCCCGTAAAATATGCTGCTGGCTCAGGTGGTCTTCATTAGCCTGAAAAATGTGCAACCATTTACCACAACACAGAGGAAAATGAAAAAAAAAACCAAGAAACTCCACATTGGAAATAGATTTAACCCCACAAAACAAGGAAACTGTGGCACTTAAGTACAACGTCAGTCTTCCTCGTGTCATGTGGTGTTTTTTTGGAACATTCCAAGGACACAGGATAACTGGGCAGTAATGTTTTAAATCAGTCTTGACATGTCAGTGTCCTTTTCATGTTTCCCGCTTCTATTCATCACTTACCATGGCACTTCATAATACCTGGGAATGTAGGGGTGGCCTTATGTCAAAAGGCATAGCAGATTGAGTGTGCCTTCAGTTTAAAGGGCCATTCTACGGATATATCTGCCGTATAACTATACAGCTATAATCTGCTTTTTTATTATGTCATATTCAAAAAAAAAAAAGAACGTTAAGCAGCTCAAATTCAGGCGGACACATAGTACTTCATATTCAGCTTGCCAGGGTAAAGAAACGTCACCATAAGCTCCCAGTTCTACCCTTCTTCCTCACCCACCTATCCGCTTTAACATCTGTAAACCATTTCCACTTAAGACCATGAGTTGGCTGCCTCTTCCTTCTCACTTGTATTATTTTAACAGCCATCGAGTGTTTTCAATCTGAGAGGGCACAGACTGGCACGCCACACACTGCTGTACGGTATTATATGGCCTATTGCAGAAAGCTGTGCTCTGTAGTCTGTAGCTTTTGGGCGGGTTTGAGTAGTCCACTGTGGGCATAGCTGCAGATCTTTGGTCGCTGGCCAGCCGACCAGCTCATGCCTATGCCAGATGGACACTAATAACACTTGGACTGTGTTCTAGCCTGCTCTCTGCAGTGTCCTTCCACTGTAGGTTGCGGGGACGTTAGCGCTTTAGCTCGGCTGAGTGGCCTGACAAATTGATCGCAGGCATTAACTAACCTCGGAGCTTTGGTGACCAGCTATACTAATAATCCATATTGCAATCTGTAGTTGGCTGCAGCTGTCTTAAGAACAGTCACTGAAATTCAACCATTCTTGATGCTCACCGTCCACTGTACCCTGACAGAGGAGGAGGAGAGAATGGTGGGGTTGTGCAGGTGGATGACCACTTCCTCCAACTCCCTCTGGATCTGACGATGGTCCACACCCTGACTAGTAGGAGGGATATCTGTATGTGGATGCAAAGAAAAATTAACGATCTAGCCTAAAACTACCAACCAAAAGCAAATAGGAAAAAAAAAAAAAAAAGAGTTGTCACCTTGTGTTTTCACAGCATCAGTGATAGGACTGGGATCACTCAGCCCATAGGCATTGGCTGCCCGTACTAAGAAGAGGTAGACTGCACTGGGCCTCAAGCCCTTCAGTACAAAGGACTCAGTTTTTACATGCTCTGCCAAGGTCTGCCAGCTGCTCCCTGATGCATGACTGTGGACACACAACACAGATAATTGTGGTTTAAATGGTTTTAATACAACAAACACAATGATTTGTTTATTGATGGTCAAGCTGATTAGTTTTACCTGAAGGCCTCTATTACATAGGAGGTGGGTGTGGCTCCGGCATTGAGGTTAGGCTTCCAGGAAAGAGTGACAGAGGTCCGGGTGACGTCAGTGACCTCAGGTTTGGAAGGGGCACTGGGGATCAGGTTTGGGTCAGTAGGTCTGTTTGGCTGGACTGGAACTCCAAACTCTAAATGTTGAACAGAGAGAGAGGAAAGAAAATAGGTGAGAATATAATATATTGCTGTTTCCCAGTAAACACCTCCAAGCTTCAGCTGTGTCCCAAGTGTCAAGTGAACAGTGCAGCATATCCAAAGGATAAAAAAAAAACTCCTGTTCATAAAAAACTACAGCTGATGGAGAAAAATCTCACTTACCTTGGACCTCTAAATAAGCTTTCCATGAGGCCTCACCACTGGGTGTGGAGGCGATGCAGGTGTAGGTGCCAGTGTCACCAAGCTGGAGGAAGAAAGGGGAATATATTGAGTTGAATGGAAATTATTTCAACACCTGCCACAGTTTCCTGATCTGGTAGCAGTCTCTCTTTCCGCCTCTTGCTTTCTCTCCCCCTCCATCGCTACTCCGCTTATTGACATTCTGACGGAGTCTGTAACAGGCAGCTGTCATTGCCTGATAATCGCAATATCATCTCTTTCATAGCAGAAACCGGTTGAAAGCAGTCGGAAAGGCCAAGTGGCAGACAATTCCTAGTGAAATGGAAAAGATTTCACGGGATGATGGACTAATTGGAGACCTTTTTCCCCCGTCTACCACCCCCTGAGTATCAAACATGGAAGTGGTTGCTCTGTGAAACAGATGTGGTGGCAATTTGTGCAGAAGATATATGGTCGGTAAGATATAAGTGAGGTACACTGAAATTTCCGAGCACGCTTTATTGAAAAAAGTGTAAGTTTAGAAGAACACGACTAATTAAAAAAACAACAACTAGAAAGCACTTGGAGAGTCTGAACAATCCTCCAAATGTGTTATTTTAATAATAAAAATCCCCCAACAACTAATTAAGTTAGTTAATAGTTTGTAATCTACATTCTCTTTGGACCTGAATCAAAATACACATAATAAGAGACAATCGTCTGGAACATGTGCCAGATAATTTTCATTCAAAGTCCACTAGTTCATGAGGAAATAGAGAAAAAAAAAGAAATTCTTGGATCGGTACCTGTATCTGGATCCTGATCAAATACAAATCAAGCACTTTTTGGCTCATAGCCTAGATTTGCTCCACATTTAATAGAAATCGGTTGACAAGTTTCATAGATATTCTGCAAGCTAACAAGGCAAATAAACAAAACAGAAAACATATCCTTGCTGGCAAAGGTAAAAAAAATATGCCATATTTTCCCATTGCTGTATTTTTATTTTTTTTTAAACGTCTGCGGTGTCAACTGCATTCAAAGTCTGAGTAAGACAAATATTTCTGTTGCGGTTTGTTAGTGAAGCGCTACGCTAAGGGCTACTGTGCTGGTGTTTAAGCAAAATAAAGAGAGCAAAACAGAAAGAGATAAATTGTTTGAATTACTGAGTGTGAACATGTTCTGGCAACAACATGTTTATTTCGTTGTCTGGTAGGTAAGAAAATGTGTTAAAAACCCCAATAAAAATCACACTCACGCAACCGTACTTATAAAATAAATTACCTCACGCATCAACAATTCCTTCATTAAAATGTTGTCAGGTAGAAATGAAAGGTTCATTAATGTAAAGTGCCTGCAGAGTTTACTCGGCTATAGCGGGAGAGGGGTTCAGATGCATCCCCTCCCGCCTGCCTCTCACTGGCACCACAATCACACTGCAGTCTTGTCACCACAAGACATGCCAGCATTCATCAGAACACCGCAAACAGACGCGAACTCTGACCCTGTGACGCCTCCATCTGGAAAGAAACGTCAGCACCCCCTACTTGTCTCTCCCTAAGAGTGTGTTCAGCATCACACAGCTCGCCGTCTCACACACACACACACACATTACACACAAAAAACCCACTGTGCTTGCTGAGTGACAAGAACTACACACTGTTCGACTTCACAGACTCCATTTCAAACCCGCGACAACTGACTGACAGCCCACCGAGGGCTGGTTGCTGGCAGGGAACACATGGTTTATTTACCAACCAGCGGGGGTTTGCCGAGCACATTATGGAAGTGATATGGTCAACTTTGAAGTTTCTTCGAAATGGATTGCGACATTAAAAGGCAGCCCTAATAGAAAATCCTGATTAAATACATAATTATATTTTTACAGAAACACAGAAATACAAGGCGAGCTTATGCATTTATAGTCGACCACAAATTATTTCCAAATGCCACGGTACAGTAGCTTTTACTTTGCTCAGATGGTAAAAAGGGATCCAAGCATGTGTTCAGGTGTCTTACCTTTGCATAGCGGATCTGCAGTGCACCTGTGTCCAGCTGTTTGACCCTGGAGTCATGAGTCGACACCAACACTCCATCCTTCCTCCACAGGATAGTGGGAGTAGGGTTACCCGATGCAACACAGTTGAGAACCACTGTGCCGTCCACAGCCACTGTCTGATTGGTCGGGCCCTGTCGGATCACTGGTGGCGGGCGGTCTGACACAACTGTGAAAGAAGGAAGTAGAATGAGCAATTATGTGGTGAAATGGGAAGAGAGAAAAAAAAAACGGTGAAGGTGTTCATGTGGTGTAGCGAGAACAAGACTAACAAGAGGATTCAGACAATTCTATCCAGCTTGTGTGAAGAAATACACAAAAGGCAGAAAATGGTGAGAATCTGACAAACAGCATGCAACAATGTAAGCATGTGAAAACTACAAGGGCAGCGGGAGATGAATTGAATCCAATTTTAAGAACTGGAAGCATTTTTCTAATCATACAGCAACAGGAGTTGAACTTAGCCCAATAAAAGCAGCATAATTAAAATAAAATGGCCTCAGATATTTCAGCCTTCTCGCTGCAGCTCTACCAGACGCTTGGCACTAAGCGTATATACACTCGCGGCCAACAATCCCCTGGCCCATCCCCCGGCCATAAAACACAAAACAAGGGAGAAAATGCCTTAAAAAAAAAGAAAAGCCAGAACAGACAATGTTATTAGCATGAGGACATTTAAACTCCTCCTCCCTGCTTCTGAGCCTGTGAACGCTGGGTGTTCGACCAGTAGACAAAAAACACACACAACAAACAAAGAGAGAGCATGTGTTTGAGAGACAGAAAGAGGAGCAAAGACAGAAGATTAAAAGACGAGACTTTAATTACACGCACCTGATTATTTCGTCATTTTTATTTTGTCTCTACTGTATGTGATTCATCATGTTCCTGCTCCCTCTGATTATTATTATTGTTATTATTATTATTATTCATAGCATTATGACCATTGCTGTCAACCCTACTGATTTACTACTGAGTTACATTCAGTGAGGAGCAACCAAATTAATACCTAACAGACTAAAAGCAACACATAATGATGTATGTATGTGTGCATAGATTCTCATAACCATGCTGCGGTGTAATCTCTGACCCGTTTTGTCTTTGCTTTTGTGCCGGGGATGGTGCAATTACTAAAACACTGTCAGCATGACCTGTAATTACCAGATCTGCCTGCGGTGAAGTGGTGGCCTCAGAGCAGCCTGCTCACTTTAATAACTGTTATTATTATCCAGAGAGCAAGACAGAATGAGAGAGAGAGAGAGAGAGAGAGAGAAGTGAAGAGAGAGATGGAGCATACCATTGTAGGCCTGAAATGAAGAAGGACGTTTTTGGTAAATGAAGGGATGAATCTAGGTGTGTCATAGACAAAATAATAGCTACCCAGATTTATGTGGGAAGGGTGGGAATGAAGCCAAGGTTAGTTCACCAAACTGACAGGGATTGGCTAGCAAAGTAATAAGAGGACCCAATCCAGACCTCACCACACAGCCACTGTCTTCCAATGGTAGACAGCAGCAAGCCAGCCGTGGAATACTGAAGGAGACATTAGCCGGTGTGAAGGCCAGTGAAGCCAAATACTGAGCCATGGTCTGGGTGCACAGGCACCAGAGAGTCTCTACCTCTGACAGGAACACATTAAACAGGCCAGACCAAACCTCACAAACCTCAGTTCGGATATTAATATGCCCTACAGCACAACCACAGTATTTCAGATGAACAGCATTATTCTCGTGAGCTAAAGATGATCTGAAATGCCAATATTTATCCACTCAAGTTTTCTTTCAGTGTTCCTCTAATACCCAATGGGGCTTTGATGTATGTAGAAACTGTTTTTAAAGGAAGGTGGCTCACCATCTGTGACCTCTAGTAGAGCCTTGGTGATGACACTGCCGGCGATGTTGAGTGCCTGGCAGCTGTAGTATCCCATGTCTGAGCGTTCAGCATCAGTGATGGTCAGGTCCCCAGTCTGGGATACAGAAAATCGGCTGGATGGTTGAGGAGGTTGGTAGGAGAACAGCAGGTTCTGCCAGGGAATGAAAATAGATCACATGCAGTGAGACTAGAGTGAATTAATTTGACATTCGTTTTTTCTGCAGACTTGCAAATGCATGCAAATAATCTGTCTTGAAATACAAGCTAGCATGATTTATGCTTTTCAAATTATGACAGATGATTTTCAGGTACAGGCACCATATTCTGAACTTCTGAAGCAGTTGACAACCTTTATTTATTTTATTTAGTTTACCTGACTGCCTTCTCGCTGCCAGAAAATGGCCGGCTGTGGGTTACCAGTGACCTCGCACTGGAAGGTGACAGTTCTGCCAACCCCAACGACCTGGTTCCTTGGTCTGACCACAAATGCTGGGGGCACTGGAGGACAGCCATGAGAATGGTTAGCCATTGAACAAACAAACATGCCATAGTATATTATTGTAGTTCTCATCTTTACAATTACAAGTGGGGTTATTTGACTGAAAGGATTTTGGCTATGGTTCAACTTTACACGGTGTGTGTGCTCAGCAGATTAAACTGCTAAAATTCAAAATGCAGTCATGTTATAGATGTAATGAATAGAAAAAACAAGGGTTACGCCCATGCTCCCTTATTTGCATGGGCAAGGGCATGGACCATTAAAATTTACATGGAAATGAGGAGTAAATTTGTACCATCTGTCCATGTCGACACCCTCCAATAGCACAGACCTCTACTAAGATGTGTTATCTATGCATCTTAATGACAAATTCCATCTCAGACTGAGTGTGGTGTCATAGCCCAATGTCATCTATGCAGCTCTACAGTGACACTAGGCCTTGATCCTCTAATAGATTGTCTGTGTGAGGAGACACACCCTAATGTAGAGGTCCAGATGCAGGCCAGTTAAAACCTCCAATTCAAAAGGATATTGAATACAACCTCTAAATGTTATACACTTGCTTAAATCCTTTTTACACAGGGGCCGTGTAGAGAAGCAATCTGAAAACTGTCATTTGAAATACAGACATAATTTGTCCATGAATTAGATGGGGTGTTTGATAATGCATAAAAGGGGAAAATAATAGAATGAAATGATGCGGCTTTACCTTGGAGGCCCAAGATGAGCATATTTTTACCCATTAATGTCCTTTTGTCACTGTTGCCCATGACAACAGAAACATGAGTGCTGATTGGAGGGTGAAGAGGTGATGGGAGGAGGATGGAGAGGGGGTTGTGACAGCTTCCTGTCTCTGTCAGGGCGGTGAATAGGTGACGGGTGACATTTCAACTTACCAGACACGACTAAAAAGGAAACAAAAACACAACAACAAAAACCCAAAGATGAATAAATAAATAATAAACAGCATGACATAAAAAGGAGAGATAAGGAAAATAACAATGTGGTGTCCATGGGTACAAACATTCATGTTATTATTATTCAATGAATAAAAGACATGTCACATTTCAACCCTCAACTCAAGCCCGAGGGAACCGCAAGATACACACACAGCTAAGAATAATTACCGTGAGTGATCAGGAATACAATAAAAATGCACAGAGAGAAAATATTAAAAAAAACATCTGATTCAACATTCCTTCTTAGTCTTGGGACATGCTTTAGGACAGGAAGTATGCTAGAATATATAAAAAACAATGACAAAGAAGGTACAAAGAAAACATCATGAAACACACAAAACAGATGTTTTATGCTTAGCCACATCGAGCTTTGTTTGTTTTTTCCTCTCTTTCCAGGTGTTGTGTGAAGGTGAACGTCTGTGTGCCCTTAATGAGGTTTAGAGCACCCCGAGGAGCAGCTAGATCACAGTCCCTTAAAGTCACAGTCTGGCAAATGTAAACCTGGCCCATAAAAATACAAGGTGAATGTTAACTGTCACTCTGTGGACATAAATCTCTCCCCGGCCAATCACTCACCTTATCTAATCTGTCTGCTTCAACGGCTCCCACGGAAACATAAATGCTGTCAGTCAGAGTAATGGCCAACCCCTCTCTCCTCCCCCCTACCCATCGCTGGCCTTTAAAATGCAGATAAGACTTACATCAAACGCTCAAAGAACAAGGCGCTCACTGCTATCCGTGTGTGAGAGGCTCTAGACACACACACACACAATCATGAGAACATACACGCCCACAAATACACAACCCCCCCCCCCTCCACACAACACCTACACACATCAATTCATGTGTGTCTAAGCTTTTAATTAGGTAACCCTACCTCTCCCACGCTGATGTGATCACAGTTGTGGACCCGGAGAGAGAGGTGAACCTTAAATCTGACTGCACTACTTTATTATTGTGGGCTTTCTGTTAGCTTACAGTGCAGAGTGGAGCCTGAATCAATAAGCTGACCAGGGAGGCTGGGGAAAAAGCACTGAGCATTGTGGCCTCTAACCAAATAGGAGGGCAGGTTATGTACCAAAGACCACAGCAGAGATATTAATGGAGATTGGAGTATAGTTGCTATTCACTGGGCCTGACATCAACACCAGAGTAGGACCGCATGCAGAGGACTTATGATTAATAGTATTAATAGTAGTCTGTAGTGTGCTTTAAATGCTACGCCCTGCTCTTTGTTTACTGTATAGCAACAGTTAACGCAAATCAAATGCTATCTCTGAGATACAGAGATAGAGCAGCACAAAGCATCAGTTCTAAACGTGGCACCCAACCAGATTTTAGTATTTATCATCACATGAACAGCATCACAGACTGCTGACAAGAAAGTTCCTCTCATTCGCTCTCTTCTGGCACCAATTCCAAGTCTCCTTCCCAGACCCTTTACATGGGTTATTAGCAACACTGCTCCGGGGACTCCCATTCCATTCAAAGCCTTTCTACACATAAATCACGGCTAACAGCAAACCGAACTAGCTGAGAAAAAAAATAACATTCGTTTGGTTTGATTTTCTGAATCCTGTCCAATAGTGTGTGAAGCTACGTATTGGCATTCCTACGGTGAAAGTCCATTGGTAAGGTTTGTTTAATTAAATACTATAAAAGCATTATCTAACCACTCCAGACCCACATCAACATGCCTTTGTCTGATTCCTGAATCTTTAAAAAAAAAAAAAAAACATGTACGCACACCCTATTTAATGAAGCTGAAGGTCATCTCACTAATACATCCTCGTGTGGCTCACATTAATGATTTTACTAAGAAACTATAAATATGGATGGTGACTTGGCCAATTATGTGCTCCTTCCATCAATCAATTAAACATTTTACTTGACATATTTATAGGTCCAGAGGAGGTGTAGCAGACTGACAAACGCATGTGTAAAACAATAATTCACTGATTAAGTTAGTAAAAAAAAAGAGCAGAGCACATTGAAAGAAAAATAGCCCAAGGCGCCACTTCCACAATGTCGGCATTGTTCACTGACAATCTGATCACGGAGGGTGTGAAAATCCCCCTCTGTCCTTCTAACACACCGTTCAGCTGTTGAAAGGGATTTAGTTTTAACAAAAATATCTTCAATACCGTGCATCTTGATATATTACTATATTGCAACGACAAAGAAGCTGTATAATTGCACTGCATGGAATTCAATTGGGTTTTATTGTCCATTTGCACATCAGAGCAGAATTGGGTTTTTAAAAGCATGTTTACATTAACTCCACTTAGGCTTTAGGAAATTGCATTATGCATTTTGGGGTGTAGTTCTCCCTGCCAGTAGCTCCATACATCTGAAGTCATTTTATTCAACTGCTTTAGTTGTTCTTATCCGTCGGCTCAGCAGTCGTGCAATACTTTGACTCATGATATAGAGTGACAGCACGTACCACAAAACCCACAGACTAAACTGCTGTCCCTCACATTACCGTTGTCTTCACTACAACAGCGACATCTTACTACCTATACATCTTTTCTGCTACTTTGGCCCATTTAGACCTACAATTACCCGGCTTTTCTTTCCTTTCCTATGCCCGCATCTGTAATTAGAAGCATGTCATTTCCGGGCGTAGGACTGTGGCCTGCTTGTCTTTAATTAGCTGGACTACTCAGTGCCCACAGCCTTTCCTGGCCTCCTCATGTCCTGGTCTGAATGAGGCTCAGGGATCTGAAGATTAAATGGAAATGCTTTTAGGAAGGATTAGGCATCAGTCCGATCTAACAGTGAGAGCAATGCGAGGATTCCTGTGATATACAGTGTGTTATGCTGTTATGCCTTTCACTCGATATTACACTTCAGGACTTGGCATCCATTAAATCTACCAGTACCAGTCAAAAGTTTGGACACACTTTCTCATTCAAGTAAATGTGTCCAAACTTTTGACTGGTACTGTATGTCAGATGTTTTTCTTTGCTGAATCAATTTAAGCACTTTTACTTCAGGTTTCTCACTCTTAAGAGCATGGAGAATTGGGAGGGTCAGTGGATTGTTTCTGCATGCAGGCAACAGGGAATTGGCCCGAGGTTAAGACATTTCATTTCTATGAAGGGAGGTTTTAGCATTTCAAATATGCTTCTAAGAAGAGGTTATTGAACCATCTCATCAATACTGTTCCCTTTCATTAACTATGCTTTCATCAGGAAGGAAAAAAAAAACAGTGAAAGAAGGCAATAAGAGAAGCAGATATATTGATGGGTGTATTGGCAGGTGTGCCTAATCTTGCTCCTCAAACCAATCTAAAGATTGCTGTCTTGTGGAGAAAATCAAGAAATAATTGCAAAGGGCAGCCATGTGAAAATGTTTGCGGGTGGGGGTTGGTGGAGAAATAGAATTGCCTTGTCTCTTTATATCTCTGCTGTGCTGACTGCTGGTAGTGACATTAATATGACTGACCTCACCACAGAAACCTCTTTCCCCTCTATCGTCTTCACCACAATTGCCCCCAGCCCCAATTCCCAACCTGTTCTGCATCAGTGGTGAGCCGCCACCAAAGACCAACATACTCACTGTCCTTCCATCCAATCCTCTCCCATGCTTTCTCATGCATGCCTCCTCCTCCTTCCCTCCTCCTCTCACCCGACTCCCAACATTCCCATTAGTTTGGCGTTAAATGGCCCCTGTGTTCGTCTGAATCTCAAGAGGCTTTTGGGGTGATCCCAGCCCCCAGTTCCTCTGAATGGTTTCTTTCTGAATGTTCACACTCTGTGACCGGCTGCTTTATATTCTAACTGTGTTAATAAGACGTCCAATGGAGAGGGCCACAAGAGACACAGAGATATTCCATAGGTTCACAAATAGTTCTGTATGTCTTAAAACATGAGGGAAGACAGGCCTCCTGAGAAATGCCACTTGTATAGGGCAAATGAAATCGATTGTAGAGTCGAGCTCCCATGTGCAGAACTCTACAGCTGTTATGGATTTTTGCATTTCTTTTTTATTAGAAATCAATCGGCTAATTGAGAGAGAATAGTTGAAAGTGATGACCGTGTAGTACTAAAGCTGGAGGTTATTATTGCAATGTGGCTGAGCTAAATTGCATTTGAATCAAGCTGCACAAAAGACGCATAATGGAAATAAATTTAGAATAGCTGTCTAAGGGGCTGTAAATGAAATATTTGGCCAACTGAGCAGTGTGAAACTGAAGCCCGTTACTATGTACGGTCTTACCGTGGACGGTGAGGGTGGCCACTGCCTCCGCCTTGCCCACCATGTTCTCTGCCACGCAGGTGTAGGAGCCTACGTCAGCTGAGGTCAGACGACGGATCTTCAGGGTGTGGTCCTCGCGAATCTCATATCTGCATTAAAACAGGTGTTCAGACACAGACTAACACGGAGCAGCGAATCAAACAAAAAAGAGGGAAAGGGTGAGGGAAGAAGGTGTTGTGTAATGAAAGGCGACTAGTTGATGAGTCATACCTTCCTTTGGGCAGTTCCCCATCATCTTTCCTCCAGCGTACAGTGGGAACTGGGTCACCACGGGCCTCACACCTGAACTCTACACTTTGGTCCACCAGCACCACCTGGCTGCTCGGGCGTCGTACAAAGCTGGGACGCTCTGCATATGATAAAAAACACCAAACGAATTAAACATCACACAACACAGAACAGTAGCGCCAGAGAGAGAGTAAGTAAAGCTCTGATTTTCTCGATAAATCTTGGTTTTATTATTTATATTCAGGCTTTAAGTCTGAAATTTAATTCAAAGTTGGATAAAACCCATAGAGGAAAAAGCTTGGTTTAAATCATGTTGTTATTAGCCGAGTGAGGAGTCTCTGGTCATCTATTATTTCTTTATATTCAAAAAGGTTTTCTATTGCTCAACGCATTCCTTCAGACTCCCTTCAGTTCCAAATCTGTTCTGGATGGCTTATGATTTAAAGACCTGAGAGTGTTGTTTTCCTGTATGTACAGTATAAGTATTTATCTTGACAAAGCCAGCTTTGTTGTTGCTTCTGACAGATTACAAGAGATCTCTGAGGAGAAGGTGAAAAAGCGATAAAATCAAGAGTCTGGACACGCTCTCCGCTTGAGATGCAGAGGAATAACAGGGTCAGGGGTCACTCGTGGTGAAATAGAGTGCAGCTGGTCAGAGGAAAGAAGCTGCTGGGGTCAGTGTGGGATTCATAGTTAAGTGTGAGATTGGAGGTCATCTCACACTCTATCTGATAAAGGTCAGCGACACCATTTAGTTCCCTGGGAGATAGACAATCAAAGCTTAACATCTGGATTCTGTTTCTCACTGCAGACAAACAAAAAAAAAAAAAAAATCAGTGTGTGAATGTTCCCATGCATGTTTGTGAGTTGTATGTGGTCTGAGAATAAAGTAGCCAGCAGAAATAGACCCTCTAATAAAGAAGAAAAAAACAACTGGTAAATTACCAAGCACTGTAAGTTCAGCTATTTCACTTTCCCGTTCTCCAACCATGTTTGTGCCGACGCACACGTACTTCCCGGCATCGCTCTTCCGTGCATTTGTGATCATCAGCTTCCCTCCACGTATCTGAGGAATATAAAAGAAAAGGTGAGAAGCTTAAACATAGAGAGAGAAAAAAAAAAACCCCACAACAATATCCAAGTCTAAGACACTTAGAGGCTGTGGTTGACACAGATAACACAGAAAAACAGCATAGGCCAAACATTACAAAACATTTCCTGATTACTTTCAAGAATGTCTGTGCTCTAAGCATTTACTTCTAAAAGGCCATTACAACACCACGATGAAATGTGCTCACAAGCACACAACATGGTTTTAGTGCAGAGGAGCTCTTTTCATTGCTTTGAGTTTATAGAGACAGAGACCAACTGGACTACTCTGTCTCTCTAGACGTTTTGTGCTCTTCCCCCTCAGCTTCCACTTCAGGTCTAAATTACTATCAGTCGGCCTGTTCCTCCTCAAAGTAAGCTGAGCCAAAAAACACTTTCCCAATCCAACACAACCGCAAGTCCCCCGAGGGAACACCTGAGGCACTGCAGGACTGCAAGCACTTTTCCAGTCGCCTCAAAGACATTCTGGACAGTTTTGTCTATTATTGTAGGAAATGTTTTAAAGAATATGTTTCTTGGATTTTTTTTTGATTTTTTTTACTGTGTATGCACACAACTACAAGTGAGACATACATTCAAGCACACACACACCCAGCAGTGAATGTGTGTGTTTCTCCAGGTGAATGTCATGTCTGTTATTTCCCAGGGCTTTGATTACAGGCCAGAGGAGGTGCTTTGTTCTCAGGCAGTCAGAAATACAGCACAGGCCCCAACACAGGCCCCTGAGCCCTTCTCTCAGCTGACAACCATGCCAGTCAACACAGAGACAGACAATAGCACGGCGCACCAACGATCTCTGTGTCTTGAGGTTTAGAATGTACACATCAGCCCGCAAGACCAGGACCACCACCTGCAAGCATGCAATCGATACCCTCATTAGAAAACATGACACACAATATTGCTAAAATCAGCTTTTCCCCCATGACTACAAGCCCTGTAACATGTGCGTCGACTTGCATGCTATTATATGTGTCTCACTCCAACACTTAACATACCAGGAAAAAAGACAAATTCAAATTGGGGTGTATATGCTGAAAAATGGATTTTAGTTTTTATAGAGCAGCCAGTCTAAGATTTTTTTTTAAAGCACAACTTTGCAACCGGACACATTCTTCTAGCTTCTGAGGCATTCCTCAGCCCTTCACCTCTGTTTAATATTCATGGTAAAACAGGAGGCAGAGAGTCTTGAAGAGGCTGTGGAAGGCTGGCTTATTTAGGGCACCCCGTGGTGCTGGAGGAGTTTGAAGTATCATTATGTTACTGTTTGTTTGAGGAAAGGCTTAACAGCTAAAACACTGTGACACTCACAAAGGCCCAAGGTCAGGGCAGCCATACAGCAGAGAAAGAGGGGGTGTACTGTTGGTTCCACAGGGCTTTGACATGAGGATCCACTTAAGGCCCTGTCTACTCTATCCATATTCTTACCTCCGTGTGTCTGCGGCAGTTTCTCATTCTCAGAGGGCATATTTGGAGTGCCAGAGCAGCAGGGACTCTGAGAGTTGGCTAAAATAAACGAATGCAAGCAGCGGGCCTCTTTTTCTCTGCATGCATATCCTCTCCACACAACACAGCACAGCACACAGGCTGCTGAAAGCCCTAACAATCTGACCATTATCCCCGCATTACCGGGAGATGGCTCTATCCTGTTGCCTTTTGTCTCATGTCATTTGGCAGTGCTGATAATGCAAAAGCCCCCATTCAGCATGTACCCCCGTTTGTATTCACACAGCAGCTCATTTTCCAGGCCGATAATTAGCCACAACTAGTGCACAAAAGAAGGGGGACAATGTGCTGCATTTTGGACATTTATGATGCTGCTGACAGACTCTTGCTCTTAGGAGACAATGGTCTAGGATTAAATACTGGCATTTTACCCTTTTTTTTTGTTTATTTATCCTTCTCTTATTGTTCCTGAAACACCAGTTTGACTAAGTTGAGAGGAACGTAGCCAGCTGTTGCTAGTGGCGTAGCAGCACTACAAGGTAATGGTCCTACCTCACTTTTTATGACTTGGTGGGAAACTTTGCACAGCCACCCCACATGAAGTCATGAATATATGCGAGATAGCCCAGCATGTTATTGGTGTTTACACACAGCTGACTAGAATAGATAGGAACACAGAGAGGGTTCTCTCTGATGTGTCTGCGTCTCTGAAGTTAAGGAACGTGCAGTACACAGGGAGAGAAAATACTCCGTGCAGGTGGTTAGAGACCTCGCTCTGATCACCAGTGATCACCAAGGCGACTGCACGTTCCAGCATGTCGCATGGTGGGAGGAATGGACTGAACCAAACAACAATGCAGGCAGGATGAGGGGCCCTTTGACGAGCTCAGCTGTTCATCACATTATTAAGATTCCACCCTTTACTTCCCTGTACAGTCCTATATTCACTCGATTCCCCACATCTACTATACCTTAAACATACTCTGGACATCACACCTTCATTGTCCTTTTTGCAATACAACTTAAGCCGTTCAGACTACCATCTGTAACCACAGTTGATTACACATCCTTCAATGGTCATACATACATGACGTCTAAAGCTAGTTTACAAGTGGTCATTTGGGAACACTCAATCTGTGAGATTGTGTGCTTGACAGGAAGTTTACAGTGAGTAACAGCAGCTGGTGCACTCAGCGTTGTTAAATCTACCAGACCCTGTTTTCAGTTTCACAGAAGGCCAACACAACTTTTGAGTCATTTAGCCTGCGTTACAGCAGCAGTACACAGAATCACATACACAGCAGTGAGAATAAAGCCTCACTTCCACCATACCAGAGGGTAGGATGGATGTTAGAAGCTGAACACTGAAAGAAAACAATAAAACTGATTAATGCCGTTTTCATCCGTGATAGGCTTGCACGATACGAGGAAGATCTGCAATGTCAGTGTCATAACATTGTTCAATATTACCATGAAGATATGACTCACGATAAATAAACGAACATAAACGAAGTGTGCATATTAGTTACATAGTTCCAGTGTAACTATATCTTTCTGCTTTAACAGGTACACTGCTAACATAAACCCTCAAGCACTGCAATAATCTACGCCTGCTGGATAAACTATTTCAAACATGTTTTATATTGAACAAATTGCACATGAATACCCAACCAGTTAAACAAAAACACTAATTAAATGAGAAAGTAAAGTTTAATTTCCCCTGCTCCTTTTGTTCTAAACCCAACAAAAGCATAATGACTAAATAATAATCAAAGACTAGCAGAGCAGAGCGGCGACAAACCGACAGGTTAAAGGATAAATGTTTACATGCTCAGCGTAAATGCATCGTCCACGCAAGTATAATTATGTTTCTTATTTATCACGTTTCAAGCAGTCTTTTGTGATGTGTCTATGTTCATATTGTGATGACAATAACAATACGATTTATTGGTAATGCACGAATCAAAGTAACACAATGCAATCGGTAAATTCCTCCATGAGCACAAGAGTTCACTATGTGGCACAGAGGTTTTGTGGTTTTGTGCTCGGTGTATACTGACTAAACGCAGGTACTGATGTGATTTGATTCTCTTTAAACCAGATTATATGCGTGTTTCTTTCAATTATGCTCTTAATCTTCTCTCTGTACATCTTTAGAAAAAAAAAAACACTGTTTAGGAGGTTGAATCGTAATCAGGGCTCAATGCGCCCACCCTCAACAGACCCTCACTGAGCAAAACTATCTTTAGTCATGTACAATCCTCCGCTGAAGACAGCCAACGGTGATAAATCACTGTTTTGAATTACCCAGTCATAAAAACATATTGAGCACAAGTAGCCCAGGCTGGATTTCAGCACTATGTTGAAAGCATAAAGAGTGGAACGTTTTTATTAGTACCTTGTATTTATTGTCTGGGGCAGATCTGATTTTCCATGACTTTACTGTGAAGTTAGTCACCGTCAGCACTATTGGCACTATCAGCACTATAAGCCAAACTATTTGACTACTTAACAACTGCACAATGTGGAGCCAGAACCTTAAAGCTGGGATGCAGGATTTTTAAAATATAAATGAACATCTGTTACATTCAAGCCCTTGCCAAATGAGTTCACACAATGCTGATTAGACACGTCACCTCCAGGTAAATCTCTGTGTATTTTGCAGTATACTGGAGTTTTTAAATCTAGTGTCCGACATGCAGTTCAGGCTCTGGCTAGATGAATTAAGACTGTACTGTTCATGCTCTGTGGGCTCCTGGAAGCTAACATGGGGACAAAATAATTATTGAATCATGCAGCTCTTCTAGACTTTCCAAATGTTATCGGACTGGATGCATCAAATTCTGATAGCGAAACAAGTCATTTTACAGATGAAACAGTAGCAATGGAGGAGGCTATGGCAGAGCCAAAGCCGTAAGCGCATTCATTACTCTCACTGCCAGAAGAACGAAACAAAAGTTCTGTACTGCAGGACCCCACCTGTCAGATTGCGAAAATGAGATCCAGATATTTCCTTCTCACTACCTACTTGTGTTAGCTGAATCCTGAGTCAGGTCCTTCACTTTACTAAAAACACACACATCCAATTAGTACGATCAAACACAACTCAAAGCTCAAGGGAGAGAGAGTTGTGTTTGCTTGAAAAAAGTTTTGAACCGGGAATATTGAAGATAGGCCTTTTGGTAAGCACGCATGCAGAGCTGATTGATACTGCAGTGCTAACTATGCTGCTGTTTTAATTAAAGATGAATAATTGGTTGGCTTGGTTGTAAATTAAACGTAGAGAGTTGTTTGGATTCTGCAGGCACTACTGCTTTTCACTACTACTTTCTCTTTGATTCCAGTCAGCTCATGTCTGCCTCCTGATCTATGCATTTCTTATTTGATTTTGTCAGCAGGCTATCCCTAATCAATGCACTGCTGCTGACTAATGGAGCAAGACTTATTTTATACCTCTGCCATTAAAGGCTGTAGCCACTAAAACGGGTAGCTTTGGGTTTGGTAATTGCTATAGCTGAATAATGAGCCAAACACATCAATCTTTCAGCAAACACTGAAGTGGTGGTAATGGCTTGACCTGCATCACTGGGTCATTCTGGTTCTCATACATTTAAACACATCATCCTTGTATACAAAACATTTCTTCATGCATTAATATATTTGACTAAGTGTCAGCAGTAAACAATGTTAAAGTCAGTCTGCTTACAGTGATTCTTTCATCTCGGTCATCGATGTTTATGCCGTCTTTTTTCCAAGATATGGTGGGTTCAGGATGCCCGCGTGGAGGTTGACATTCCAGGACCGCCGGCTCTCCAGCTGCCACAATCACATCTGCAGGGTTCTGCCTGAAGTCATCTCGGAGGACTGCAGAAGACAGAAAGAGGGAAAAAAAACCCATTTAAAACAGGATGACAATATGTTCTTCATTAGGAAACATAAATAATAGTTAAAGTGCCAGATCCACGTTTTTTTTTGTGTTTTTTTTTTAAAGCACAACACTTAAATTTGCTGCTACATTTATAAACCTGAAGTCAGCTAGTAAAACAGCAGTCAAGGTGTTTTTGACACGCATAATTAGTTCTGCACAGACGACAAAATGTTGGGCACACATCACGATTGATTCACTGCTTCTAAACCTGCCGTGAAAACCAATCCCATCAATATGTTTTTTACAGTACCCGGTATTAACTACATTTTAAAAAAAAAGTATGTACGGTGTAGGGTAATAGCTTGTGCAGTTGCTACAGTATTTTGAATGACCTGCTTTCTCCCATATAACTTTACTGTCAATATGTTTTAAAACGGCGATGATGAAAACATATCAGTGCCCATCATCATCTCTAACAGCAATGACCTTCCTTTTTGTTAAGTGAACCACACAAACCTTCCTATAATCATGTACACACACACACACCTCAGTACACACCGTTCATCACCTCAACATCACCGCGTTTTCATCTCTCCCAGACACTCTGTATTTACATCCTCTGCGCTCATACACCCGCACTTTCTTGACTCCGATGAAAATCTACATTAGATCTAATCTACCATTGCTGCTTTCCTAAGGACTTTGGCAGGATGTGATATTATTATTTACACCGATTCCCCTGCTGGAAGTGGTGTAAAAAGATGACAGCAATGGATTTTCATTATTTGCACACAAGAGGTCCACAGATTCTCATTCTTTAGGTCTAATCTGTTAATACAAATCTGATAGTGAATAGATGTGAAGGTTTACAGAGATTAACTGAGCATTTCTGATTTTTCATTCAGGAAGACCGAATGCAAAAAATTACAAAACCTGCCTCACTTAAAATCATTTGTCTTTGCCTGCTGGCTTTATCAGAATATCACGAGTATCATTACCACCCTGGTAGCCGCAAAAAGCAAATCAATGCATATCTATTTTCTGAAGGGCAGAGTAACAGCATATCTCTGGTCTCCATATCTCCGGTGTTAAAGATAAACTGGAGGTTTATTGAGAGGGGGAGAAAGTAATGAAAAGGCAACAAGCTCCACTCTGCAGACGCTATGCCAGTAATCATTTTTCCAGCTCCGGCGAATGTACATATAAAAACATATGAAAACAGTGCTTGTAAATTTTAGTCTAAAATTCAGGCCACACACAAAGCACGCAAGGTCAACGCGGGGTGCATGTACATTGTTATCCCTTTGTACGCATGGAAAAGTAATATTATTTTCTCTGTGTTTCGAGGATAAACTGATATTTTGCCGTCCATTGTCTCACGCTTCTCAGCTTGCTCTAAAGTCACCTCAGTCACAGATCAAAGTCTGCCTCACCACGGGCCCCCTCACCTACTGACAGCCAACAAATTCCTGACTAAACCCTTTAAGCGCTTAATTGGTCATTCCAAGACCAGATACTGCTCTCTGCTTTTTGCAACGTGGAGTGGGAATCACATCCAACAGTAGGAACCAAGTTTTAGTGGAAGTATGGGTGGTAATAGCGTCCTCAGTCCTACACAGAGCTTAAACACTATAGTTTCAATGCTTGAGCACAGGGACTGTATTAATCAGAAACAAAGCAATGGGTTTCATCAAATATTTGTGAGACGTATGCTGTTGCCGGTACCAATGTAAAGAGGCAGAATGGTGCACATTAGTGTACACAGATGAATAACCTTTTGCGAGTGATCCCCTAAATGTCACTACACTCATTCTGATCCAACGTAAACTCTGCAGTGCAGCTGTGTGTTGTGTGAGGTAATTTGATGTAGTTAAAAGCAGATACAGTCATCCCGGAATGCCAATGTAAACACTTAAACATCCGATCCATTAAAGCACCAGTTCTGGTGAAGAAAAAAAAACACACAAAAACAAAAAAAAAACAAAAAAACACTGTCTTTATTTTTGCAAGGTCAACCCTTCTGAGGAGCATTAATGTAAAGGGCAGCCTCGAGTATTAATGTGAAGCAAACATCTGAGACACCGTAGTCAGCCTTTGCTTGAATAATATTCAAAAGCGCATTTTTTTATGTTCAAATGTTCAAATACAATGCATCAGCAGTATCCCAGCAATATCCTATCAATTGAGAATACATGTTTTTCCTGTGGTGCTAATGCAGAGCATGTAGTAAAGGTTTGGGTGAGTGAGCTCAGTAACTATGACCTTAAGTCCACCTCGTCTCCTCTCAGTGGGTTTCTATCCCCCCACTGGTGGCCTCACCGTAACTCGCTCAGCTAACATGCAGATGTATGACTCTCTGGAAAATAAAGAAGGGATATGTAGGGAGGAAATGAGGAAAAAAAGGGATGCTGTATTGACTAGTTGGAGGCCCGAGGGAGAGCTGGCATCATCCAGTGTTTACACCAACAGCGCTGTGACCTCCACCCCTCCTGAACAGCGCTCACTCCCCACCTCACTGCCCTCTCTCATCCTCTCTCCTCCTCCAAACCAACACCTCTTTGTTATAAACACAGCTGAGTGCAGTGCAGCAGACAGCCCTGAACATCTGCGTAGCGGAAAACAAAATCCTCAGGGAAGGAGGCAGAGAGAGCAAAAGGCAGACAGACAGACAGACAAACCCATATCTGGATGGGGTAAAAAGCACCAACTCTTCTGCCAGAAGCCCTGTCAGATCCGGAGCTGTAGTGGAATCGGTTGCCTCTGGCCCCACTTGGTTTAAATAAGGTATCCACAGTCACTCCTTCCTGTATACATACGGCTTTGCATGCCTCCCTCCCTAAATGTTCTTGTTCTAAGACCCAGAATTGGGTGAAAAAAATGGGATAGACAGTCTCTCACGCTGTGTTCGGTCCTGAGAGAGTGTGTGCGTGTGTGTGTGTGTGGTGTGGTCTGTGTCTGTGTTTGGGATAATGAGCCTACTCTACTATTCTGTCTCTCTAGTGAGCCTGCAGCTGTCCCCTAGCAGATAATATTTCCTGCGCTATTAACAGGGAGGCCAAATGTGTGTGTGTGTGTGTGTGTGTGCGCATTTGTGTGTGTACTGAGAGATTTTCAGTTTGTGGCTTAATATGTGGAAATGGGCCAGAGTCACAGGTCCCAGCATGAAGACGCCTCTTTGTCCGTCCTGAATTTGCTCAAATATGTTGATGATGGGATGAAACAGAGTGAATATCCGGACCTGGACAGATATCAAAATGCTCTGTCGAGGTAAAGGGATGTATTCTGCGTTGCATTTCCTCTTTTAGCTAAGACTCGGGAACAAAACACATCCTATCTCATCTGGCTGCCATGCCCCACTGCAAGTCAAACAGCTGACTGTGCATAAAACAGCCATATCTATCAATGCAGAGGTTTAGTCTGCAGCTGCAAACATCTGTTAAGCCCCACCAAACCCAGTCTAACCACACTCTACTGTACTGTATGATAAATCACTCCCCAGGTCCACAGTAGCAAAGTGGAGCTGTGCTGAGGCTAACACAATTAGCTGCTATCATTTCTTACATTCAAAGCCCAACTTTAAAGGTCAGATGAGATGGCTGCTCTCAGCTCCCAGGTTCATCACCCCCACAAACTATCCCACATCCACCCGCACAGTCACACATGGGCGCGCGCACACACACACACACACACACACACGCTTTTCCAGAGAAAATTGAAAACAGATGTTTAAATGTCAAATTAAAATGAGATTCCCGTGCTGCCCCTCCAACACTGATGAAAATAAAGACTTAATGCCACACACAATTCCGGGTGGGAAGATCAGATGAGCTTTGTTCTGAGGAAATTAAACCAAGTACAACAAGCTTCCCTGCAAATCATTGGAAGGATACAAAAACAGGCCCACTCGGGAATTAAAGATTTATCAGAAGGCACCCTGAGTCAATCCTGCAGAAACACCGCGAGCACAGCATGGATCTCGCTCTCATCCTTGGCTTTGGATTTTTTTTCCTCGAAACAGAATGGACACAGCTAGCCCCAGGGAGTGTAGAGAGAGCAGAATGAATGATAGCAGAAAGGAAAAGAGACTATACACGAGTGAGGAAAGAGAAAAGTAAATGCAAGAAAATATGACTCTTCCTTTCTGCCTGTCTCTACCACTGCTTTCCTGAAGGAAGTTCTGCTCGTTTTTAAACTGAACATATCTGCTCTATTTGCTTCACAGCTCAAACATCATCAAATATTACCTGTCGGGTATAAGGTGGGGATGAATGGATACAGCAACAAACACTGAGAAAATATCAGATGGCTAAGCACCCTCAGATGTTCTTGGTTACACGTGTCTGCTTAAGAGCTTGACTTGACTTGGTTTTTCTTACCCTATGCCTATATCATTTGATATTTATCGTAATGGCTTCTGTATGAGTTAATTTTTCCAGCTCTGTCCTGTGGGACAAACACCTCTCATTCTCTCCTATGTAGATTCTGCTTTGACTCTAAATTTCTCTCTGGCATCTCAGCATTTGACCCCCTTATCTTACCACTCTTGCTGCAGGTAAAATTTGCCAGCGGTGTGTGTACAGTTTATGTATGTGTGTGTGTCTTCGCACTGTATAAATATGTAGTTTTGCTGGTGAAGATATAACGGGACTCCTACTGTACTCTGGAGATTGCTGCTTCCCTCCTCCTTCTC
Source organism: Pampus argenteus (assembly GCA_036937835.1). NCBI lineage: Eukaryota > Metazoa > Chordata > Actinopteri > Scombriformes > Stromateidae > Pampus > Pampus argenteus. The sequence goes on from CM072868.1 coordinate 6,196,911, forward strand.
ATTCCCTTGTTTCCCCCCCGACCACACCACCAGGGAGAGGAGATCGGATACGGCAAGCTCCCTTCTCTTTCTCGATCTGGCTCTCGTTCCTTGGCTCTGAGCCCATGCCCTCCTGCCCACCCTGAAGACACTCTATCCTGCCCTGCAGCACATAAGCTGCACTACATGGTAATGTCTTGGATACATGATTGTGTGTGTGTGTGTGTGTGTGTGTATATATATATATATATATACATATATACACTTCACAGCTACATAAATACAGAGATAAAAATGACAAGTAGGGAAGTTGTAAATACAAGTAGACAGTACAATAAAGCCATCATACATTTTATACTACCACATTTTGTTCTTTTAGAATTTAAATTTATAGATTTCACATTTGTTACCAAATGCTGCCATATTGATAAATCATTTACAAAATAATAGCAGCTCTCTAGACAACCGTGACATTCAATATGAGGTCACATCTGTAGAGTCACATTGGTTAAAAACCCTTGACAGCGTAAGTGCCTGGTTGACCACAAGACACCTCGCGGACACCCGTAAATATGTCAACGATAGCAGACAGACTATTACCCAACTGGCCTTTAGGGTTTGCACCTGCACACCCTGAATGCCATGAGGTCATCCTCAAGCTGTGATGTCATGTAACAGAACTGAGACAGGATGCTTTGATTAAGCCCTATAAACATTCAGAGCCAGCACAGTAATCTACGTGAGACCATTTGTAAATAAAGTATATGCAGAACCGATAAATGATATAAAATGTTGAAGATCAGATGAAACTGTTGACACTTGGTTTTGATCAACATCCATGAGCGGCATACATGCTAATAACTGTAGAGATACAGATGTAAACAATGCCATATAAGGAAATGAATCAGGCTCGCCCCGCTGGTGTATGTGTGGACTGAAGCTGGGATATGGCTTTTACTATGCCAGTTGATTACAGTCTATACCTGGCACTAGCAACCGAGGCAGATGGCTTTGCAGACCTTTCACTGGCACAGCAGAGGGCATGTCTGCACTTGCAAAGACTGCAAAAAACTGAATGCAAGAGCGCTTCATTCTTTACGTTACACACTTCAACCAACGCATGCAGACCTTGTGTATCAGAATTCATCAGCAATTATGTCTGTACATAAGGAAACACAACCATGTGTGCACACACAGGCACACACACACACACATTCACCACATAAAGGAAACCCTGCCCCGCAGCCGCACAGACAGAGAGGCCATTGAGTGGCTGTGTTTGTTTAAATGGTCATAAGTCTTCTCGTCAGGCTTGGAGAGGGAGAGATGGCGTTTGGCGAACACAGCGAAAGGCACAGAGGGCAGCGGGGAGGTAGGTTTATGTGAGCAACTGAGTGAGTGAGTGACTTGGCACCTCATAGTTCAATAAACAGTGCCTGTTTGATTGGAGTGCTGGGTGAGTAGGAGTTGGACTCAAATAAAGAGTGTTTCGAGTTCTGGGGCTGCAAAGGCTGGAATGTTGGAGAAAAAAAAAAAAAAAAAACACGGCTCGAAAACTACTCTCCCTCCATCCAAAAAAAAAAGTTTTAAAAAGGGAAAAATACAAATCCTGTAAAAACCTGATAGGAACACCCGCTGTCACAATGCAAACGCTGTAATAAACATCTGTGTGGGATTATCACATTTAAAGTTAATGCTCGAAAAAAAACAAAGAGGAGTTATTTGTGGGGTTTGAGCTCCTGACAAATGGGCTCCTACACTATCTGCATACGTAAGTGATTTCAGGGCAGTTTTGATTCTGAAGGAGAACATGTTACCTGTTGTGGGAATACAGCATCAAGTATTATGGTTACTCCAATATGTATAGGCTCATTTTGGGCCGGCCAAGCTAAATAACATATTCCATTTACACAGCATATAACTGATGCCAATGGAATCCAGTCTGTTTCTATGTTCAACCACTTTTCTGTAGAAGTTTCACAATGTAGTCAAATAATAATGATGGAGATAAAAGTGGGAGAAGCAGGTAACTGGACATATTTTAAAGAGTAGGGTAGAGAATTGCAACAACAAAAAAAAGACTTAATGACATAGCTGTAGCAACACTGCAGTTGTCAACAATATATACTGCCAGTGCTTAAAAGACGCATGTTTATGATAGGTGCTCATTCGGCAAGCCGGGTTGCACTGGCACTCTCATGTACAAAAGGCACAAAGAGTGTAAAGCATGTCTTCCATGTTGTAAACCCTGTCTATAGGTGGAGCTCTATTGCCTATTTCCTGAGGACAAGGAGGAACTGAAAACCAGTAACCTAGCTCTCACCACTCACTGTATAGCCTCAAGCTAAAAAGCTCTCTGCATAGAGATACAAAAGAGCAGATGTAACATTATAGTGCACACAAACATGTACACCTGTACAGTATGCTCTCTCATTCTCTTTCTCTTTCTGCCTGTCACACACACACAACACACTCAATGGGGCTCTGGTGAACTGTGATAAAGGAATAAGCCGTTTCCTACATGCACACTGGTTCATTAAACATACACAGTGTAAATACCACATGGCAGGAGCATTCAGCAACATCGTGAAGGCTTCTGCCTTATTATTTCATCAAGATAATTTTGCATGTGACGAATAACCATTCTATTTATTAAAAAAAAAATAATAATAATAATAATAATCCTACACTGTCATATGTAGCCACATGTGAATGTGAGTATGCCCTGAACACTATGTAAATTTGTGTTGGCAAGCTGTTAAATAACTTAATGATTGACATGCCTCAGTGGAAGTGATTCCTAATTAGAGTATCTGTGGACACATCTTGGACCGACTTTCTACCAAATAAATAGTTCCTAAACTGCTGACAGTGTGGTCTGTGGATTATCCCGTGTAATGGGACATTGATTCAGGAAGGAGATGTTGCTGTAGACCTTTAAAAAAAAAAGAAAAAAAATCTAATTTTCCATCGCTGTGAGCACCAGCAAATTTCATTTACCAAAGTCTGGCAAATAAACCCAAAACTAACAGTGTATACTACTGGAGAAAATATAGATTTCAGGGAATCAATCCTTAAAGTACTCTCTTCCTTTTTCTCCCCATTATTTGTTGCTCCCTTCTCACTGATATTCTCTCTTCTGTGCCTGTATTCTGCTTTAAAATGTGGCAGTGTAAAAGGATTTTACACAACGCAGAATCGGTGCGCATATGCAGATTGCACATTTGTCACCATAGAATGCTCATTACAATAAATCCATTTACCCCCAGAAAAGCAGGCGTAAACACGTCAAGAGCCACAGAATATGTTCATCCACTTGTGCCTAAATCCCCGGTTCACACTGTGTCAATGATGTTTGCTGACAATATCTCACTGTGAGCTGCCCTCCTGTCTGTGTGGCCCCACCAGCTAACCCTCTCCCAGCATCTGCAGAGATGAGGGCCTTATTAAAACAATCTTCCCAATTAACATTCCTGGCTCCTGGAGCCCCATTGCCCTCCTCCAGACCTTACCCCCTCCTCAGCCCTACAATGACAAAGAAGCTGTGTAGGAACCCGAGCGGCCACGGGACCCTTGAATATGACTACACCAAGAGGGGGATGTGAGACAACTTGTTTTTCTTCCTGAGAAACCAAAATCTGTGTAGTTGACTGTTTTTTACATGTGTGTTCATCTGTGAAACTCTTGTGAGAGAGAAAAAAAGAGAATAAGAGGGAAAGAGAAGGAAGATATATATATGGAAGATGGATAAATGAGCACCAGTCAAGGCAGTATATGTCAAAATGCTTCTAATTTGATGCGACATGCAATGATGACGATTGGCTCATCTGCACAGGGTGGATAGCTCATGATCCTAGACAGGAAGGAGTACTGTAAGAGGAGACTGTCAGCTAGTTAACTCACACCATCGGTGAAATTACATCTATAAACATAGCACTCTTTCCTGCAGAGTGCCATTTGACCTGCCGCTTACCCTCGTCTGAGCATTTTGGAACATCTGCTCCAGATCTTTTCAATTATCTATTAGACTGAGATCTCAGGACCAGATTACAGGACGCTCCCAATTTCTTGCTCATCTTCCCAGAAGAAAGATATACAAGTACTACTGATACAGTGTTATTCTATAGCGGTGCTGTGCAAACAGGACCAGGGTAGGGGGAATTAAATCCTGGTGTGGGACTAGAGGAGAGTCCATTTTCAATGAATGAGGGTCCGGCTATGCTACGTATCAGAGATAATGGATATCACAAACATAATAAAGCTCCTGCTCATCCCTCAGCTCTGCTGGACGTTGCAGTGGTTAATGCACAACAACCCCACCTGTCTAGAGCGCAGTATGGCAGTCTAGTATGTTTGTGCGAGCACCCGTGCAGACAGGCATGTTTGTGTTTGCTTGTGTTTTAGTTCCCTACTGACTTTACTGTCACTCTGTTTGGGCTACGCCTTATTAATGCATGCTTAATGAGATCCAGTGGACATGCGGTGCACGGGTGTACTCTGTGTAACATATGTCAAACAAACTAATTCAAAGCAGAAAAGTTAGAAGACTGCCTTTCATCTTTAAATTGGTGTAATGGAAATATCAGCCTAATACACTTAGTTCCCAATGAAAGTCTAATTTGATAGAGGTTTAGGAAACAGTAGGAGTGAGCGATTGTTGTCGAGAACAGTGTGTCTTGGTTGGGACAGGACCATAAACTAGGATTACATCAGCGGCTGTTGCGGAGGTGACTGGGGAAGAGTAATATGATAGCTGCTGTGTGGAGGGAAACAGGCAGGCAGAGAGGAAAATGCAGAGGGAAAAAAAACACAAGGGGCTCCAATGTAATGTTACAGCAGATCCCTCAGCCTTTCGTCATGGCCACTTTCATTTCCACCATGCTGATCCCTCTCCAATCACTTTACCAGGCACTGGGGAGACAGCGAGACAGGAAGAGATGGAAGGAAGGAGGAACGGTGACAAAGAGAAGAAGAGGTTGTAGAGGTTGAGTCAAAGTGGGGGGAGGTGGGTGCCCCCCAGAGATAGAGGGCACAAGAATGTTAAAGAGGCTGAGACAAAGCAAATAATGGTACTGGGATCAAAACATGTGCTGCAGCTCCAGAGGGGCACATCTTTCTCTGATCAGTTGGCGTCCCCATTTCAATGGTTTCCACATGGACCTTAAACTTTCCCAGATGGACCCGGAGAAGATGAAAAGATGCCCATATCCCTATCGAAGAGGGGATCTGTTACAGTGGGAAGAGATACCGAATGGAACGGAGCGAGGGAATGTTGTCAGAGATATTGTGCCAGAAAGAAATAGAGAGTTGAAATTTCATCTTTAGCACTTGCCTACCACGTGAGTGTGTGCACTCCTACATGTGATCGTTGCCAAAAACTGCTACAGCTTTTCACTACACTTGTCAAGTTGTCCAACACGCAATATCAAGCATGGCTGATGCCAAGGAGAAAGTTTTGTAAGTGTGCCAGAAATTACCCTGATCCCTGTGAAATTGACACTGTGTAAGGTTTCAATAGTAATGTTAAGCCCTGGATTTTCCATCTTTACATTTTCATTAGATGGGGCAAAGACAAAAGGAAAGTGCCTTCGTAGTTTTCCCCCCTTTGTTTTATGGGATACTTTGCTACTGTTAACATGGCTGAAACATCCCGGTGAGATGATATATGATCGCTCTCCCCGGGGTACAAATCTGAGCCAAGCAATGGGGGAAATTTAAGGCTACTGCACCAACTCTACTCACAGTGGCCTCTAAAATATCTGCTAGATTTATAGAAGTGGTAGAGATTTCTTTTGCTTCTCTGAGGTACTATGTGCCTTTTGTGTAGACGTCTTAAATTTAAGCTTGGAAGCCTGCGATTAGCTTGGTGCATAGAGAGGAGTGTCTGTCTTAACATATTTTATAACTATGTTTTTGGTTTCTTCACTGTATCTGACCTTGTTGATTCGGCCTGTCCACTCAGAAAGTCTGTCTGGATCTCCAGATCCAAAGATCCAGGAAAGAAACCTCCCTAATGTTGTGTTTTTTAATTCAATCCTCATGTCAAGAGATTTCGGTCTGGATGGAAAACAACCAACTCATACAACTGTCCATTAAAATCATGGCTGTTGATGTAATTTTTTTACATTTATGTTTGTAGACTGTGACAATTAGTTATGAATTTGAAGACCCTGACGGTCATGATGGTGACATAAGATAAGATGTCTTCAAAATCTGCAATATAAAATTGCAAACAGATGATGGACAACTGCTGGCTTTACTGGGTGACATTAAAAGAGAATATTAAAAACTGGTCTCATATCTTTTCCAATCCCATCCCCAACAGGCTCTCTTTGTAATACAGTTAGTGATGAGTCTTCAAAACATCGACATCTGGAAAATTAATATATGGACACCTAATCATATTGAAGAAGCTTCCTCCGGCAGATAATCCTCTTGGGAGGAAGAAAAGCCCTGGCAAGGATGGTATGAAACCTATCAAATGTACAATATAATGAACTTATTAAAGATCAGCCGTTAGCATGTTTCAATTTTCAATTTTCTTTTATTAAGTGCAATTTATCCTCCTGGTTTTACTTTCCATTTCATTTTCTAGGGCTGGGCGATATAATATCAGAAATGTTATCGCAATAAAAAAAAATTCACATTAGTCAATATCGATAATTATCACAATAAATATCAAATATTTTTTTTCTTTCAGGTTTAAAAGCTGATTTATTTCTCTTCATGTTATATACAAGCTACTGCTACTACAAGCTACTGGCTGCTCGTGTTTTTGCTTCTCTCAACCCAGTTAATTTTGCTTTAGTCTTCATTACATCAGTTGAACTTACACTTTCTTCTGCTCAAGCACTTGTAGCTCTCTTTCTTTTATCTCCTCACCAATCCCCCAGTTGTTTACACGCTTTTCAGATTAGCAGTGAGCGATGGCTTCTTCAAACATTTGTTATATATTTCTATTGAGGAAAATTACGGAGATAATTATTGTTGTCGTTTTATCGCCTAGACCTATTATTTTCCTCTTTCGCATTTCTCTGTTGCCCCATCTGTTCTGTAAGATTGTCTGTAAGCACTGTTGGAATGTTATTTTCTATAACATTTTATTTCTACAATTTCATGCAAATAATAAAGCCTTATCTCTTTGCCTTTCCACCTCTGCTGTGTTGTTTTGCTGAGCAGGTGGTCTATAGGTACAACTACCGGAAACGGCAACCTCTACTTCACCCCGTCATAAAAAAAAAAAAAAAAAAAATCCAACTCAACACGGATGCCATTCCCAACATCCAAAGGCATGTGGTCAGACCAAAGCCCTTGTGCATCATAGGCAGATTACTGTGAAAGGAAAGGAGAGCCCATCTGGAGCAGAGGAGGGGTGAGGAGCGAGGGGGAGAGGAAATTTAAGAAATGGAGGAGAAAGAACTGGCTGGATGATTTGGAGGACAAGGTAATTCAGGGCAGGAAGAAAGAGTGGTATTGGGAAGTGAACGAAGACGAAGAGTCAAAGGGGGAAACAGGGATGCATGAGAGATCTGGACTGCTCAAGTACCGACTTGGGTGTGCTGCACAAATCAGGCTAAAAAAACACAAGGTAAATTATGAGCTCATGTGAAGGACAGTTTAAACATTGGCAATCTAGATTATTTAAGAGCCAGAAGATGTGCCATCACGCAATAAGAAATTAAATATAATGAAAACTTCAGGATGATGAGAAATATAATGCAGTACAGAACTCGAATACTTGGCTGAGACAGTGGTGTGAGTTAGCCTCCAGGTTCGACACACAGGTCTGAGCTAGTGAAGGTTCAGTGCGTGTTTGAGGTCAGTGGCTGTGTGTACACACACACAGCGGTGTGTTAAGAGCTGCTGGGTTGTGTGGCCAATGGTACATCTCATTAGCACCTGCTGACCTAACCGGTTCGCTGCACTCACGGAGCAGCAGAGCTGGGGCATAAAACAAGCAAGCGTGAAAGCAAATACGAAACACTCTTCTGTGCCAGCAAACAAAGTGTCCCCTGACAGAGAGAGTCTGAAATCAACAAGCAGGGGAAGAAGCTCCCACAACCACCACCCTTCTCTCTCAGTATCTCTTCAGCAAACTAAACATCAGCACAGAGAAGTCAGGACTCAGCGAACAGATAAACTCTCCCTCCATTTTTTCCTAGCTCTCCTGAGATAAGACGTGCTTAACGTGCCTCACATGGGGAGACAGTTTGCAACAATATGCTGCCATCGCCTCCCCTCTGCCTGAGCAAATCATCAAATAAATCCATGTTTAGTCAGGCCCAAATATGCCAACAAAGCTGTGATAAGAGAGCGTACAGCTAAAAAGCTACATTGTGCTCAACAAAGGGGGAAAAAGCAAATCAGGGCGAGGATGTGATGGGGCTTGTTGCCCTCTGGAGTAGAGTAGATGAGGGTGTTCAGTTTGTTGTGGAGAACGGCAAAATAAAACAGAGCAGTTCACGTAATGCGGGTAAGACCTGCCTGGGAGTACAAACCATATGGGTGACATCAATAATATGTGCCTGAAGTCTGTTCTCTTTCTTTGCTAATTACGAGGACCAGACATATCCCAGCATGCCACATGTATACTGTCCATGCAAAGTCTAATGCTGGGATCAAACTACACAATAAACTACTGATAATGCCAAACCATTATCAGTGACAGGCATGAGCCATGAAAATGAACATCTGGGTTTTATCCCATGTATGGAGGCAAATCATGTCCAAAAGGATGTGCTGAGATGGACACATGAAAAAAACAAAACCAAAAATGACCTGGCACAGAACTGTGACTTATGACCTAACCAAGATGAATTCAATGTGGCGCGATGCTCAACCTGCTGCCAAGGATAGGGAATAATGGAGAGAGTTCATTGTGGCCTTATGTCCTACAGAAGATGAAGAGGATTATGGTAAGATAAGGTAAGCTAAGTGAGTCATTGTAAGTATATTGATGCAGAATCTGGGGGGGCATGTTAGAACTTATTATGTTGTGTTCCGTGACATTAGACAATAGGAGCACAAAGCACTCCTTCACTTAACGACTAAAGCAAAAGAGGAATGATGCTGTTGGTGCTTTCAGGTGGAACAGTGAAGTCAGTCTCCGGCACCTCATGTTCAACCGCCTCATCACACAAGAAAGATGGCAAGCTGTGATTTGACTAGGGTCAAACGTGTGGTTTGCTTTGTACCCGGTCAAACAAGGAAAGAAAGCAGGACTCTGTGACTTCCTCATCTCGCACAATGACCACTTTAACAAGGCAAACATATTGTATAGTCTGATCCCTGCATAACAGAGATAGCTAGACAGTCTACAGGCAGTCTTCAAACCAGCTGATTTGCATCTTTTTAGACTGTAGGATCAAACTGGCACAACTGGATCACATTATGTCAGAAGGAAAACTCTGCGAAACACTGCACATATTTTAACTTAACTAGAAACAAAACATTATATTCCCCTGTAACCAATTGGATCTGTCTGCAAAGTTTGCAACCCCCCCCTCCTCCCCCAGCTGTACCAAAGTCCACATGCTTTCTATTGTCTGAGTCCCCACCATGTTGTCTGTATCTGCGAGAGATAGCATCTCAGCAAGCCCTCTCCGCGGAGCTCTGTGGCTTTCCGAGATCTCCAGAGCCTGTGGGAGGCAGCACACCTGCACAACAGACAATAGCAACGGCTTCTATAGATTCTGCTGGTCTTTGAAGTGGCGATAGATGTGAGCTCAATACCCCAGGCCCTCTTTTATCACACGCATCACTCTGTGGTTTCAGCGCGTTGCAGCTTTCGTGATGAGTGACAGATTCAAGATGAGTTGACCGGAGCTTTTTAAGGACATTCAAGTGTTTGGTTGACCAGTCATTCCACACATAAGTCAAGGTGTTCACATGAGACGTACACGAAGCAAAAAGTGCAAGGATGAAATCTTCATAGCACGGTTAATTGGCATTGGGGTCAGGTATCAAAACAGAGACGGAGTGAAAATATACACGCGGAGCAGAGACAAATCATGGGAGATGACCTGAGAGCAGTATGTTTGGGTTAGGGAGGAAAAACACTGAGACAACTTTACATTCCTCAAAAGAGAATCATAGGCACATCCAATAACTCTTCCTTGAGTATGTCTAACAGGCCTTTAATAAGTATAAACTAGCTGTGAAATATGACATCATAAAAAGCAGTGGGGTTTTTCAATTTTGAAGAATTTAGGAATTATTCAGAAGCCACTGAAATGGCAATATTTTTCTCTCCATCTGGCTGGTTTCATTCCTGTCACATAGTCATTTGGCTCTGCTGTCTTTTATTGCTTCTCTGTTTTGTTTTTCCACTATATATATCATTTTTTTAAATCTCATCTGTTCATCTCTCTTCCTCCATCTCTCATTTCCATCCTGTGGGATGAACTGTTGCAAACACCCAGAGATACGTTCATACAACACCCAGGCGTTTTGAGGAAAGAAGGAGGAAACGAAAAAAAAACGAGCAGTGGAAAAAAAAAAGTGTAATAGCACCGATTGACTGGTGTTAAAGCGGACATCACCTCCTGACAGAGCTAAAACAAAGTCAAGTGAGTGGAAACCTTGACTAGTAAACAGAGACATCCCAAGCATGCAAGACACCGATCCAGTGTCCGCTCTGTCATCATGTGGCTAAAAACTCAGTGGCAGTGTTGCACCCTTTACAGTCCCGGTGTCTGACCCTCTATCGGTCACCATCTATTTCACTATCCTTCCTTAACTACACACCATCAGCACGTGGCCTTAGAATAATAACTCTCTTTACATCACAGTGGTTTGTTGTGCTTACCTAAGCATGATACTGTAGCAGCCTTTGGGGAATGAACCAGTCACAGAAGTGCGTCTTTCCTCAGCGGTGACAGACAAGGCCATACAGTATGTCTCCGCACAGTGATGAGTAATGATCTCTCTTGGGTTCTCTGTCCCGCTGCATCTCATTCTCATACCATACATTTTGTTCTATATTGTACTTTCTTAGTCATACAATTTTGGATTAAGAATGAAAAGCAGAGAGTTCTTGGTCATGATTCACTCATTTAAGAGCGACTGTTGCCTATGTTTAGACATTTCAGCTACATTATCAGCTCTCAGTGGTTGATCCTGGTTATCGTCCAACACCAAATTATTAGTAAGATCTATGTCCAAATTTGGATTTGCTTGAAAACTGGTGAATTTGTGGTTCTTTAAGAAACTGCTAACTGCAAAAAGTAAAGCCTTTCTAGCAGCAACAATAGAGCAAAACAGTGATATATTGTACATAGCCTGTGCATATTCTGACAAGGCCAATGTAGCTGGTTCGACACCATACTGAATTGAATGAATATTTACATGCCCCACCAAGGATGAAAGTTTTCACTGGGCCATATGTTGAGTATTATTGTTTTAAGTTATGATTCTGTGCATCTCTTTTCACCTGAGTTGTCCTCTCCTTTACCTTCAGTGTGTCTTTTGTCTCAAAATCGCCAAATGATGATGCTAGTGTGCCAGTCCAGTATACACAGTTGCACTGCCAGCTACCGCGGAGGATACAATCCATGAAAATGTAATTTCATGATCCAAAGCACATTTTTTTTCTTTATTTCTGTAATAACTCCAGTAATGAGAAAGAAAATTAAATAACTTCTAGGAATAGATGAAGCGTAACATCCTTTCACCAACTAGGCCACATGCTCTGATTCTATCTCTGTTTCATTCAGGTCTTCACATGCACACGTAATCATATGCATACTGTATTACAAATGCCATACGGGCGTTAGCAGAACAATGGGTGCACTGCTGCAAAAAACACTGCCGCATTGGTGACTAATGTGTTCCAAATTATGTGCTTCAAATGGTTCACCACCGCTAACAATAGCCATTCTTTTGAATGTAGTAAGAACTAGTAGTGATCAACCTGAACAACCCAACGCCACTCCATGAGATACAAGAGCAATACCCAGGCTGAAGAGGCCCTCCACCTTCTAATCTGTCTGCTAAAAGCCCTCCGTCACTGCTTTATGCATGCGTCCTCACCCACCCACGCCCTGTATAAGACCATAATGAGCCCTGGGTTAATGCATAGAACAACACAATTAAAGCCAAAATGGACATCTTCCTACTCCAGTTCAGCCATGAGCATGCAAGAGAGCCCTTACTGTGCCGATGTGTTTGTGTTTGGAGTGTGAGTTTGACCACTCGTGCATGTATCTTGTGTGCGCTTGTGCGTTTGCTTTAAGAAGCAGAACAAAGATGACAGTTCCAGCCAGTAGCCCTTTGACCTGTGGCTTGAAGGCCATAAGACAGCAGTGCTGGTTTGCAGTTTGTTCCTCCCTCTGGCACAGATACTTTGGCAGGTCACCATGAAACACAAAGGCCACAGGCACATGGACCTAATCCAGGATGCCACGCTTGGTTTGAACTTTCTCCTGACAAAGAGGGAAAAAATAATTTCCCTCAAGAAAAATCCTGGAAGAAGGGGAACCGAGGAACAGTCAGGCAGTGTGCTGCACTGTAGTCAAAGAAATCGAAGTCAGATTTCCGCTCTAACAGGCCAACCTCAGCTCGCAATAATAGTTTCACAGAAGCAATATTTGGTTCCAACTATGCTGTGTGTGAGTTAAATTGACTACACAATGGTACATTTGTTATGGCCCTGATATATTTGTCTTCTTTTTTTTTTTTTCTTTGGGCCAAAAAGAAAGAATCATTCTTGGTTTCTGTACTGCCTTGCCTTTCCCCATTTCTGTCACAGCTATTATTTCATGAAATCTGACTCCTGGTGTTTGGTTTCTTTTCAATTTCCTTCTCCACAAAGCCCAAGCGTTCCACTCCTTCCATGTCGACCATGTCTTAGAGCACAATGTGCCAAAAATATCTCTATACCAAGAAACAACCATCATCCCGTTAAAACGACATTCAGTTAAATTTGCAATTCCTTTTTAAATTAATAGAAATAAGTGTTGCCATTTGACAAAAATAGAAAAAAAATCTTGGGATTAGAGTCTGTGTTTTGATCTCCATCTCTGACAGCCTGCTTATTTACTCCTCTGAGAGTTGTTTGTGTTTGAGCACTTGTTTTGGACAGACAACATGAGCTCAACAGACTTCCAAGAAGTCCCTTAGAGCCCTCCCATGACTTCCTTTTCCCAAAGATAATATACACTCGAATGTAGAAGAAGAAAGCAGCTAATTGACCTGAAATCAAAGATAATTAGCTTCTATTTAGCCTTCTTCCTGTCTTACAGCAGCAAGGACACTGAGGGAATATTTTTTGGCCCACTTCACAGAGTACCACCATCATACATGAGCCATAAGCAGCGGGAAGTGTAACATTGGACTGTATTTGTAGGGTGTAGTGGGCCCCTGGCTGGGCTACTGGCTACAGATGACCTGACCTGTGTTTGTCTGCTCTCTGCAGGCTTGGCTGATAGATATCTCTGTCTCTGGCAGTTCCCACCATAAAGAGTCATTCAAACTCCCATACTTCATCAGAGGAGTTACCCCAAGACCTGCCCCCGACTCCCCATAGATCTTTTTCTAGATTTATTTCCGGCAACATTTCCCCAGTGTGTGGGCATTAGTGTGTGTGTGTGTGTGACCATGTGAATAATTAACACAAACACAGAAATGCTAATACGGTCATCTAGTTCTGCCTCCAGTTATTACTGTAACTGAGCTTTGTTAGCTTGTTGCTATTACAGCTCTATATTGTCTATACTTGACAATATGGACTGTAATAATTAGTATAATTCTCCTAAAGACATGCTAGTATTGATTATGAATGTCAATTTAAAAAAAAATTAATTAATTAATTTGCCTACCATTTTTATGGAAAGCGTAATAATCCATTGTATTATAATATGGTATTCGTTAGATTGATATAGTTTCATTTTTTTCCCTTTTTCTTGAAGAACCTAGTACGTTGTACATTGTACCACCCCCACACTTCTAAACCTATGCCCTTGTGTATGTGACTGTTTAGTGAATAATGTGTGTATGGTCTAGAGAGAGGTTGATTTGATTTTATCTAAGCTCCGGGGGTTGCAGTGAAATAGAATAGACAAACTGGAGCAATGATGCAGTGTAGGTCGCGAAGGCAGAAAATTCACACAACACAGTGATGGGTAATAAAACAAATGAAGCAAGACTTGCACCACTGTGGCTACATGACCTACATCTGTACAGTGGAGGAATGCTGATCCTTATCTAATGTAGGATATGGCCCGAGGACAAGACAAGTCATCTTGGCACACAAACCTCTGTTATTTACTGTAATCTTCTCATTCGCAGTGTTCTCAACGACAACAGGGAGCTTCGGTGTCTGCGAGTGTGCCGCTTTAATTGATGAAGCGACAGAGTTCGATTCATGTTACATTCTACAAGGGGAGCCATGAAGTGTCCGATGAGAGCCCGGGCAGGGTTACATTAAAGGCATTCCCGTGAACCCTCAGCACTTCACAGCACAAGATCCCAGTGTCTGTTCCCTCTTACAGACAGATGCCAAAGTCATTGTTGTTCGGAGCCTGCTTTTCAGAGAGAAAACCCGATCCTACTGGCTGCCAGTGTCACCAGTGCCCCCCCCCCCCTCGTCCTCCCCAGTCATTCAATCCCATCTCTCCTCCTTTCAGGAATGCACTTCAGTCATTCTTTCTTATTCTCTCTCCCTCTTTTCTTCGGACCGTGGTGCTCTAGGCAGTCTGGGGGGGGCAGTGTTTGGTTGTCCTAGATCTATTCATGCTCTCTGGTGAAACGGGATACAGTGACCTCCACTGTGTCCAGTGGTCCCCATCCCAGGTTCCTGTCTGGTAAGTGTCAGAGATCAAGAACCCGTAAGAGGAGGGGGAGGTAACATGATGGCTGGTCAGGAGACAAGCCAAGAACATGAGCCTGTTGGGCACCTCAGAGAGATGATACTGGATCTGAGTGAATGGACCAGAAGGAATGTTCTGCAGTGAATTTATTGCCTCAACACTTTAGACCAATGCAGTAGTCATCTGCTGCATTGTCTTTGTTTGACTCCCTTAACCAGAGCATCCAGCATCCAAACCATGACTAATAAATGATGCAGATTATTGAAACACGCCATATTGTTCCTCAGCAGGGAGCAGGAACATAGATGTGTCCATTTCTATGCTATTTTAACACACAGTGACATACTTCAGCGCTACATGCAAACCCTGCGATTCCCCATTAATGTATAAAAACTAGGGGCAATTACAGAAAGGGTTGCTCCATTATAAAAGGGGAATATATGACACCCCCCTACCTCACGAGACATGCCAACCTCTCTGCACCTTACATTAGCATAATCTACGTTTAACCACGTGAGCTGCAATTTGTCTGGAAAATCTCTCCCCCCGCAGGTTCATTATTGAGAGTGTGTCCATTAAAAACAACTGAATTACCATCGCAATAGGCTCACCATAAAGGTACAGTGTTGGCAGTCTTTGAAAGAGTAATTGGATCCATTAAAGCAGGAAAATGCGAGCGACTGTAAGATGCATATTCTTTTGTGGGCTTTGTCTGTGTCCGTGTGCATGCGTCAGTAGATGTCTGCGTAAATGCCAGTACATGTCGGTTCCTCTTGACATTTTCTGCCGCAGCGGCGGGAACAATGGTTAATTGGGACCAATTAAGATGAAGCTTCATAATTTAATTTAGTTTTCTTTAGATCACGTAGGCAACGAGTTAATTTAATGACAATTTTAAGACAAGAGCAGCGCTGAACAGACATTTGAATGCGTCTCTGTCAGCATGAATGTTCCTTACAGTAAAAACAACCAGCCAACAAAAGACAATTTTTGCTTTCTTTCAGGTTTTCAGGTCCAGACATTTCCATATAATATGAAGTTGAGGATATAATCATCATTGATCCCAATCACAGTTGCTGTATCATGTCTTTTTTTTTTTAATTATACATGTGCGAAAAGAGAGAAAAAAGTGCAGAAACAGGGGCAGAAAACTGGGATGATCCATGTGTAGACTGGTCACCTGTGTGTGTAGCAGCTCAGTGAAGTGAATCCATTTACAGTTTAGCCTTAATAAAAGCCCCTTTAACTTTGCAGCACCTGCAGCTCAGGGCGACGCTTCTAGCTAATGTTAACAAGCCGAACAGTTGCGCTCTGTGATAAATCTGACCACAGCCAGAGAAAAGCTCCTCCAAACAACCCTTCCCTTATGATGAATGAACAAGGCTGCAGAGTCCTTGAAGCATAGGGTTACTAGGGAATGCCACAAACCTATCTGTCTCAATTGTGTTCAATGGCTTGTGATTTCTATGGGTCCATGCAGGAATGTGTGTGTGTGTGTGTCCCAAAAAGAATGAATTGTAAAGCTATTACCTGTCTGAAATGGTGGCCCAATTATGACAGTCTCCTTCAGCATGCAGCCTTGCAAAACCAAACCCCATGAAATTGATTACCCACACACCTGGACCTCATTTGTGCCTATTTTTTTTCCACCCTTCCCTGTCAGTGGCCCTGTTTATTTCCTACCAACAGGGGAAAAAAAATGCTTTAAAAGGTGCACGCATATAAAGTATTTGGATATTAAATCTCAGACACCAAGGCAACAATTGTGTTGGGAGACAAAAAGAAAACGCAAAGAGCATTCATTTTTGCTGAGATGTGAGAAAATCCAACAATAGTCTTTTCAGACTTCTTTGAGACAAAGAGAAAGGAAAAGGAGAAAGGAGAGTGAGGTGGAGAGATAGAAAAAGCAAAAGACAGAAAGAGAGAGCAGATGAATTTACAGATCTTGAATAATCAGCTGGCTCCCAGCGTTGCCATCCTTCCTGCTATCATTAGCAACACTGAGTCTTTTATTCCCTCATTCTATTCGCCATTCCTCCTTTAAAAGACCCCCCCTCCCTCCCTCCCTCTGTGTCAGACTGACCTCCTCATTTAGGCTCAAGGTTACTGGGGTGGGCACGAGGACATTCCTTTGAGAGAAACAGCAACGCTCGGTTGCTACTAAATAAATAGAGATGTTTTATGGGTGCTGGAGACAGTAAAACTGTGAGATGACAAATCTGCCAGTCGGGTTATTCTGAATACACACAGGGGGAAAATGATTTTTTTTTGTGTTGGATGAATACTCATAGGTCACAAAAACAATTAATCTTTCAAAATGTGCTACTGTATCCTGATTTTTATTCATTTGAAAAGATATGGAGTTCAGTCCAGTAAATTCAGAATTAAAGACAATACAGAAAATTCACTGGCAGCCGGCGAACAGCCACTGCTGGCATCTCAGCGTCCTCGTTTTTCTCTGTCTGGCCCCTGCTTTTAGCCGTAGCACCTCCACTGTGCTTCTCTGTGGTTTGTTCTGATGCGCTATCATTTCTCAGTGACTGATCAGGCTGAGAGGGGAGCAGAGACTGTCTCGCTCCCTCACAGCTCCTGGAGAAAAAGCCTATATATGCGTTCTGCTGTTGACCTCCGTCTCTCAATAAGAGAATCTCTGGGGTATCCCTCCGTTCTCCATCTCTCCATCCTTCCGCCTGTCCATTCCTCCCTTCACTGCTGACTGCCTGGTAGCTATGCATACCTGCTGATAGTGTTACAAGGTTTTTCCCTCCCAGGGATACCTTTACGTAGAAGTGGGGGGGACAACACAGTCAAGTCAAATTGCACACAGATGTATTATATCATTGGCTGATTTCAAACAAGCACAAATGTTGAGTTATTTCTCTCTTGGTTCTTGGCTTGATCTCAGTTTTCTTCTAAGATGGACTCCAGAGACTGTCTGAACTCCCACTCAGTGAGCTCAAATGTGAATGTGGATTTGGTCTTGCCTGCCGGCTGTGCTTGGAGCCCTGCACGGCTGTGCGGCATTATAACCACAGCACAGGGCTGTCAAATGTGTGCACTGAGTATGTTGATACACTACACATAGAAAAACAAAGCACTGTTAGAGGCAGAACAACAAATCTTAAGAATGACAGCTTGTGGCAGTGATATTTTATAATGTGGGGGAAAAAATGAGTGAAATACAAAGCTCAGGTGGGAATATGTCAGATCTGCATGCATGTGTGTGTGTGCTGGTGAGAGTAACGTGTGAGCCGTGGCACGTAAACACGCGGTGGTGGGTCCCACACAGCAGTAGCTAGTGAGTAAGTCTGGCACACGGCTGACTGCGAGGCGACCTCTCCTCCTCTCCTGTCTCTCCTGACTGTTGTTTTGCATTCTTCATAATTAGAAGCGCCCAAGCATGCCAGGCATTCCTAATAGAGGTGTTTTACACTAGCGGCTGACACCATCACTCAATCTGAAGCCAATGGTCCTTTCCCAAAGGTCAACAACCCAGCCTTCTCCTCCTTCAAGCTGCCTCCTTCCCAGAGATGGGGGGCCCGCTCGTCAGTGTGACAAAGCCACACGCCTCCTTCTTTTGTTCCCTCCCTCCTGCCTTACCTCCATAGACCCTGAAAACCAACACCAATAGTTAAACCAAGGCTCCCTATAGTGACGGATGACTTCTCTGCTCCCTATACCAATGAAGACGGATGCTAAGCATGAATTATTAAGGGCCAGAGCAGAGCAGACAATTTTGATATTCAACCCCCATATGAATAATTCCAGCAGGGCTACCCCAAAATGAATTACCTTGTTCTCCATGCACCGCAGAAGGAGAAGCTGCTCTTTGTCTCCAGGGGTTCAGGTAGTGAAAGGAGATGTTGGATGTAATATACTGGACATAAAAATCCATCTCATACTTATATTTGGTGCAAGCAGCCTCAGCAGCGATGTGTTTGGACAGTGTAGGATTGTATATTCCCTTTGATCCAGTGGTCAAAGACGGGTTCATAGAGAGACTCACACTGGGATGAGAAGGGTGCGGAATGCAGAGGGGGCTGGAGATACCAATGACTGGGATGCTAGGGTTGGGGTTGCATGTCCAATTATCTAGCAGGCAAGGAGAGAGAGGAGCTGGCCAATTAGAGGAAAAGGGGAGAGACCCCTGCCACAGACCAAGTATATACCCCTGCAGAGAGACGGACGGGCAACCAGACAGAAACATAACCTAACATAGGCAAGGAGAGAAACTGAAAAAGGTCAAGGCAAGACACACAGAGAAAGTGTCCATGAGCAGCTCTGCAAAAACATCCCAATTTTCACCTGATTAGGGTGAACCTGTGCTAAATCATATACCATTTCACCTGTTTTTTTGGGGGTTTTTTTTCTCCTGGGAATGTTTTCAGGAACTTTCTCGCTTGTGTGGGTTTTCATTGTTGAAAGGAGAATCCCGCGTTGCGAACACAGGATTATAATTATCATTCAGTATGTGCTTTCTGTTGACAGTCAGCTCAAGAAAAATGATGATTATAACCTATGTGAAACTGCAGCCAGCCAAATCCTTGACTGAATAACACTTAATAGGGTTATTACTTAATAAATAATGTCATGTATCCACCCTTACAAAAGCTCTCTGTGCCGCAGCCAATGTTCACAAGGTTTACTATAATTTACAGTGACGCTGACTGTAATTACCTTCTCCCTTAAGGAAACTTGTCAAAGTGTCTGGGGGACTAAACCCGAAGGGTAAACAAAGAGGAAGACAAGGTCCGCTTTTCAACTAAGACAATGCCATCCTGTCTTGGTCAAGATATTTCATTCCCTGTCACATCTGGAGCAGAGATAAATGGAACAATTAAGAATCATCCATTCTCACTTTTTAATTAAAGATGACTTATTGACTTTCAGAACATAACTAATTGCTCAGGTTATCCGTACTTAAACTCTGGAAAAAGGGTCTTCCAGTTTAAGGTAATTTGATTGGTTTCCTGTTGTTGGGAGATCCAAAAGGTATATAATGAATAAACAGTCAAAGCACACGCTGAATTCTCAAGATTAACAATTGTTTTAACAAATATTTACCGAGGATTACTTACTTAGACGCTGTGCACAGGCACAGACATGAAAGATGGAATCAAGTATTTGCTCAACTAGTGCAGTCATTCACCCACAACACGCGTGATTAAAATCACATCAAAACTGTTACAACACCTCATTTCTCGGAACAACCTCATATTTCAGCGAGCGGTAACAATATTTGTGGTAAATCTTAGATCTTGTGCCCTTTCTGCACCGTTCCTCGTTTATTTGATTACGTTCCTTTATCATCTCTGTGCCCCAGCGATACAGAGTGATTGCTCACTCACTTCAGGAATGTCTGGTGACTTCTCAATGTCTCATTTAAGTCTAAGCAAATTGAGGGGTTTTGAACTAAACACCACTACACTCCGTTGCCAAGTCAAGTCCAAACAGCGGATTCTGTAGTTTCAGACCAACTGTATAATTTCTGACACCGCAGGAATGGAGCCACAACTCTAAACTGAGACTGATGCTCACTCACTTTAAAAAAAGAGGAGTAACACTCCCCCTGAAGTCTGACTGCCATTCTGCTATCATACACCGTGATAACAGAAAATGGTCTTCACCGCAATCAAGAGCATTGCATTCTCTCCTCAGGCACCTGCATTGCAGATTATCATCTGCTTCCAAGATTGAAGGACATGCCCAATCATCATCAAAGAAGCAGCCTCCATTTCTGTCCTTCAGGAATGCTCCTCTTTGATACGTAGAAAACATTTACGTGCTGCAAACAGGATATTAAAGACCATAGTCCCCTAGTCTTACAGCTGGCTCTCAGTACAAAGTCTCTCACAAGCCAATAATTAGCCACAGGTCCACTTCACACTCTCGCCGTGACCCCTGACCTTTTTTACTCACCACTACTTCCTGTGAGCATATTTAGGGCCCCGTTATAAATGGCCCTTTGATCAAGGAGCAGCACAGATGTTTAATACATGCAAAGTCATTAGTAGTCCTTTGTGCTTTAATACATAATTTGGAGTTAAGCAGTCAAAGGTCAAGAGGGCACTCTGGCCTGACCTGGGAAGGTCTTTGGTGCTTGATCAGCGTTGTCTTTAACAAGCCTCTTCAAGGAGAGCCAGTGTGGCGGCTAAGAGACGAGTGGCAGGGGATCCGCTTGGCGATGTGCGAAGCAATACAATTTACTTCACATCAGAACAGAGATTAAAAGTAAATGGGAAAAGGACAGGGTCATCAGTCTTTTAGCCCCCAGACCCCGCCGCCCCCTTCATGCATAGACACTGAAGTGGCTTTCCACGACTGGCTAGAGATCTGTGCTGAATAGAAATCATGCAGGGAATGAGCAGAAATTAAGCATGTTGTGGGAAACTCTGACAACATGCTTACTTTCCTGTGATGTGCAGCCTTTACAGTTGTGTATCACATAAACACACACAGAAACCATATTAGTCAGTCGTTGCTGCTTCATTACTCATCAGCACTAACCACAGCCAAGACTGTTTTATTATTTATTTTCTCTTTTGTTCTTTTTTTTCCCCAGTTGTCTCCACATTCTGCCATCCTCCTTCTTCCTCTCTATTCTCTGGCCTTCTGGCTCACACTCCATCTATCTCGAATGTCTGCTGCAACCCACACATAAGTGATATTTTACACACTAAAGCCTACAGTATGAGATATATTTCCTCATAATATAGGGAATATTGTAATAAAAGGGGCACATAATGGACCATTTCCATTTGAGGTCATCTGTATAAGGAGTTGAATTTATTGCAGCCACACAGAATGGTCCACTGTAAATCATCAGTTTGTTTAATGTGCTGATGTGGACATCAAATGAAGACATCAATAAAAATTAATACAAAATCTGAAGGCACATTATGAACTATGCATTTAATAAATCAATCTTTTTTCTATACGGTGCCAAAATAGCTATTTCTTTGTCAGCAATTATTAAGCTGCACGGTGCATTCATTCAGAGCCATTCATCATCAAATACTGTGATTTATGCAGAACCAAATAGCTCTAATAATTCTCGCCCCTCCCCAGGCTCTCAAAGGACACTATACAACTTGAGACAGATAAAATAAGATGTATTAGTAGTGGATGTGAAGTGGAAGAGAAAAAATTGCAGGGTGGCATCTGGACAGATTAAGATGCAAGAATTTTACAGCCTAGCATCTGTCTTTCGTGTCCTCGGGCTTAAAGAAGATGTCGGACTGTGCATCTTTCTGATTGTAATCTCTGGGTGACCGCAATCAATGAAGGCCTCTGTTCGCCAGATCAATGGAGGACAACAGTAGGTGATGGGAATTTATCATGCTGGAGTGCTTTTGGGTGTGTATGGAGTGTGTGTGTGTGTGTGTTATATAATCACAACGGTTTCTTAAGCACTATAATAGCTCCCCCATCGACACTTATGTGAGGTACAAAAAGAAACAAAGGGTGATTGGCAATCGCACCCCATGAGCTGCATCCATAAATAAGTATCATACATCCACAGAAACACATAAGCAATCCTGCTGATTTGTATTGACATTTTTTGTTACATTGTATTTTGATGTATTTAATGTTTTTTTTTGCAGTGCAGATAAATCATTAGAATGAATATGAAAGCAAGGAATGATCACCGGAGCAGCGTCTATCCATAAAAGGCTTGCCTCGAAGAGATGAGAGCAGAGCATGTAGTTTACGAATCCTCCCAAATTAAAGGCATAAAAGAGATTATCAAAGCTCTCACTTCTAGGCCAATAGACTGCTAGCCCCTCTACTCTCAGCTTGACTTACTCTCTGTGTATTCAAACACTAAAAAAAAAAGAAAAAGTTTTTCGCAAACATTATAAAAAGATAAAATAAACCAGAAGTGCAGACTTGGCAACACAGTAATGAAAAGGCAAAGAAGTAGCTTGTGGGACTGTATGTACACAAAGTTTTAAATCTTCTCAACACATAAATGTACACAAACACATGTGCGCCACACTGACACATGCATGTTGACGTGTGTATAGTCAAATTAGGGGCCGCTTACCTCACAGCACCACGAATACACTGTAATTAACATAATAAACGGAGTGGAAAGTGCCTTAGGACAGACAACTGTTGATGATTTATCAAGGGAATATAACCCATGGAGGATGGTGGGTTCACTGGAATATGTGTGTAAACAACACTTAGACGCACTTACCTCCCTTTAAACACCTGTTTAAATACAGCACGACATCCAAATGGCTGTTTATGCTCGAGAGTAACACCACTGACCTTGCATTCAATTTCAAAATAGCAAAAAAAAAAAAAGCACCAGCTCGTGCATATGTTTAACACATATGCATATTGACCTAGCTTCAAAGGCAAGCATGCTTTCGAACCAGCTATTTAAGAGCAGCTTTAGCGTCTAAGTGGGGAAGAGAGCGCCGCGTGTTGACCTGGCTATTTTAAGTCGTGAACTTTCACCTTTAGACAAGGACATGTCAAACTTTGAACTAAACTATGCATTAGCTGGCCCACCAAGCCCACACTTGATCCTTCTTTCAGTTAAATAACCAGCCATTAATAACACAGTAATTACATCTGACTGATCAGTCACATCTCTATCATATGTAGACCACATTTAAGTGAGCGAGAGAATGCTCTTCCAGTCTGTAGAGCATCGGCTGCTTTCTTTTCATGTAATGAGGCTATGCTATGCATCTGCTCATGGTGAACTGCACGCATATGAGCATAAATACCATCCACTCGCAGCTGTGTCTGCTTGCCTCACTGAGTGAGCAGTGGAGAGAAAAGAGAACGCTAACATAAGACCAGGGAGCAGATAACCTGAAGCACTAGGATGACGGTTATTTGCATTTGGGGCAAATAGGAGGGGAAGGAAGGGAAACTACAGAGTGCAAAACATACCATGAACCCACCCCTTTTTCAGGTAATGACAGAGCAGAGCTTCAAAATGAGTAGGTGCGGAGAAACATGTGGAAAGACGAGTGACTTAAATAGGGAGAGAGGAGGAAGGAAGAGCTCACAGACAGATATGTAGTTGTCAATTGCTTTTTCTGACTTTTTTATCTAAAGAAGAAAAAGTTTCCCAGAGTTTCATTTGAAAAGAAGTGTTCAAAAAGAAGGAGGATATCCTCAAATGTCTGGTGCTCTTTTATTGTAAACCTAATTATCAGCCCTCAAAGAAGGGTTTTGTCAGAGAAAATACATAAAAGATGAAAAGAGCAGGGAATAGAGGAAATATTCACTTTGATGAGAACACATTTATGCTGGTTATGGACGCTTCTCCCCGCGTTGTGTTTTCATTGCCCTCCCTCATGTTTGGTGAGATTTTAAGGTCTTCTGGAATCTCCTCAATCTCTGTCGGCAGGAGGGCTGCTTTGAGAGCAACCGCATCCCAAGGGGGGAAGTGTATGATGGTAATACTTTCATCCTTCAGAAAACTGTATGTCTGTGCAAAGTTTATCATAACACTGTTGCCTTGGATACACAGAAAGATTCTGCTCCGAAAGAGATGGCAGAGTTCAGACCGTTTGGACTACATGGACCAATTGGATTCTGATAGGTGACCATTTACAGGTATTGTAGCTGCGCAGATAGACATAAAGTCATTACTTCTGATGATAGCATAGTGCTCATTAACAGCAACATTATTATCTTGTGTCATCATTTCTGCCCGTCTCCTCACTTTCTCTTCCAAAAGGTTAAGAGGAAGGGTGATTTATTATAAAGAGAGGATTAATCCAGCTGGCTGACTACCGCTTGACTTTGGCACTCTACTGATAACAGGTGCCGTTGTGCACAAAGTTGACATAGATAAATTAATAGTGTATCTATCCATTTATCTGATACAGATGTAGATTCAGGCTGGAGAAAAGCAATGTCACACAGATTCATCTTCGGTGAGTCGAATCATTCACTAAAAATCTAAGAATCCGAAGAATCTAAGAATAAGAAGACGGATGCAATGAAACATGCAATGTGCAAACATGGTCTGTCACATGTGAACACTCAACACACAGCCCAAACATGTATTCATGCAACACCTACAAATCTATACTGCCACATGTCTCTACTCACAGTTTATATGATAATTCGCCACGGATGACATGCTGGAGCCTAGATAAGCCAAGCCAGGCTGAGAAGATAAATGTGACAGGGCTCACAGAGAACCACTGCTTACATATATGGAGTTTATTTGGAGACAGTCTGGCGTGAAAGTGGGGATATGGCCCAGTGAGAATTTCTGTTCCAGGTGAGGGCTTTGGCTATTACATTTAGAGAGTCACAGCAGAGATGAGAGGCACCTTCACACGGGCGATGGGGAGAGAACAGCTTTTCAAGTCCTTGATTTAATGTTTTAGAGATATTTAGCAAACCGAGAGCCTTTATTTTTATGGAGAAAGTTGACTGGACACACATATGCTTATGCTAAGCAATGCAGTGCTTTGCATTCACACCTGAGAGCTGCCAATTGGCGAATGACCAGATCCACTAGTGTAACTGGAAATTAAGTGCACCTCAACAGCAGCTGTTGAGAAAGCAAATAGCATGAAGGTGGCAGTGTAGTGAAAACAAATTTGACTCACAGGGGCACAAAAAAAACCCGTTTTCCTGCATAAAAAGATGGAGGAGATCAACCTTGGTGACGCGAGCTACAGACACATCCTTATTCTGATGATGATGGGTCAGCAATTCCCCCCTTACACTCTGGCAGCGTATCCTGTCACTGTAATGTATGTGACTGGAACTGTAAAGCAGGTCACCTGCTGGCGCAACTATGAATTATAACCCATTATGGATAACTGATCCTCATATAGTGTTCTAGTGAAGGTAGCTCAGATCACAAGGCTAACCTTGGCAACAGATTTCACTGCTATATATATATCAGTGAAAACAGCTTAGTGATGAAATAGATGATACGTAGGAATAAAAGGTTAGGCTATTCCTCCGAGTCCATGAGATTGTGTTTACTTCCATCAGTGGAGTTGGCCATCAGTGTTTTTGTTTTTTTTCCCAGGGAGACTTCACTGAAGGTAAGACATTACAGTCAGGAATAATAGCACGACTACAGACAGGCAGGGAAGCTCAAGGATCTTCTGCTGATAGATGAAGAGACTGACAAGTGCTGTGGAACACTGCTGATATGCTGCTAACTGCAACCGAGGGGGACCAATTAGCTATTAGGAACCACAATCATTCACACTTACCTGAAGATAGTGATTAAGTATCTTTCAACACTGCCTGTTTTATCTCAAAGACTGTTTGTGAGTGTGTGTGTGTGTGTGTGTGTGTGTGTGTGTGAGAGAGAGAGGTTGCACACACATCCCATCAGACTTTGAGGTATGGTGATGAAGTGTGGCAAACAGACCTTATTAACACAGAGTAAAGCCCCCCCTCCATCTCCAACTAAACACAACAAAACAAACAGGGTGACCCCGCTTTAACCCCAGCTCTGTCCATCCATCACCCAGCAGCACACACACGTACACACAAACACATACACACGCAACACTGAATCCCATATCTCCACGCTGTCGACATTCGGCCTACCCTGTGGAGAGATTCATGCTGCTCCACTCCATTAATAGTTTCATCTCACACACATAGTTCACACCATGACCGATCGAACAATCCAACAGAGCTCTGAAATTTGAGCAGGTTCACGTGATTTATTCGTTTTCAGAGTAAAGAAAATGCTTGTAAAATCACAGATTTGATGGCCTACGTTACTTCTGATCTCTTTGACTTTGTTTCCTGACCTTTGCTTATTATATTTCTAAACTATGGGTATCAAGCAGGGTCGTTAGATGGTACTTCCATTCCTCAAGACACCAGACAGATAAAAGATAAGAGCTTAGACAGTCACATGTGGTCAGTGAGGCAGAGGAAATCCCTATCATTTGTCTAGCCCTGCAGACGTATGTTCAAGCTCAAGTCTCAACAGTGGTATCTCTCTCTTTGCTTCTTTCTCACTAGTTTAAAGTTCATGCGGAGGTGAGGGTTCCTACCTCCCCTCCCTCCTCAATGACCCCTTGCTCCCTGAGTGCAACAGACCCCCTCAGGGATCGACCTCTTTCCTCTATAAACAAAAAACATACACACACGCACACGTGTTGCGTTTACGTGCTCTGCAGGTGTTGCAACACACACACGTCATATTCCCAACACATGCACACACATATAAGAACATTACCAAAAGAGATAGTGGCAAACATTGCACTTTTTCTGCATACATTTTCAAGATGGTAAGATCTAACATATATAAAACTTCTGATTCAAGGTACAGTGTGTACCATATTGTTCACAAGCGGATTTAGAGGATTTAGACGGTGCTCAACGTGCCAAAAACTTTCAAAGAAGGTAATTAATGTAATCTGATCTTGAACGGCGCAACAACAGAAGAGAAACCAGTATTGCTGCTTGGTGGGAGGGCTTTTTTAGGGCAAGGGCCAGACAGACCTGGGATGACCCTGCGATGCATGGAGAGAACTATCAGTCAAAATGCCACGGTGACTTTAAATCACTAAACATTTCACTGCATCGTCTGTCTCCTAACACATGTGATGACGGATAGTTCACAGTGTGACACGTTGTCCAGCGTGTGTACATTCCCACTTACCTCTCACCCATCACCCCTGACTTTTGGGCCTTTTCAACCAAATATCCCAGTAAATAAAGAGCTCTAGAAACTAAACTGTCCATCCCCCCCCTTGAGGGGAAAAAGACTGCCATTGAGGGACTGATAAATGCATGTATCCTGCAGCTGGTCATGACCAACCAGTCATGAAATAGGAGTGCATGCTGTCACGCTACAACTACAAGTGATTGCAGTGACACACACACACACACAGAAAATGTGATGCGGGCCTGAGAGGGTCAATCAATTTTTATCATCCATAATCAATAACAGAGAGTATAAGGTTTGCTCATCCATGAAAATGTGATGTGTGATGTTTAACCATATACCTGAGTGTCATTACAAACCGAGACAACATCAGAGCCCTGACCCTGCAGCTTCACCTCTCAGTGCCCTGGCAGCACCCCTGGGCCTGATGTGGGAATGAGAGGGCAAGGGGACAGGCAGCCTGGGTTCACCCATTGAGCAAGGGGCAGGGGGGCAGGCAAGAGAGGCCAAGGGATATGGAGGCCTGAGATGCATACTAAAAAAGGCATCAATTATATATTCCATTGCCAGCATTCTTTGTCATCCCCATCACAGCTAATAAAATTGGCCTGTGATCCAAAAACCCTGCTGAGCACAGAAAATCTGGTGGGAGAGATCTGCATATCTTAATCCCTCCATCAAAGACAGCACCATCTCAACATTAACTGCTCTTGTCACCTTTTAGCGGGGGAAGGTTAATAGAAGGAGGCCTTTTTTTTTTCTTTTCTCGTCATAGGCAGGTGTCAAAGAAGAGATGAGCAAACAATCACTTTGAATATTTCAACACAACACAATTCAGTAAATACCAGGTTTATATTCACCTTAAACACGCATATGTTTGAAAATGATGAGAAAGAGAACGAGAGTGTGTGTTCTTTTTTTTTTCTCTTGCTACAGCAGTTCATTCCCCCCATAGGACTGTGGGTTAAGTGACAGCTTGGGCCCATCACTAAGATGAATGGTTCTGTCCTACACAAGACCTTTTAATTAGCTCCACAAGCTGCCTTTTATACCGAGCATGCACAAAAACGCACCCGCACACACACACACATATGGTATTATGCACATATGCTCATGTCACATAAAAATCAAATATAAATTGTTTGAAAAAATTTTGCATCTTATTTTTTCTTATCTTATGAATCTTATTATTCAAAAACAACAAACCCCATCCCCCATCTATCTAAAATGTGGGTGTTAAAAACTCATTTCCGGTGGTTGAGATCAATCCATCATCATTTTATTGGCAGAAACAGGGGGTGTGTAGTTATGGTGGACTGGGGAGGAACTGGGGGCTGAGCAGCCTGGCAAACAGACGGGTACCATCAAGACTGGGACAGGAAGCAAGAGATCACACTCCTCCTCGTTTGGCTCCCTTTCATTCCTTCTTTTTTTCTCTCCTCCTCCTCCTCCTCCAAGTATCTTCCTCCACACATGGTTGGGAGTGGAGAGCCCCATCCACCATTAGAGCGTGGGTGGGGTTATAACGGGGCCTGGGAAGGCTACAACGAACCACCAGGGCTGTTCCAATTACAGAGTGACGGATACCAGATGATGAAGCTTGCGGCATCTCACATTAACATCCGCCATATCCTCAGCATCTGCCCAGATGAAGGGCTATGGAGGGACACTGAGCTCCATGCACACACACACACATACAGTACCATCCAATTAGTAGGGCTGCTAGCTATCCAACATAATGTTGGTGGGTGGAAAAAAGGAAGACTGCCTTAGTGGGACTCTAACCTAACTCAAACCTGAGCCACTGAGCAAAGAAGCTGTAATTGTGCTACTCACTCTCATGAGCAAAAGGTTCTTTTTTGGGCCACAGCATATTGAATAAGCTGTATGTGAGTGAGGAAAAAAGAAAAATAAGAACGAAAGACAGAAAGAAGGAAAAAAAAAGTGACATCTTTTTTGATTTTTTATTAATACAGCCAAAGACAGTTAGTGAACATAATGGCTTCATCTGCCAAGCTCTTTGCCTGGATTTGTTCTCCTTTTCTTCCTTCTCATCGTACTCGTTCAACCAGTCGGTCAAACATACACACACACAGACACACACTCGCAGCCGCAAACCACACAGACAATAAAAACACCAAAGGGACTTACTTACTTCTGTCACACTGCTGGAACAAACACTGCAGGCTCACAAGACACCGCCAGCTGTTCTGGAGCCCTGACTCGAAGTTTGTTTATAGCTCATTGTTTTCTCTGCCCTGTCTTTCACTTCTCAATTTCAATTTACTCAGATACACGCTAACACAAAGGAGGGCAGTGTGTCAACACCCACAGGCCTTTGAAGTGCAGGCTGAATGTTAGTTTAGACATCTGAGAGCAGCTTTAGACTGAGCACGCTCACCCCTCTGTCTGCTCTGCACCCATTCATTGCACACATTTGGAAAGATACGGGACACTAAGAGTATGAGGAAAGGAAAGGGAAACGCTCCACTGCTCGCTACCCAATTTGATCATCAGCCAACTCAGGCTGTATCATTCCTACAGATATGGAGATGCAACAAGAGAATCCTGGTGGGGGAAAAAAAAAAGAATAGGTATACTTTAAAAAATAAAATATGATCCATATTGAACACCTTAGAGTGGTGTGTGTTT
Organism: Pampus argenteus; assembly: GCA_036937835.1. Lineage (NCBI taxonomy): Eukaryota > Metazoa > Chordata > Actinopteri > Scombriformes > Stromateidae > Pampus > Pampus argenteus. Next base: position 6,226,983 of record CM072868.1, read on the forward strand.
CTACCAGTCATTTCCTAACTTGTTCCCCGTGGAAATAAAATAATTCTTTATCGGTTCTACTTAAAATACTGACAGTCCTATAAATCTGTCAGGTATACTATGAGTAACTGCATTCCATTCACTCAATCCCGATATTCTCTGTCTGCGTGGAAAATGGTCATAGCTGCCGGGCAAGTCAAACAGATTTGATTTCACTCATATCTAGTAACAGTAGGTTTTTCTTTCTCCTGCGCTGGCTGTAACAGAATACGCCTTGTTCCCCTTGGCCACGGGAGAAATCTTCTGCCTAGCAGGGGTAGAGACGGACAGAAAGAACCCTGACTGACTGTGGCTGGCGGCGGGTCTGTGGGGAGCGGGCTCATCAGCAGGCTATTGGAGAGGGAAAAAGGGATGGATGGATGGATAGAGGGGAGGGATGAAGGAAGGAGGGAAGGGGGGAATCAATAAGCCAGCCAAGTGTATCCTTTCTCTACTATGAGCTGGTCCAAATTCCCTTTCCATAAAGGGATGGACCACAGCAGTCCAATCATAGAAAAACCCAGAACAAAGTTATCTACAGACATATATTAGACGATCTTGGGAGGACAAAGAATCCAATCATGCAACTACTACATAGACAACTTTTCTTAGTTTTGCAGCAGCCCAAACTTATTATCATGGAAAAGGTTATAGCAGCAGATATGTCTACCGGCACAAACACACTAAAACCAATTTTACTGAAAGAGCCACGGAGCGCTTCTTCAAACACATCCATATACTGTATTCTCCCAACGGGGATTTATTCATTTAATTAAACACACAGGCTTCCTCTATTTTCTTTTGTTTCCTTCCAAAAGGTTTTTTTTTTTTTTTTTCTTGCCAGGGTGATTCAGTATGCATCTAATCCCTCTGTCTCTCAGTTGTTAGTATGTTGAAAACAAAAATCCTGATTACAATGAAACATAGAGAAGCCGGACACCTGGGAGATGACGGTAAAAGACAGAATCCCATCAAGAGACAAAACAAGTACAGGGGAGAAGAGATCCTTCTCCAACTGCTGGTGGCTGGAGGCAGAATATATATCATACAGTAAGACAACCATGGCTGACATATTCTGAATTGTAATCCCGTTTGTTAGTCATGTGTTCAAAGTACATCTCTCTTACCACGGTCATTAAGAGAAAATGCATTAGTCAAGTCGGCATTCGGACACTTAACCTCTGTCTACAGAGTCAGCAAATGGCCTAATCGATTCCTTCAGATCAGTAAAGAACAGCAAACAATGGCCAACAGTCACTGTGAGCTCAGTGCTGAGGGCAAGGCTGAGAGAGCTTCTCCCACAAGGTCAATATTGGAGCCACTCTACCCTGATAAGAAACCAATGGGTGATAAAGAGAAGGCAGAGATGGATTCTGTGGAACTTTCCAGCCACACCGATTCAACTATAAGAATAAGTCTGACTGGATGACCTCATATCTTGTTTACAGCTGTTAATCTAGGTGGGGAGCTCTGAATAGATGGCTCATCTTGGGCTAGTTGATAAAACATAGAGGGGATCACAAAAGGGCCACGAGGCTGCCTCATACAACCAAGAGCTTCCAAAGTTGCAGCTAAAATCATTCATCCTGACTCTTGTCAACAAACCCATGTCACTGTTATTCAGGCTTCATCCATCTGAAAGGGCCATGTTTGATGAAAGGACAGCTGTCATAGTGGGGGACCGGCATAAGTAGTGCGATGACAGAGTGATTCTGAGAGAAAAGGAGGTCATGTAGCTGAGAGGCACTTAGGAGCCACGGACCAAGGGGGCCAGGATATTGTTCGTCAACAGGACTAACCCCACAGGGCTCACAGAAAACAGTCTGGCTCTCATTTAGTCTGTCCCCGTCTCTCCAAGTGGAACCGCAGTACAACAAACATACCAGCACTTAAAAAATGGATATTCAAAATAGAAATTCATTGATATGCTGCGTGTTTTACATTCCACATATGATGGGTCATTAGGTCAAGAGCAAGACAATTATAGTAGGATGAGTCTAAACTAGTGCAAACAATGTATATATCCATAGGATGAAACTCACATGATCCCAAATGAGAGATTTTATACTGTATGTACACAAGACAAAATAACACAAACAGTCTTCTTAGCGTGGCATATTCTATCCAAAGGGAGCGACACTCACCAGATCCCAATACAGTAAAGCAGCACAGACTGGCCGGGTTGTTAAACATAAGCATGCTATCTCCAGTTAACTGACAGTTTTCACTCACTGCTATTTCAAGCCACCAATGTGTGAGTTGGTTGGAGTAACCCAAAGTCTAAAAAAGGGAAATACTGAACAAGCCAAGACATTCAAATTAAACCTAGACAGTAGCAGAATAAAAACAGAACAAACACTGACATGTGTCTTGTTGGTTTAGAATAACGTGCAATAAACTCGTTTTCTCATTTTCATTTTTTATTTTTTTTCCTGACAGGGGCTTGAAAACAAAACCACCTCATTTGAACAACAGAGCCATGATTGTTGTGGGCATCGAGTGAAACTTAGCTGTCATGTAGTCCTATTCCAGTATGTAGTAGTGAAGCCTCCAGAAGGAAAAGAAAAGCCAAAACATTTTCCTCTGGTACAATGGTGCCCTTTGTCACACACACTGCAGGCTGATAAATAGCAAACAAAATGGAAAATGTTTGAGCAATGAAACTGAATCAATGTTCAGTGCTCAAAGCAAAGGGGCAACCTGCTTTTAGCTGTTTGGTAAGCTCTTTCTGGGTTTGGAAAGTGAAGTAAAGTGGTGAAACTTAAAAAGAACATTTTCAATGCTGTACAAATAAAGTAGGTCTAATTTATTTGAATTTTTTTTTCTTTCTAACTAGCTGCCTGCTCATTCGGGCCAAGTCATACAGTAAAACTCCATAATTCAACCAAGCAACAGAGTGGAGAAAAAGATGAGATGGTGAAGGCTCAGCACAGAACAGATAATGACTACTTTCTTCGGTTGTCGATTCTATCTAAAGGTCTTCTAGATTTAGACGAGGGCCCTCCAACATAAATGGACTTTTATATTGACATGAGAAAAGCCAGGGCATTCCTCTTATCTCGCGAGGGACAATGATTTGGTACCAGCCTTCGAAAAAATACTCGTCCAGATTCATAGCCGTGTTCTCTCACCCATTGAGAATATCCAGATTTATCCGTTTTCACTAAATCTCAGGCAGGAATAAAAATTGCATGTGACATCACATTGTGAAGACACTGAACAGAACCGCAATATGGAAGGAGGTATGGACAGGAGGAAGGAGAAGATGAAAGGAGGCACCAGGATGTCACAGTGAGTCTATTGTGGATTTTTTTTTTTTTTTTTCAAGACCCAATGTGCCCTATTGTAGAGAGAAATCAACCATGCCTTCCTGTGCATATCTGGTAATGAGGGTGTCCAACCAAGCTAACAACTACCACCCAAACAGACCAGTACACACACAGACAACACATGTAAAAAAAAACATTGTCAAGACATTTTACCTCTGTGTTGCTTAGTCTACCTATTCACATTGTATAGTCCGGGTCCATAAATAGATGGCCAAATGGTACAACATAAACTTAAGACCATGTTGTGTCCCTCAGCAGCATCTGCCACGGAGTAAATCTGCTCACAGCCTGCAGCTGTCAACAGGAAGCCCAGAATGACCTCCACAGACACACACACATGCTCGAAGAGTCAAACACACACACACACACACCAGTCTTTCATCTGTCCATAACTGGCCCATATCCAACACTGGATATCTGTTCCAGTCAATTATAATAAAAGTTAATATTCAGTCTCGTTCAGCACCACTCCAGGTCATTATTACAGGAAAATCGAATTAGAGGAATAAATTGTCATTGCACCATTAGAAATAAGCAAATGAAAAAGTGCTATTGGCCTTTGTGTAAACACATGCTATATTTAACTGCGGTTCCAGCCCATATACAATGTAGCAGAGTGCCGACAAACGCGTGTTCTCAAAGGAGGGAAGGGGTTCTGTTTTTTGTCAGTGCAACAGCTCCTCGCACTTCAAGTGCTGTGTCTTGATTGTCAACGTGCTCATATTTTCCTTACCCTGTTGTGGCGGAAAATTTACAAGAACGTTTTTAACAGTTTGTTATTTCATGGGCTGGCAGAATCAGTTTTGCTGAGTGCCTTGTAAATGTCATTTAGGACCTCAGATAATCAGGGGGACTGTTGGCACTTCGGAGAGGAGAGTTTCCAATAATCTATTAGGAAGAGTTGGAGCAAATGGAGTAAAGTAATTGGTGAAGTAATTGTGCATGTGTGTGACTGCCCCATTTTCAGCCTGTATCAGAAACGATCATGTCACATTTCATCATGTTTCATTTCCCTTATTATATCGAATCTAAGAAGACGGGCTGCTGCAGTACTTACTGTACAGATGGGTTTTTAGAAATAGTGATGTAAGCGACAGCTGAGGCTAATGTACAAATCATATCTCGTCAGTCTTCATTAGGGAGACAACAGAACACCTTTGATAAACAACAGGAACAGGAAACATGTACACTTACACATGTACTGTCAACACACACAAATGCAGTCAAGATAGAACAACAACTATCCATTAACAGTAATGAGCCTATACTAGTAGGGGGGGGGTCTCAGAGTCTGACAACTGTAGAAAGACAAGGGGGGTGTGCACCCTGTTCCAATGCCAGCATGCCATCTGTGCCCAGTACTGGCTGAGTTAATGAGGGATTAGGCCTACATGCACAGCCCTGGGACAAGGCCCCTACCCCACCACCAGCAGGAGCCCACCACACCGGCACTTTAATATGGAAAACATGACAAAGGCAAGGTGGGCTACTGCGCACATGCTGAGCAGAAACCCCGCCGACTGCCGTCGTGCAAGGGCATGCGGTTTGTCTGTTTATGGATGAGACTGTGTGTGCGTAAGTATGCATGTGTGCATTTCTGTGAGTGTGATTGGTGGATATGCTAATAAAGGGTTAAAAACCTGAACATGAAGCAGGTTACGATAAAGCCCTCAGCACAGGGAACAGTGGGGATCATAGGGATTCTCGTCATCTCACACAGACAAAGGAGCCGCTTGAATTAAAGAAACCAGGAGGCAAAACAAATCTGTCCACCTTAAAAAGATCAGTATGAGGAGAAAGGAACAATCTGTTAAGCAATGCAGGACTATTTTAGCAGCTCTACTAGGCAGTGTGACCCTAGCTGGCACTGGGAACACACTACTGTTTACACCCAACACACCATCAGCACCCCCAAACCACCTCTAGAGACTACATGTCCTCAGGCTGCCAGCCCATTCACACCAGCCCACAAGGAGCACAAGGTCCCTCAGGACTTCCCGGCTAGTAGCAACACATTCATATGTCAGTGGCTTCCTCCTCACAGTCATCACCACCTCCGCTCAACATACAACATAGAGGTAGTGTTCTGATGCAGAGGAGGTGACGAGAGGAGAGCTGTAGCAAGCCAAAGACTCGAATGCCAAGCAGTGACAGAGATAAAATGACCTTAAAAATGCTGATTACAAAATAAATGAGCAGATAAATGAATAACTTCACTGACCTTGGGTGCAATTAGCCCTTAATTACTGCACACTATGTGCTCTGGGAGATAAATTAATTAAAAGAGGATAATGAAAGGCAACAAGGGAGGCTTTGTAAGGAAATACCTGCCAGCTAGAAGCAAGAAGATCCACCCCAAATACCCGGTGTGAAAATATTGGCGTTAAGTGTGCCGTGTATGTAAAATGTAGTCATAGCGTAGTGCGGAAAAAGGACAAATAAATGAATCAACTGGACACGAAAACCTCATGAACCTCACAATTTATTATTATGGGTTTGGGAAGTAATGAAATGTGAAATGACAAGAAATACTAATATGCCAGCAAAAATGCCGACCATTATAGGTATTATCTGCAAGCATACACCAGCATTTATGTTGGACATTTTAAAATCAGGCCTTTCATGTCCAATATTGCCTCCTGACCACAGCTAGGAAACTTGAACAACTAGTGAAATTGGGTCTTGGCAAAAATGTTAATTTTTTTTTTTGTCTGTGTCTGTGCTCGTTTCTGTCTGCTAGTTTTGCTACCGCAAATAACATTTTTTTCCTTCTTCTTTCCTTTATGGCTCTGGAAACCATCATTGTCTTGCCCACCACCCATGCTACAACACTACTCTACTACTACACATCCAAGGGTTAGACCTAACCATGACCCTTACAATCCCCATAATCTTTCTTTTCCCTTTTGTGCCATGTGAAGGTACAATAGTCCAAAGGATTAAGCACCAGTTTTCCCATGAAACCAAAGGACAATTATGTTTATGTCTTGACTGTCCCTTTCTTCACCCCCTACCCCGTCTGGTCTCCCGGTCTCTCCACACTGGCTGATCAAGGCCTCGGGAGCCTTGTAACAGTCTGTTTAGACACTCATCACTGATTGTCAATTACAGCTTCTGTCTCCTGTGACCACCGGCATCAAGATTTTAAGGAGCTGTTGACAGGCTCAGTCGTCCCTACCTGGTTAGTCACCGTACTCTTTAAAGTTTATGTCAGCTCAAAATATCCCCAAACTGCTGAGTATCTCCAGAGCTGCTCGGACAAATAGCCACAGTTTAGAACAATGCATAGCAAGCAACCAATCAACAGTTAACATAGAAAGCCAGAGCCTAATGGTTGAACGCAGTATGTGTTAAAAATAATAAAATAAAATCACTGGCACTCGGCAGATATGGAGTGAGTCATCACTATTTAACCAAAGCCTAATAAAGAAAACCAGACCCCAGAATAGACATGAAATGGAATGAATGGCATGGCTTTTCTGTGGCTCGTATACAACCTATCAGACCACTGGCAGCGCTGGCTGAACATTGTCCAGCGGTGGTGTTTTATTGGAGGCTTGTATTTGTTAATGTGTCTGGGCTCCTGCACTGTTGAGAGAGGGCTTATAACAGAAAGGCTGTTGTGCATGGGCCTGGCTGAGCTCCACTGTCCCCTCTGGCCAAACTACCATATTCACACTTTTTTTTTTTTTTTTTTATAAAGTCTTATGAACTGGGAGCACTCTGTGTGGGTGAATAGTTAGTCTACTATTTCACAAACAGAAGACTTTTTTTTTTAGAGGCCACAGTGTCAGCTGGGCTGAGAGCAATTGTTTCAATGAGAGTGATTTTGCTTTACTTCCATCACTTTTTCGGTCCAGCCTTCTTCTGTGTCTTTCCGGGCTGCTGAATAGCTGCCTACACCCTCTCTTTCATGGTGCCCTCTCTGTTGCTGGAACGGTGACGCCTACGCAGGGCCTGGGTCTTAAATAAGGGTTTGAGGCCTGACACATGTGGCCTGTGAGCTGACAGCAGCTTTGTGGCAGAGGCAAGAGGGGTGGGAGTGGGGGGCCAGGGGCCAGGGACACTCAGGGAGGAGAGACAAGCTGAAGGAGCCCCTTGAGAAATAGCCTGGGCCAACAACCACAACAACACCTCAACAAGGGCTCCAGTCATCCAACAGTCGAGCTGGAAGGAAAGGATGAAACGGTACTGCTTGATGCCAACAAGAATCAAGAAAACTTACGTCAGATAGAGAAGAGGAACAGGAAGGCAGAGGAAAAACTAAAAGGCAGAGTGGACAGATGATGGACAGAGGGTTAGAGAAAGAGAGAAAGAAGGTGAGGGCAAACTGAAAGGAAGGCAAAGACTATACTGATGGACTAATACGTCTATAGAAACTCCCTTTCTGCTTGTCACAGACAGGAAGCTGGTGGAAATCCTGCAAACCTGGGTAAAGGCTGAGTAAAAGGGACGTTGTGAAGAAATAAGAAGAGACAGGTGAAAGGGGAGAAGAGAGGAGCTTGAACGTGTGCTTGTGTCACAACACATTGCTGCACATACCACGGTGCCTGTGAAAAGGCCAGAAGGGAGATAAACAACTCCAAAAGACCCAATAAAAATGCAGCCAGAAGTAGTTCAATGTGACAGTGGGGAGATAACGTAATAACAACAAAGATAACAACAAATTAAAGTGAAGATACACAGGAGAGTAATGATTTGGAAATATCAGTTATCATCTATAAGATTCCAACAGATTCTACAGAGCTGAAAGATCTTCAACATGAGAGAGAAAGAAAAGGCAGTGGGTGGTTTTCCAGGACAGCAGACAAAGAGAAAGACAATTACAGAGTCTCTGTTGCTGGGAACCGTTTCTCCTCCATCTCTTTCCCCCTGAGTCACTGTGCACTCCTCTGGCCCGATCCCAGCCTAATCCTCCACTTTACCTCCATCTCAGATGATTTCACAGTTGTCACTAAACGCTGAATTTCCTCTTTCTTCCCACAAAACGTTAAGTCTGGGAGATGCCAAGATGGCGCCGAGATAGTGAACTGGCTGGAGATGGAGGCGGGGGGGTCGGGTCGGTGGGGGCCTTTCAAATTGGCAAACGTCTCCTTCATGGTTGTTAGCATTCTCCACAACAGCAAGTTAAAACACTTGGCTAACGGTGTCATTTAGCAGGTGAAAAAAAAAAATCCAGACTGGAGTCACTATCCTTTAACAAGCTTGAGAAGTGGTCACACCAGCTTACGTCCTTCACTTAACATTAGAACCATCAACATTTCACTAAGGAGACAAGAGACCCTCTATGAAGCCAGAGATCCAAGTCAAAGGACTCCTCAGGAAGGCGCAGACACACACATGCAATGGCACAAATGCACACTGAAGGTCATGATGACATCCTCACCTGTCCCCAACCGATCATCTAATGTCCACACATCATGATGGAAGCCGTGTCTGGTCCGACTCCCTGTCTAATTACAGTTAAAGAGGTCACTGTCCTTCCTGCAGCTAATGTGGATTTACTGACACTAAATCCTGCCTTAACAAGCCACAGAATCTATCTGACAGGAAGGGAGAAAAAAAAAAAAAAAAAACATACAGCTGTGCATCATGGACAGTTTGTGTAACAGCACAAGCGACAGTAGCTAATGGTTTAAAATGCTACCCAACGTTAAATCCCTTCTGTCATGTCCACAATTGTGCCCATTGATTCCCTCCTACAGCTGCAACAGTGTTTTTGTTTTCCACACTTCAGATCTCTTGAGCTTTATGCCATGAAGTTATGCCACTGGTATGCGAGTACTCTGAGGCAGTGGAGTGAATTAGGTTTGAAACAGGGTCAGAATAACTACACTGGGGCAATGTTCCTGACATACAGACAGCGCCATGTGTTTCCCGGCTGGTTACCGCTACACACGGAAGAGTGAGGTGTGGTAACAGTAAACAGCCCAGACACTGGAATGCACAGGGCAGTAAAACGCTATACAGCGCCATTCATCACAGCACCCAGAGCTCAGCAGGGGCACAAATATCAACATTTCCCCCACACACCCTGTTCCACAAAGAGATTTCAGCATACTTTCAGTCTGCCGCTGTCTATAACTCTCCCCTATGTGCCTTACTGTCTATATGCTATGACAGACTGCCTGGCATTCCTGCAGTCTATCACTGATGTGCTTGTCAGAAAGGTTTTTTTATTAATAGCTCTATGAGTAAACTATTTGAGGTTTAGAGTGTAATGCCACATAGGCCATGGTGGTGGATGCCTGAGGGGGGGTCACCTCTGGGATAAAACCTCAGAAAATGGTTTTAGAGTGGAGGTATACAGCCGAGGATTGAGAGCTTAATGCACGAGGCTGGAAAATAATTAAATAAAAAAATGATTTCAGGAAGTGATGGAGGAGGACAAGACATGTCACTTTGAATGACACTGTAGCAAACTGTAATGCATTGATAGGCTATGATGATTATATACGAGTCAACATTTGTATGGACTAACCTGGTTGATTCAATAAAAAGCAAGTGCCTGTGACCAATGAGAGGAGGTGCGGTCCATATACACCGCCATGGATCATTAAGCTCACCATCAACAGAGTAGAGCAGCAGAACTGAAAGCATGTGTGACATTCAGGAGTTGGAGATGTCTGTGTGTGTGTGTGTGTGTGTGTGTGTGTGTGTGTGTGTGTGTGTGTGTGTGTGTGTGTGCGTGTGTGTGTGTGTGTTCAAGCTCCTCCGAAACCTTTGATGATAAATCCAAACATTTCTGGCCAACTTAAACGCAACATAAATCTGCCGTCAGAGGCAGTCAGCAACAATCAGCCTTAAAGACAGATGTGTACAAAAAAATAAAAATAATAATAATAAGAGTGACAGTCAGCAATCTATTGTCTGCTCAATATGTCCTGGTGAACACAATCACTGTTTATCTCAGTAAAGCTTTTAAACTTTCAGCCACCACCTCCCCAGTTTTCTATATCACAGTCACAGTACAGCAAAAAAGAAAAAAAAAAAACCAACCCTAACAGTCGTGAGATCAAGACACTGGTGCACTGTGCTCTTTCTATTCTGTCAGAGATTCCCATGGATATTAGGTTGGCACATTATTTTACAAAGAGCTGGGATTAGAACAGTTTGAACAAGGTGCATGAAGAAAAACCCAAAAAAAAAAAAGAGGAAACAATGAGCGATAAGGAAGACTGTGCGGGTGCAGATAATTAATGAATAGCTGCTTCAAATAATACAAGCTGTAACAGTGGGACCTCTTGTCCTACTTCTGCTGCATATTATGCACACACACAAAGACACACAAATAAGGGGGAGGAGGAAGAATTAGGAAGCGGTTCTGAAAGGAATTTAATTGTGATTTCCCATAAAAAAAATGTCTTGAGGAAATAAAATCATGAAGCAGCATGGGTCACTGAGAAAGACTATGAAAACACAGTAAAGCTGGCAGTAAGGGATATTAAGATGCTGAGGCCACATTGCATCTGTTATATGTTGGTCAACTGGTCAAATCCAGTATTTTAGGTGGTGTGGGGGTGGGGTTGGGGGAGTTTAGGGATTTTGTCCGGCACAGGGGGCTTTGGAGTTCACTTTTCTTTGTTAGCCTTGTGTCAGCTAGTCAGAGCCACAGGGGAAACAGACATCCTGGACAAATCCAAATGGTCTGAGAACTATTTTATATGGAAATCCTGACACTGCATTCGCATTAATAATGCAAGTCAGAGCAGCGGGAAAAAAAAAAAAAAACATATACTGGGCAGATAATGAAACCACTATCCAGAGGTGCATATTTACTATAAGATGTGATTTGTAAATTAATATTCAAATATATTCAGTTCATGGATTCCGCCTTGAATTATGGGAGGTAAATTTGCCTGTGTCAAGAAAGTGCCTTATTTCTGTGGCAGGTAATTGAGAGCAGTGATGTGAATAGAGTGTCGGATATGGTGAAGGCCTGACTCTCCCCTCAGCGTCAATGTCTCTCTGAGGCCCAGGAAAGAACTATTGTTCCATCAAGGGACACAAAAAAGGGATTAATTTGAATTTGGTTTACAATGCCATGCCTTTCAAGTTAATCCATCTGGCCTGTGCCCCAGAGTTGCCAGCTACTCCCTCCATTCCCCATTCACTCTGCTAGTGCTCTTTGTCTACAGGGGGGGTAAATGTCAACTCTACCACTACTTGAACAGACAGAGTCATGAGATGCTGAGACAGAGAGAGAAAATGAAGACAGAAAAAAAAAAACTGTCTGCATTTATAGAAAAGAGTCTAATCCCTTCAGTTGGTTTTATGTACTAATCAGTTTAAGTTTCCCTCGTTTTTTTGGACTACATATTTATGATCTATATGAGTATCTCTCTGAATGCAGAGGAATTATTCACAGCCCTGCTGTAATTTGGCTTGAACAGATGGGAGAGCTGGCATTCAGATTTCATAAATAACGCGCTGTGTGAAAAAAAACCAAAATAGTCATGTCCTTCCTTCCTATGTAGTTACTAAGTGGCCCGCATTATCTGGCACCCCTGCGGAGAGTGTTAAGATGACTGCCGCCATACATCCATCATGTCCGATTTCTCCCCTTCCCCCAGAAATCCAGATTCAAACTGCTATAATGAGTTGCTGAGAGACAGTTCAGTAGCAGTTTGTTTGCTTCAACACTTTATTATTTCTTTAAAATAAAAAAAAAATAAAAAAGAATTTGTGTCATTTAAACTCTCCATCCTCCCCATTTTCCAAATGCTGTGCCATTGTTGTGGTGAACTGTGCCTCTAAAAAAACAGAAAAAAACACATACACACACACACACACACACAAAGAAGTACAATACTTCACAGTGCCACTTCTAAACTTACTGCTCATACATTATGGTGGCTTCGAGAGAAGTATTCAGAACTTTTTATATATCCCTGGTATACAGTATTCAGGAAGCTGCAATGACCCAAAATCATAAAATCTAATTTTACTGCAAAGCGGTTTGGAGAACAGAGTGAAAGGGTGACTGTGAGGCAGCAACGGGGAGAATCATGTAAAGGGAAATCTTATGGAGCCCGAGGCACAAAATAAAAGAGGATTTAAAAAACCCTTTGCTACCATCATTTGCTTAGATTGCTTAACAGCACTGCCTCCTTCACTCTCTCCCTCGCCGGTGCCGGTGCCGGAGGGACGGTGAGACTACTGACCTGTGTTTTTGCTGCACAACTCCCAGTACACCCCTGAAGGACACACACACCTCAGCAGATCAACAGAGGACAAAATTTAACAGTTTCAGGAGACATCTGCACAGTGAACGCGGTGCGGAGAAACAACGGAGGGATACAGACGGGGGTTTTTTGAAGTCTCTTGGCTGTTACCTAGTTAACAAGCCTTTCAATTAGCAGGCATAGAAATGTACAGCAACAAATATCACTAAACCCAAAAAAAAAAAATGTTAATTTAAATCTGAACTTAATTAATGCAATTTATCTTGCTCCCCAAGAGAGCTAAGTAAAATACAGATAATACATACAAAGAACAAGGGAGAGGAAAACACAGATTTTAATTAGTGATGTTTTATCAAACAAGTCCACCGTCTCAGCTGATGTCCTCCTGGCACCGCTTAAATGTTCCTCTGCGTTAATCAGGCCGTTTACAGTGGAGTGGATTATCCACAGAATATGTCACTGCAACTCTCCACAGATTCTAAATAACACGGCACCGCGCGGCGTCTTCAGCTCCAATAACACTACTTCTCACTTTGTCCTTATTACGGTGAAGAGATTTCAAAAAAAGGTAGCGTAGCAGGCAGGCCGAACCCAATACGAAAATGAAGATTAACAAAGCCTCTGCTCTGATATTTTATTTATACATCCTTGCATGCTGTGCACAGATCATTTCAAAGGCTGGGAGCTAATGATGCAAGATGATCTCTGCACAATTTTCAGATTCATTGTGCCTCCAAAAAAAAAAAAAAAAAAGTCAAACTGTCAGAAACTGTGCAAATGTAAGCAGGGCAGCTTCAAAATATATATTTAAAACTCATAAATAGCTATACGGTTGTTCCTACAACAAAATCTCAGATGATAACTGAAAAACAACAGAAAAAAAGAAAGTTTGATCATGTGATTAAATTAAGATAAATACAATAGTGTTGTAGCAGGACAACTGTGGTGCCTACGGGGGGCACTGTACTCTAATTACAGATTGGGATTTTTTTTTTTTTAGGTCAAATCTCAGTAGAATGGCGAGGATTTAACTAATATTCAATTACACAGTGGCTTAGTTTTAGTATAAGCCAGCAGATTTAGCTGTCAGTCAGAGTTTGACAGCATCCAGCATGTAAAACAAGAATAAATGGACACAGTGTTGCGTTGTGGCCAACGTCAGATGTGTTTAACCTACAAAGATCCTGCATCCTGCTCGCACTTCCTGGTACACAAGCACGCTGTCAGCTTTGTTTACGAGAGGTCTTTTTTCACACAGCCAAATGCGTCCGTTCTCTGGCCAGTGTCAAAAGTCAGATTCATATTGCGTGCTCCTTAAACTGCGCAGCGATTTTTTCTCAATGCTGCCATTCTTTAGTGCCAATTATGAAACATTATACTTGAGCCAAAAGTACAAAACATTTTCGAGGTTGAGAACTATAGAAATGCAGAGTGCACAGCCGCCCACACAGTAAAGAGGTGTATTGAGGTAGACAGCTCATACCAGCCTCTCATACACCATTAGTCCTGGCTGCGTGTTGTACATTCCAGCCCCCCTGAGTGTGTCAGGGAAGTGGGGCCCCTGCACCGTGGATCCATCTATAGAGCGCTAATCTAATGCCGTTGCCATTGCAAAACAGGGGGACGACCAAACATAAATAAATAAGAATGAGTTGAATCTCTTGTCTACTTTTCCCATTTTAATCAAGTGCGGGGATGGAAACCAGACGGCACAGTCACATTCAGGGGTCAGTCCAAGCTCAATTAGAAATCCCCTCACTGAAAACAGCAAGTGATTATGCTTAAGCCTTTAAAGTACCTCTCCCTGCTGGCTGAAAAGTGGGGAAGTGGGGGCTCAGAAAGATTTTAAAAAGTGCCTTTGCACACCCCCCCACCCACCTCTCTCTTCACACTGGCTGTCAAAATGTATAAAGTTTATAAACAGAGACAGATGGGATTAAAGGTGCAAGGAGGGAGGTCAAAGTGAAGGGAAAGGGAGACTGACGACCTCCCAGCTCTTTCACTGACAGACGCCAGTCGCCGCCGAGCGCCAAGCTGTGGCGGCTCAACAAGATGACACTGTTGCAGGAAAAAAAAAAAAAAAGAAGATTTTTCCCGAAATATCTGGAAACTAAAACTCACTCTTGTTTTTTCCCTTCACTCGTTTAGCATTCAGTTTGCTTTGCCCGCGTGCACAGTATAATGATAGGCACCATACTGAGGGAAACAGAGTGGAATACACAGAAGTGTTAGTAGTTTATATAGCCAGGGAGCATTATCATGTAAATGGTAGTTACTGTACAGTGAAAAGCCCCGCTTTTACAAATGATAGCAGCTGGGCCTCAGAGAGGGAGGGATGTATCCTGAACATAAGTGCTCTTCAGGGACACCATCCCTGCTTTTTGTCTGCTACATCAAAGAGATGCAACTAAAGAGCCTCCATTTCCATTGCTGAACACTAAGTACTTGAACGTTACATACCTCTCGCTCCGTGAAACTATCCATGTGCATGTATGACAGGTGCACAGGTTAGTTAGGATGAATGATCCCGTACTTGGCTATGTCATGTTTCTAGTTATTTCAGACACGTCCTCAGCATACATTTGGCTTCCATAAATAACTCAAGAGTCTTCTAAAGCAGTGCTGCGAACTGGTGATCACTCAGAATATTTCATTAAAACTCTGCTCGGCAGCGTAGTTCATTTGATTAGCTTGACGACACCTAGCTAGTTCCATGTTCTGCAGTTTTGCACTTAACACGCAATCTCTATCACCTTTCCCTCGTCTTCCATAGCACAACAAAATTTCATTATCTCAACATGAATTCCCCTGCAATTTTCGTTAATATGGGGATGGCACTTTTTTGGATGCAGGAACAAAGGAGTAACGATATGAGAAGAACAGCCGGGGGCAATCGCTGCAGTTCAGCGACGCGGAAAGCATGCAAGGCAAAGTCCACGTCAAGGAAGTATGATTTAAGTTTCATTGCTTTCGAAGTTAACCGTTGTTTGGTGTCTATGTTAGAGGCCCTGTGTTCCTGACCCTGCGGCATTGTCCGTATCTGACTGAGTACATCTTCAATCGGTCCAGTCTTCAGACATTTAACAACTGTCAGCCAATTACAGGCCAATGCTGTCATCAGGACACGGTGATGCCGAAGATCCCTGAAGAATGAAGGCGTGTCGAGGATATGAATCGGTTTTCACCTAGAGCCTTTCCATAGATGCAAAGTGCACATACTCTTATACACACACACGCACACACACACACACACACACACACACACATCCCTGCTGAAAGATTTCCCCCTGGGTCTCATCCGTCTCACTTTGTCCCACAAACTCACTTGTGACCATTTGCAGAAAAAAAAACCCCTGAGTGAGCATCTGTTCAACTGAGTTTTACAGGAGTACAAACGGACAGTTTTTACTTGACATCAAAGCTGACCGAAGAACATAATTCCTACTCAACAACTATGAGCACTCGAGCTACAGTGACGATACGGGACTAAGAGACAGTATTATTACTGTATAGGCGGGAAAAAAACTGCCAATAATAACACATAATAATAACACACTGCATTGTGCACCCACCATGGCCTGGATGTAACATCCATGACTTTTAATTACTATGATTTAACATTTATATGACCTAAGTAGTGTATATTGTTTTTCTTTTGTTTTGTTCCTGTTGTATCTCAGAACAGACGGTTACATTCCGGCTAACTGTGGTGAGAAAAAATAAATAAATAAAAAAACGCTAAAAACACACTGATACGCTCAATTAAAATCACCCACTAGAAAAAATACTTGATAATTTTTGGAAATGCATCAAGTCCCCTTACTTTCCCAGTCTTGATCATTCCCAAAACCCCATGACCAATGGGAAGCCCATTAAGATAACATATTTTTCTATTACTTCACTGGATTCCTCAGAAAAAAAAAGCCAGAGAGTCCAGGTAATGCAGGTGTGTAGTCTGCCATTTTCATCCAGCAACCTTTTTGTCTACAAGCAGGACAGATGCTTCTTCTCCATCTGTGTCTGAGAGGATTAACAGACATGCTGAGGGAGAGTCTTATCTCACCTTGCAGAGATAAATCAGACAGGGACACACAGCGCTGCTCACACACACAGCTCTGGAGACGTAGGCATTTGAACAGAAAAGCCACACACGGCCTCTTTGCCAGACTGTTTGTTTAAAACCTGCTTTAAGGGTTTTACGCCTTGCTCTCCCTGCCCTCAGGAACGAACGTCCGATGGCTCTGGGCTCTGTGGTTGTTTGGATCACCTTGATCTCTTCTCCTGTGACATTTTCCAGACAACGTGAGACACAAAAGCTGTCTGCTGAGACCTTGGCCTAGTTTTCCTTCACTTCTGACCAGCCTCTGATTTTTAACCTCTCTTGGGAATATCCTGACACCCTGTCAGGTATGTTTATTTTGTGGTATAAACAGAACCAGAAAATCCTGCTGTTTTATGCCAAACAGGAAAGCAACAACTGATTCATCTGAATACTGACTTATAGATTCACCAAGCCAATAGTATTTGTGTCATGCAAACCAGAATATCTATGACAGTGACATACACACAAAAAAGTGATTTTTTTTTGTTTGTTTTGATGTTTTAAGACTCCTTGCAACTTTATGGTCAAGATGAATAACAGTTGATGTTCAAAATGAATATATTCATAGTTATGTGAGGGACATCCGTAATCTGTGTTTCTGGAGGACAAAGTTGGCTTTATAAGCATTCGCCTCAGGGGAAATAGTAGGAATCTTGTGTGGGATGAAAGAAAACCATCATTTCTGATACAACTGAAGCTTGAAAGCACTGCGGCAGAAATCCTGTCTGTGGCAGAGTTAATCTCAAAAAGTGACCACGTCTGAATCCACGGGTTCGAGTGTGCCAAGGAGTTCTTGCAGCATTACTTTGCCACAGTCATGGCTTCGACTAATCATTGCTGCTGTTTTTATAGAGAATAACCTTGCCACTCTAAAGGATAAGGCACGTGCAGTATGCTACACATACAGAAAAACACGAAAAAAATCAATCTAAAAAAAAAAGTGAAGCTCGCCGTGAATAATGAAATATTCAAGTATAAACGCTATAAACTTTTATTTATTTTTCTTTTATACATTTCTATTTTCCAGTGGAGGTGTTGCCTCAAGCAATTAGGAATTATTGATCTGCAAAGCTGTCTTAACAATTGTTAATTACAAAAAGCTTCAGTCTAAACGATTTCCTAATGGGATTCCAGAGAAAATAAGCAGAGAGAAATCTTGATAGTCAACGGGCATAAATGATGAAATATGTGTGCCCAGTGAGCTGAATGTAAGTGTAATTAAGGTCTTGAAGGGATATTCAGTGTCATTAAGGGACTACTTTAACACCTGATTAGATCAGGAATACACTCTCATCATTGTGATGATCATTCGTACTGGAGGCTATAGCTGATAATGAAGAAAGATAGGGAGTTATATATTTAGAGAAAGGTGAAGAGAGGATACAGATGGTCCTTCCTTTCATCCTAAAACACTATCATTAATTTTTGCATATGAAAAACTTCCAACGCCACAAAGAGGGCATCCTAGTCAAGGTGACCTCTGGGGCATGAAACATCAATGGATCAGGTGCAGGCCAACTGTTCTATTGAAGGTGGGAAGCTGAAAGGAATCATAGCGACTTCAAAGAGACCTTTGGCAAAACCCATAGAAAAAAAAAGAAAAAAAAAAGAAGAAGGGACACTTATAGCAGTTGACATCAATCAATAATAGTCTAGGAAATTGATTCTCATTCTATTGACCAAAAGAGGTGCTGGAGGGGTAATTTTTATCCCGAGTGTCCACCAGTGTGTGTGTGTGTGTGTGTGTGTGTTGGCAATAAAGAGTTTAAGAGCATGAATTATATTCAAACGCAACTTGCATTGTTAACAAACAACAACAACCGACGGATGAAAGCCAAGACGTCCAGCCACAGTGGCAACCCGAGAGCTTCGCCGCTGAGGACGGTGTCTGCTCGCCAAACAGCAAACAACCGCCTCTGGCTCGTTTAGTACCGTCTCTCTTTTTCTTTTCTGCAAACAAAAGCAGCCTGACACCGAGATGACACGAGCTCTTCTCCGTGGCCTACGCCTACACCACTCAATCAAACACAGAGCATGCATGTGGAACAAGCCCAAAGCCAACATAGTAAAGAACGCTGAGCTAACCACAGTGCATGGATAATACATAGTGCCAGGCCAGAAGGCTCATTTGTTTAACCCAGTATCTGCTCTGCATGGAAACTGTTCATTGGTCATTAAATTAAGTTTGCCAGAACAGGCGTTAACCTGCTACTGCCACATACCGAAAAAAAACACACTGAGACAGAGGAAGAAGAACATTTTAGTCCAACAGACTGGTGTAAAATGTCAGAGTGCCATGCGGCTGTAAGTAAGTAGATGATAAAAAAACAAGGAATCTATGAGAGAAAAAAAAAAAAAAAAAGCACAGGTATGAGAGTTGAGGCTGACTTTAGGGAGATATCTCAGCTGGCAAGCGCTCAAACAACCACCAAATGCAGACACATGCAGCTATAAACACACATGCACTCACAAACAAAATGTCACACAAATACACACACACACACAGAGACAAACACTCACGGACACGCACACATACATTCTATGGCTACATGCTTATAGCAAGAGAGTTGCCAGCTGTCGGAGATCTTTGAGAACAGAACACCACCTGTCCCCTTATCTTCCCCCCGCGAGCCAACAGAGACTCTCCGTCCAACTGGAGCCACCTCCGTCTATTCTCTCATCCCATGCTTAATGGCAGCTTGTCCACTGTTTTCTCTTTGACAATTTCTCTCTTGTCTTTGTTGTTCCTTCCCATCTCTCCTTCTACGCGTTTGATCTCAAAGCACCAGATTCCGTGTAATTATTTTAAATCACATCAAGGTGTTGGGTTTTTTTTGTTTTTTTTCCTGACGAGAGACTAAACTAAATGTTATACCTTAAGTCCTTCTAGTGATGAGACTTGATGAGGTTTAGATTTGACTTCAGATGGACAGTTTTTCTCCAGATGTTTCTCCTGTTGTTGCCAGATAGAAGTTTGGTCATCAGGTCAGTGACAGCATATTTGTGTGTGTGTGTGCGCGTGTGTGCGCGTGTGTGTGCGGGTGTGTGGGTGTGATGGGGTGCAAGATCAACATCTCTGTCTCTGTGTTTACACTATCTCACTCTTTCACTTCTCTCTTCTCCATGCTAATGTTTTCCTTTTGGTTGGCTGAGTATTTGGCTGCAGACAGATTGATAGAAGCCAGGCTGAAGCACAAGAGAAGTCCAACCACAGCTAAAGCCGGTTTTGCTGCTTTCTGTGTAAACACAAGCCAATGTGATACCCTCCCAAAACTCTAAGAGTAAGCCATATCACAATCAGTCCTGGCTGTTGATTATGGTTTTCAGAAAAGAGTTTTTCAGCTCTGCTGTAGACAATGTGCTGATATACAGCGCAGTGTCAATGGCAGCTTCGCTTGAAGCTGTAAAAACGAGCACATTCTCTCAATCTATGCTGGCAGCTACAGGGCCACCAGTCAAATAATGGGCAAGGAAACCTATGAGAAACACACACACACACACATTCGCACTGAACAGGAGCACTTTAACATGGGAAAGAGTAGTGGAAGAAGTGATGGTTCAGCCAGCTGTCTGCCAGTTATGGACTGAATTGTGGAGGCCTGATGTTTTTCAGACAACCTGAACAGCACTATAGCAGATGGAGGTCACCACTGGGTAGCATTGCTAAAAGTAACCCAACAGCTTAACATGAATTAAGCTGGGCCCCTGGGCAGAGAGTCTGCATCCCACAGGATTGAGGCGGGTGCCGGGCAGGGAGTACCAGGCCGACAGGGACCAGACTGCAGCTGAGGAAAGGTTTCATGAAATCAAGCAAGGTCCCTTCTGTCTTAGAGCAGCCACTCCAACTCCTCTGAGGTTGGAAGTGAATTTACATGGCAGTGGTGAACCTTGGGTAATGTGATTAAATCCTGGCAACACACTGAGTGATGATTAACTTATTCTCTCTCCTCTCCGTGCCCTTCCATGCTGCTTCTTGCATCTCTGTCAGGCAATCAATAAGCTATTATAGCTCCAAACAGTGGGGTAAATTAACTTACGGCTGCACCTGCAGAGTCGGCACTCTACACTAATCCCATTGGCAGGGAAAAAACGAGACTGGACGCAAAGGCCAGGTCCCAAGATCATCTGCTACCACAATGTTATTGGCATGTGGATCACACAGAAAACAAAACCAAATATGGCTGAGTGGTTACTTTGTAGGGCTTTAAGGAAGTGGGGAAGTCTTGTCGACTTGTATTAGATAACACTGCAAGTACAAAAAAAAGTGATATTTGTTAAACAAGGGTTGAAAACTGGCATATAGGTGAGTGTCAGGGAAGTGAAGGACTCTGGGAAAAGGTCCACCTACGTCCCGGCTGGTCTGTGAAGGGCTTTCTATCCCATCCATCAGATGTGACCAATCGGCTAAATGGAGCCGAGGCACCACTGACAGATTAGAATCTGATACTAATGTAAGACGGATAAAGAGAGCGAGAAGTCTGGAAGGGAGAATAGAAATGTCACCCCCAAGCCTAACAGCGGCACTGTCATATAATACCGGGCCTCACTGAGTCAGATGTAAACTATTTCAAACTTACCCAAAGCAACACAGACTACTGTTTGAATTTTTGAATGGATCCTCTATACTTTTCTCCTTTTACACATGACGTCCCCCTGTCTGTCTTTTATCCAGCTCTTTGCAGTATATGGTTACACGGGGGGGATCCTTTTGTGCCCTTGCCACACCCGGTTTAGAAAGGTCACACGGACACAAAAGAGAGGTGAGGGTGTATCTGTCCTATTCACCGTTCAGTCAAATTGCCGTTCTCCTTATGGTCCTAATTAGACTATTGTATATGTTTACATACACTCCACCGAGGAACGATTATGTTCACAGCACATGCAGATAGAGCCCGGGGTGCGTAAACAACATTCTCAGGATTAATACGATGAGTCAGATGTTTAAACGAGTCAGACAAAACCTTTCCGATATGAACAATTATGTTCGGTGTTAGACGTTAGCGTTGCTCTTCCTGTTGATCCGTTCCTTTTTATGTCCTTTAGTCATTAGTACATCATTACTGCGGTGATAGAGTCAATCCCATCATTTGTAATGTGAGACCTAGTATGCCGAATATCTTAGGGCTTAGAAATGAATTGCTTGTTTTACAGAAAGGTCAGGATAACAGAAAGCTTGCATAAGAGCCACACTGCAGCAACAGTAATGAGCAATAACCCTCACTCCTATTTTAGGACACACTCTTGTATCTGTGACATGACAAAGGAGAAACTCATTTTCTCCCAATTGTTGCGCTAACGATCAGATTAGCTACCACAGCAACCGAGGACAATTAGATGACAATTGAATGCCATCATGTATCCCCTGTTTGCGTTTGTCATTGACAGATGGCAGGGCTGTGACAATCCACAGTCAGCAGCAAATAGACTGAGTTTCATTTGTAGTCAGATAGCACAAGGCAGATCATTATCAGTGTTTGGGTCTACTGCTTACCTCGCTGGCTCTTCCTGCCTGTCACGCTCCAGTCACAGCAACATCCTACAACTCTGATAAAATTTCAGATTTTCAGATTTCTTTTTTTTTTCTCCACCCTTCTCCTTCGCAGAGGTCTACACCACGTCTCTCCTGCATCAATCTTTCTCTCTCTATCAATTCACAGGAGATAGATTGAGTGAGAGCAACACAGCGAGAAAGAGGCAAGGAAGGACTAGAGAAGCCGTGAGAGAAAAGAAGAAGATAGTATGTCGGAAAAGGGGAAATATCAGATAAAGACTGATTTAGCACAAGTGCGGCAGAGACACTGTTTCCGGGGTTATCAGCACATTGAACCTGAACAAAATCAGCCTGCCTTTCTAAGGCTACTGTTGAGCAAACAACACTCTCAACACACCAACAAACCCTACAAATGCCTGCCAAATCAGGGGAAAAAAAACAAGGATGTGTACCATAAACTTGGATCAAAATTGCCACAGTTTGCAGTCAATGTCGCTTAAAAAGTATGCGATTGTTACTGTGCCATCAAATACAGACATGTTGGTTACCTGTTTAAAAAGCACCATATCTATGGTTTCATCTCATCAGTATTTTCAGTATGCGCCTGACATTTCACCAGTCTTGTTTTGTACCCTTGGCTGTACTTGAACTAAGAGTTCACAGCTAGATGTCTGCACTCGGCTGAGAGTTAGAGGGTAGCTGCAAAACTATCAATAGGTGGCGAATTGCTGGTCTGTCTCCTGGGAGCAAACAGTGAAGACAAGGTTGAAAAAAAGGCCATCACAAGGGCTATGCAGGCTCATCTTAAGTGGAATGAGTGTGCCCCTTGAGCACATTTTTTCTAAGTTTGCCAAAATGTTGTCTGAAAATCCCTGAAGTTCCAGCCTCCAAAACCCCCTAATCCCCCCCCTAACTCCATCGTCTCGGATCGAGGAGCATGATAGAAGGTTTCAAGTGAGGGCTTAACCCAGGTTTAATAACTAGAGCATGTCTGCAGATCGCCTCGTCATATGACCAGACACCAGAATGCAAGCATGTACGCGCGCATAAACCTCCTCACACATACACACAGCCTCTCTGGCCACAGGAGAGGCTCAGACCAAGAGGAGATTACACCTTACAACAAGAGTAATACCCAGGTCTCTGTAGAAGAAGTGGAGATTAGAGTCAGCGGCATCTCACATGTACTGACACACGGCTTACCACACCAAGAGCATTTATCACATATGGAGCACAGCCAAAGACATCATCTAAAACAAATATAGAAACATGTTGATAAAAAAACATAAAAAGTACACTTACTGCACACTGAAACATGCACATACACAAACAAGATAGGTGGGTTTTAAGAGGACAGGAAGTGAATGTACTCTGTTATCAGTCCTTCTCCTGAGTGGTAGTATAGGACCACTGGACTCAAGAGCTCACATACTGTATCTTATCTGCTCTAGACCAGCACTTCATAATGTTAATATCATACTTCACTGTCCTGGGAGCACAGCACCCTTTCTATTCTCCCATGCTGCACTATAGCCAGAGGCAAGGATTACACAGAGATGAATAAGCAGTCACTGTGGCGGCTAGAAAGAAAGAAAGAAAGAAAAAAAAAAAAAAAAGCTCTGACGTACAAGAGTTTAGGGGAAGTTCCAGACACTCAGACAGAAAGCTGTGCAGTAGTGCTACTTTTTTAGAAGACATACTGAGATATCTGGGCAATGTCATTGTGTGTAAATGGATGGACTGCAAAAACATCCACAGAAACAGAAGTGCTTAAAGTGGAACTCCATAAGTAAACATTTCTTCACTTGTTAATAGAGACGAGCCATTTCTTGGATGGATCCACACAGAAAGGGGGAGAAAAAAAAAAGAGAGTGAAACAGCTGTGGTTTAGCTCATCTAATGCATTTCATTCTCTATTTTTATAGAGGGAGATCAAACAGACACATATCTATCACACTAAAGGGATTAACTCAGGCTTGGCTTAGTGAAGAAGTATTTTATGTTGCCATTAAAAAAGGAGCCTCATTCACCCGGGCTCTGTGTTTATTGTTTTACGGCGCCATTTCCTCCTAAATTCCACCTGTGACTATCTGATAATGCACGTGATGAGACACAGAGTGGGAATCACGGGGGATCTTGTGAAACACTGATTCATTTGGCATTTGCTTGTATCAAAATCTCAAACTGTGCCCAACCTTGTCCTGTGTTTTCTCTAGTATAAAAAAAAAAAAGTGATGAAAGTGGCACTTTTTGGAGGGCATGTCTCTGTCTCACTTGTCCCAGCAGGCTGTCAGAGACGGCTGGAGCATGGAGTGATTGATGGGACTTTGGGTAGGCTCCTTTACACCTGCCCCCTTTAGCTCATGTACAGACTCCTTTACACAACACTCCGCTGGACATTGTTCATTAGACCAGTGTACACACACTGACACATTGATGGAATCAAACGCATACACAGACGTACATACAGTACTCCCCAAACGCGGCAAGTCTTGTCTCACCCAATCTTGTTCAAATGAAGTCTTAATACTTATATAAACCAATCCATTCATACTACATTTACTCACCCTGCAGTGTGAGTGTTCTCTTTAGGCTCGGTGCCAGTGTTTTCGATGTAAAACAACACAAAGCACCTAAAATGGTTAAAACGCGAGCCGTCTTCCCTGCTCTTATCTACTGCTACACTACTCTCTTTAGAGGGGGAGGGATGTTTGTGGGTGAAGTTAAACTCGAGTGTTTGTGAAAAAAAAAACCCAAATCAGTGTGACATTTGACCGCTTTTTTTACATTACATAACACGCGTTTCCTTTCATTCCAGGCTGTAAACCATGAAGGGAGTGACAACTACTATTAGCTTAATTATGTGAGTCAATATATGCCAGGAATGTGCCTTATGTATATTTAGTCAACACGGTCAAAGTTCTTAGATATGTATTCAGGTCACTAACAAGCACAGCATTGCTTCAGAAGCAAAGCATCACACATTTTTGCAATGCCAGCATGTGTGTGTGTATCACAGAAATTCTCTACTCAAAACAGCATGTAAGTATTGACCAAACACAGCAAATAGATGCTGTAGCTTTAATTGCACGGACTGCATTGATTTATGCAAACGCCCCGAAGTGCTAAATATGCTCGGCTTAACAGACCACACACAACATGCATAATAAAAAAATCGCTCTCTGCATATATGGATTAATAGACAACTAATTGAAATGCACGTGTTGAACATATCTCCCCCCTACAGAGGTTTCACAAAGACTAAGAAGGCAGTTATGTGCCTGGGGAAGTGTAATTAGACAGTAGCCAGTCGTTTCCCATGCGCTGTAATTTCAAGATTAACAGCGGTGCATTGAATAGCCTTGAAAAACAGTGTACACCAAGTAACTATGATTCAGAACAAGATAAACACACAATAAAAAAACAGAATCCATGCAGAGAATGCATAGGGACTTGTTTTAAAAGTCAGTAGCATGCATGCAAAACTTTTTCTTTTTACATTAATATAAAACTGAAGGTTTTCTTAGCAAGGCGGAGGTCAGCTTTAACACACACACACACACACACACACACACAGACACACACCACCAGGCTTTGAGAATTTGGAAGAGGTCTGGATTCCAACATAAAACAGATTGGAGTGGAGGCCAAGGAGAGTCTGTAGTGTGGAGCCCACGCCTCGGCTGCGTGTTGACTCATGAAGCAGACCCTGGCTGTGCCGTTTGCACCAATTTGCTCTGAACCTCCCTGAGACAAATAACTGCCACAGAGCTGTAACACACTCTGCCTCCAGTCTCCTGGCGGCTTGCCAGCTCACTCACTGCTGTTTCTGCTGGGGTTTGGCTGTCCTGATTTTTCCTCATTCTGCTCTCTGCCTCTCACTTATTTTCTCTCGCTCGCTCTCCTCACCTCATGGCTTCATTTTATGTTTGGAACTTCTTCTTAATATTTGCCAAGCAGAAAAAGTGTATTAAAAAGGGCTCCCCATAATAGGAATAAATAAATAATATACAGCGAGAGATGTATGCTAGACATCAATGAAATGCAAAAACAGAAAACTGCAACAATATTGCAATAAGTCAATGAAAGGAAAACACTGTGACAAAGAAATAATTACTCTGCTACCAGTTAGTGAAATAAGCTGTTTCAGTCATAAGGACTGTTCTATTTAAGTGGGTAGCAGTGGAGAAATAATGAGGAGTAAAGACTAAACTCTCAAAAGGAGAAGTTTAGTTTGGGAGGACTTCAGCTGAGACCCCCATAGAGCTGACAGATGTAGTGATTCCTTGCAGGACAGACGGGTGCTCAGATCAGTGGGAGGCAGCCTCGCTGCCTTTAGACTGGCGCATGCCAGCCAACTGTCCTCCGCTCAGCAGATGACCCTTAAGCATGGCCCCAAATCTGTGAGGTTGAACCCTGCCTCCTTGAACACATCCGACAGCCTGACCTTCCCCCACCACTCAGAGAGTCAGCGAAGCCAGCTGGCTGCGCATGGTGACAGAGACTTTCACAAAAGCAATTAGATCAATGTGATCCTGAAATAAACTTGGCGGAATTGAGTTATATGCAATGGACCAAACTCAAGTAAACATCCCTTTGCTCCTGTTGTTAGTGGCTGTAAAAAAGTAAACCCTGCCTCAAGAGAGGGGATTCTGTGTGTAGATGTGAGGCCTGCAGCCAACCCTGTGCGGTCAGTACTGTGCAGTCAGCCAGGCCACTAGACATCAGGCCCTGAGGTTATCGCCCGCTCAAGTGGAGCAGTGTGCCGTCCATTACCTCACTTTACTATCTCTGCATCCAGGAAAAAGGGAAACAAGCTATTCATAGAGCCTTTCAGGGCCTCGTGCAGAGCACAGGGTAAAAGAAACTACTGTGACATATCATGAAGAAGTATACAGTATATGGCACACATGTTGCTAAATAAGTGGTCAAACAGTGGTAACAATAATTGTAAGATTTTAAGGCAATTTTTTAATTATACTTGATCATTATTTAGATTTTTGTTGAATGTTTGTTGAGATTTATGAAAAGTTCATAAAAAATATGATCACAGTTTTTAGTTTTTTTTTTTTTTACAAATTTAATTGTGGCATTTCTCTTGTTATCATTATTTGACAATCATTATTTGACATTGACATCTCTAATACAAAGAAAGCAATAACACAAGAGGAAAAGAATCCTATCTTAAGCTTGTTTGAATACACAAGGCAAACAGGATTCATGGTAAATGCATTAGCCCGGGCTTTGGGTTAAGAGGCGGAGATAGGGAGATTGTGAGCTGTACATGTGGTTAATGATAAACCAAACAAACTGGGTTAGCTCTACTAGCCTGGCAAAACAGAACGTGTTGAAACTTGGATTATGTTAACAATCGCTAGTGAGTAAGGGAAACTGTAAAAAGCCAGGCTCTTACAATAACATCTCACAAAAAGATGTGTTTTTAGCTTTTAAAGTGAAAACGCTACAGCGGGAGAGCCGGGCAAAGTAAACAGAATTAAAACCACCATTTCCTTCTTAGGAGTTTCATTGGAAATGAAAAGCCTGGCGGTTCCTTCAACTTACCTCGAGTCTGAGTTTGACACACTTTTTTTTTTTTAGCAATGTTCAACTCATAACAGTATAGGTTTGACAAGCATATTTAACGTCAACGTGGAATTCAAAATGCCTTAAAACTTTCTTATATGACCCCATGAGTCAGATTTATGTTTAGTTGGTTTAAATGAGGCCTTGTAATGAAATCTCATTGCATCTCGGCTTTTTTTTTTTTTGCTGTTTTAAAGTCTTTTTTCTTCGGCGGGGATCCATCCTGGTTGCTCCGACAACATAATTATATGTAGTTAAGCATGAGCTGCAGAGAGGGGAGTGAGAGACACCAACTAAGCGAGAAGGGGAGAGAGGCCTGGAGCACAGTGGCTTGTCATTATGGGTCTGTTTGAACCTTATACAGAATAAGCAGCCCAAACTTGAGGCCGAGCCAATAGCACTCTGTACTCTGGTCCTCGTGAATCTCGCCAAGTGTCTTGTTTTTCTACTTGAAAAACCCACCTCTAAAATAAACGCAGCATATCATCTACTAATAGACACAAAAAAAAGCATTGTGAGCTATGGAAAATTGTAATATTTTCCAAATATTTGGGTTCTGTAGTATTTTTTTTTCTTTTCATTATATTTCATATAAAGTACAGTAGCAGAACTCTTTATTTCTATGTGGCTGGCATTCGATTTTACATCAAATATAAGGATGAGACATCATTTGACTGTGCAGTGCATTTCTGCAGCTCATCTCCTCTCCAAGAAGCATATAAATGGTGTTTCACTCAGATGATACTGAAGACGGTAAATATCTAAAACAGCAGATCCCTGTCTGATCTGTATACTCTGATCTGTATTCCAAGATATCTGACTGATAACTCATACCCAAGACTTTTACCCCTCAAAAAGCCAGCCTGTACCCACCCTCACAACCCCCTACACTTCACATTAACACACACACACACACACACATAGACACACACACACACCATCCTTTCTTTCCCCATCTTGATTAGATTACAGTGAGCGGGTTGGTGACAGCCATGCTAGAGGGGCGGCGGATATCTGAGCTCTCCTCCTCAGCCTTCACTCTTAGCCAGTCAAGAGAGCAAAGAGATAATATATCTGAAGAAGCTGACCTCACCAACGAAAGCAGCCTTTTAAAGAATCATGGGAACAAATTTGTCAACATAGGTGACCACTCCCAAAAAGACTAAATGGTTTCGAAAGATTATTTTCACTTCCTACATTGCATACCCGTTTGATTCTCCTGGCTTGCTTGTTGACCCAAGAGATGCTTAAATCCACTTTACATCATAGCTAGTCTGTCATAGCATAAAAAGGCATCTCTGATGCTTCATTGAAAGGAGTGGGAAAGCTCTTCATTAAAAAAATGACTAAACACAGATGCAATGGTTGCATTCCTCTCGATATAAAACCTCATATCTATCTTTCTGATAAAAAAAAAAAAAAACAGAAGCAGGGCCAAAACAGAAAGGGCTTTGTTCCCATTGTACCTCCTGACCACCTACCAAGGGTGCTTTAGAGGAGCACTCACCCTGGAATGATCAGGCCACTTCTCCCCCAAGGCTCCACAGGCCTACAGAGACCGCTGGGCCAAACACATCCTGCCCATCTCCTGAGAGATTATCCAACTCAATGAGCACATTGAGGACAGAAACACTGGAGGAAACTGGAGCCTGCTATTCAACTACATCTAAACCCAAACTCTTCCATTCACACCCACACTAGAGGCTGAAGAAGAAATAAGAAGACATGCTGCACTTACGGGCTACTTCCAGTGAGGCGTTGTGGCTCACTGCCTCTCCCAGGTAGTTACGGGCAACACAGACGTAGGAACCTTCATCCGGTTTGCTCCGTCGTCCGTGGACGATGCGCAGGAAGAAGAGGGAGCCGCTGGGTAGCAGCATGCGCTGGGAACGGGGATTGTCCCTGTCTGTTTCCACTCGCTCTCCATCCTTGTACCACTCCACTGTCGGGGTTGGCCGCCCCTCTGCTTTACAGTTGAGAGTGGCGGGCTCCCCTTTGGATACAATCAGGTCAGATGGATGCTCCACAATCCGGGGTGGGGTGTCCTCTTGGCGAAGACGGGATCCTAAAAAGGAACATGACAAAAATGAAAGTTTATACTGCTTACTTTAAATGTATTTTAAAGTCTTTATTTACTTGTCAACAGGACAGTTTTAGAGCAACTCTGCATATACTGTATGCAACAAGCACCTGTAAAATACCTTTACCACACAGGGCCAATGGTGTGTCGCTGGATACTGTTATAGTGACCTCAGTCAGTTCCACCTACATTTATGTTCATGCTGTAATCATTGACCTTTATGTCAGCCTGTAAAGTTGGTGCCTTTTTATACCCTTTAATCAGCCTCTTGGCACAAAACAACACTTATAGACTTATAGACCTAGATAAATATTGATGCACTGCTAGTACGCATCTCCACAAATATAATGATAAATCCATGACACATTCACATACTTAAAAATGCACTTTGAAAATATAGGATTGTATTCCTAGAGCTGCGATATGAAGTTCCGCTGATGCAAGCGGCGACTAGCAAATAAACTACCAATCTTTGAGTGAAGTCAACCTTTAATTATAGTAGCAACTCCTTTGGTAAAGCGTCGCTCCACCTACGTGACTGTCACTTCTCAGATCAAAGAGTTAAGACAGAAGACAAAGAAGGCGGCAGTAAACAGGAATATGACACACCTTAAAGGTAAAATCAAAAGAGATAGAAGATAAGATACCAATACACAGCATAGCTTAGTCAAAGAAGGAGCATGAACAGAGATTACACTATTGAAGAAGACACAGTAGTGCCAACAGTAGTGCCAACAGTAGTGCCAAGGAGGTTAACACCCCAGTGCTATCTCAGGTTATTACTATTGCTCGCTGACCAGTCAGCTGTGGCAATCAAACCTGCTTTACATGCAAATTAGCTTCCTGTTGTGAATTCCTGAAGGGTGGGTTGGTGGTTGTGAATCCATTGTGTTCCCACACACAATAGCAGGCGAGAGAGAGAGAGTTCATCCCTACATGCCATATCTACCAGCATAAGTCTTTGGAGCCCATCCAGCACCAGTTAAAGAGAGTCGTGTCTAATTGGAGGCAGGCCTTCAATTAATTTGCCCAGCATCCCATGAACTTGCCACGCTGCCTCTTTTCAGTGCACTCTGCCCATCCCCCTACTACCTAGAAATCTGCTAGTGAGAAGGCATCTTCTCGTGGTCGCTGCATATTTTAACCAAAGTCAGCATAATTAGTGACAGCTCTGTGGAAAGATTAATCACTTCAATGCAAATGTGTAGTATGGTCAATGAAATATAATTAATCCAGTAACACAATGAAGGACATCGTGATTATCCTAAAGTACTATTTATGACAGGCTATGGCTAGGCAGACTTTTTTTTTGCATAATTGCTTGACCACTGGTGATAATCAGAAATATAATATCTCATCATATGTGTGAAGTTTTTCGTTCAAGAGATTATGGTGAGATGCCTCTGGGCATGGATCTTCTACACCTGTCTGTAAGGTGTAGGCTCCCTCATCGGGTCAGAATTTCTTGCTTATATGCTGCACATGTGTTTTTTATAATTCTTGGTAACGAACTGTAGATGTAGTTCATAGCTGCAGTTTAAATAATGTTGCAAAAAAAAAAATTACCACTATAGCCAATGAGCTATGTATCATTAGTATGGGATAATAATTAAATATTTAATTCCAGAAAGCCTACTGAAAATTATGAAATGACAACCTAAAATTTGAATCAGTTCATGTTTTCAACAGCTAATTTGATTCTGTATGTTATCCTACAGATT
Source organism: Pampus argenteus (assembly GCA_036937835.1). Lineage (NCBI taxonomy): Eukaryota > Metazoa > Chordata > Actinopteri > Scombriformes > Stromateidae > Pampus > Pampus argenteus. The sequence continues at coordinate 6,258,492 of CM072868.1, forward strand.
CTATGTGAATGTAAAATAAATATATATCTGTGGAGATTAAAGCATTTCACACAGACAGACAAACAGAGGGAGAATTGGAGAGAGCGGCATGTTAAGACTTAAGTAAGAATGAATTAACTTTGCCATCTGACACTGAATACAGTTCATAAAAAATACATGTCTGTGCTTCCTGGCTGTTGGAGCTGTCTGAATGAACCACTACTAGGCTAATTAACCCCCAATTTGTAACCTGCTCCCATCGCAGGCTTTTGAACCTACAGACCGTATGCTAAGGAGTCCCAGTCTTTTGCTCGGGCAGCGTACTGTAGCAAAGGGCTGAGCTAACACATTACTACAACAGCCACTGCACCACTACCGCCGCCCTTCACCAGACGAGGCAGGCTAATATGTTTTATTGAAGAGGACTTTGAAGAGCTCTGCTGCTATCTGCTCTGCTGGTTCTCGTCCTGATTTAGATAGCTCCTCTTTAATTTGAAATGGTCTGAAGTTTGTGGTTTTATGAGGGAACCATTAACTATTTAGCTGTTGCCCACTGTGAGGAGAGCAGTGCAGCAGGCAGCGCTGCGTTTGATCAGTGGCTGTTTATTGTAGATGATTACACTGGATGTGCATGATTAAGAGGCAGAATACAATATACAGTAGGCTATAGTATCCTGTTACAGTGAAGCTGGTGAGAATTTCCTGGTAAATAAATATTCCACAGTTAATTGAGAACTTAAATAAGTGCTCTGTGTGTGATTCCTGAGAGGGTGTGCTTGTTTTGAGCAGCGAGTGGGTGCAAACATGGATCAGTTACACAATGCTATTATGCTTCCCTTGTCCATGACTGAATTCATTGTGTGCATGTGTGTGTGTATTTTTTATTTTTTTTTCTTCCCGTGCTGATCCCCACAGACACTTTGAGTGACCCCAGTTACTTCAGCTCCATTACTCCTCACCAGGGGGATAAAGACACAGGCAGTAGAAGAGATTATTCTGTCATGGCACAAACACTACCATCCCTCCTCTACAGGTGTAGAGAAGATGGCCAATAGGCTAACTTCCCTTCTTCCCTTCAGTATGCACAGAAGACCGAATCTGAGACTGAAACAAGAGAGGAGCATGAGAGAGAGAAGCAGGCTTCGCTTCTGATCCGAGATGTTCAGCGTCTCTTTCTGGCTTCGCTTTCAGTTGTCTAACTCTCCCTTTATTTCAAAGCGCTGCCCTTCCTTCTCCTCTGCTGCTTTCAACCGCCCTCTTTTCCTATTTTCTATCCCCCACATCCCCCCCCTTCTTCGCTTCCAGACAGAGAATGTGAGATGAGCTAATGCAATACACAACCTCACCAAAGGGAAGCTGGGACTTCTACTGCGAGGATCTGATCGATTGGTGCCTGAGGCAAGATCTCCCTCTCCTCCTCAACCCTCTCACTTGCTAGAGCTCTCTCAGTTTCTTTTTTTTTTCTCATCTACTCACACACACACACATACACACACACACACACTAACTAACTAAGCTTGAGGGAGTTTTTGCTCGCTGTGGAGGTAATTAAAAAAACCTACAATTCTCTGTGACTTTTCTCTCACTGCTAAAAGCAATCTCAGCAATGAACAAGAAAATCATGCGAGCCCAACAGCAACAATAACACACACACACTGGATTGAACAGACCCATCCATACAGTCACCACAAGGGTCCAGACCCAGACATTGACCCTCATACTCATATATACTTTCTGTATGCATCCTAGTATTCATAAAGACCTCCAAGGTATTTGCCCACTCTTCAGGCTTGACACTTGATTTTCACTATGCAACATGAGTTGATGTACTGTGAATCTATATTCTACAAGCTTGCTTCCTCAAACTGATCAAAAATATATCATATCATAACGTGACCCACAGTGAGAGCAGTCACAGTGTGATGGAAACTATAGACACAGGAGCTATGACACTTGTGTGCTATTAATTGTGTAAATGTTCTAGTAATAGAATTGCACTGAGGGAATTTATTGTCAGTGTAAATGGCGTCGATGTCAACTGCAAGAAAATGCAATGAGGTTTTGCTTGTGATGCTACAACAGCTATATGTCCGAGAGGCAACAAATAATCGAACTACTCTCGAAGAAGAAGGAAACCACTGAGGACAACCCCAGAACTGCAGACTTTGAGCAGCCTCAGGACAAGAAAAAGCCAGACAGGGTCAGCTCTGTCAGAGCAGGGTCATTCCTTAAACACAGCACGTTGCCCTTTGCAATTAAAAGCTCTTGTACCCCCATAGGCAACATCGTGCATGCTGCATTTTATTGCTAATCACTCTCGGCTGAATTAATCTTATAAGACAGAAAAGGACAGACATGAAGATGGAGTGAAGCAGGGAGAAAAAAAAACAGTAAAAAACAATCACCAAGCTGTAGTAATGAGTTCAGGTCCAGTGACTTTCCTAACTCAAAAAGCAAATGTGCCTCTGTCTCTCACAGCTCCTTTTCATAACCTCATCTTGGCAAAGCAGGATGAAGAGGAAGGCAGCCAGGCACCTGCCCTTTACCCCAGAAAGATCACAGGGGAGAAGGACAGTGAGGCAATTTAGATCAGTTGTCACTGTGGTCCCCTGAGGTGGGGAGACAAAATAATGTGTCTTCTTCCTTGTTTGATAACACAACTTCACAAGTCTGGGTCATTCAATCTTATTCTCACCACACAACAAAGGATCCCTGCCTAGGGTTGCATGTAATTATATGAGCAAAAATGTGGTAAAGTGTAATTTCCCACACAAAGATGCTCAAGGTTGCAGAATCTCACATGCTAAAATTGAGATGTAACGCCGGAGCCCGAGCCGGATCAACACACCCCATATCAGACGTCCAGCTGAGCAATATCAGGGATATGGAATATGGATTTGTGATAAGGAAGGCCAAGCACAGTAGGCCACTCCCTATCTACAGCCCCATTAATCTGTGATTAGGGGACTTAAGAGGGATTTATGGCAGAGATAAGAGCAGAGGGCGTGTCCCTCAGGGTAGCCAGGCGGAGACTGGAGCCACGCCTGCTCGGGACAGAGCCAGCCAATAAATGAACGAGAGCAAAAGAAAGGGCACCATTTTCTGTTGAATTAGAGACGATAACGGTGAGAGAGGGCAGAGATAAGAAAGGGGAAACAGAGGGAGAGACGGAAACAGAGAGAAAAAGGCAAGGTACCGCACTCCCGCTGATCAGGTGACATTAACAGGAAAGTGAAACTGAATCTTTTGCCATTTCAACATCAAGATCCCACCCTGGAATGTGCTGCATGAATGACTTTGCCAGTTGCATCAGATCAGACCTGTTTTTAAATGTTACACAAGGCTATCACTTACACTCCTAAGAGGCAGGATTAAAGCCCTGTGTGCGAGTGTGTATGGGGACCTCAGAGGTGGGGTGAGGGAGGGGGGATGATTGATATCTTTATGGCCTCTTTCTTTCCTCATCTCTTTGTCTCCGTTTACCAAACAGAGCAGGCTACTGTTACCTCGCTGATACTACAGCAGCACTTGAGAAGCGATATCAGTTTCCCCAAAAATAGATGCGCCGTCCAAATTTCTGCTTTTTCAATCGAAGCCTGAACGTTACTACACACATGAGTTTCCACACAACGACGCCACAACCAAACCCTACAATAACAGCTAGGCAGCTACAAAGACGTGTGGTTCATTTTATTGTTTATCTGTATTTGCTGTTAACGAAACTAAGTCTATACGCTCATAGATAGCAGCGCTCACGTTGATATTTCGGTGAAATATCGCTTCAGCAGACTGTAATGCAAACATGACACAAAGCTCCTTTGTTATTATTGAGGCCAAGACATTTAAAAAAAAAAATAAAAAAATACTGAAAGTGAAGTTTAGCAACGAGAGAAACTCTGCAAGAATCTTATTCAATAATTTATTATTCGTTTAACTTCAATCAACAACAACAAAACGTGCTCCAGGTTTCTAACAGTAAAAAGTAAATGGAGCATAATAGGCTATTAACATCTGTCAACATCACACTATTATCACTGTTGTCACCTTTGAACATCCTGTTGCTCATTCGTCATATGCAATAAAGAGGTGACAAATCTGCTGATGACACCATAAACATAAGCAGCACTCCCTCGCCTTTGTTCAAGGCTGTGGGTTACCAATGAAGCCGCAGCCAATTAGCTCTGAGGCGCAGGCATAATCATAATCGCTCATCGGGAAAGGACCTAACAGAGGTCTCAAGGCCTAGAGCATCAGCTGGGAAACACATCCCTGGCTCTTCCCTGGCAATGCAGGCCAGGCCGGGAGTGAGACAGCGCGGCAGAGTGCTCCTTTGGGAGGCTGGGAGGCCATCCTGCTCTGAGGCCCCTATCTGAAGTTAAGACAATAGGAGCAGTATTTCCACTCAGCCTCCAGACTTTTCCCAAATGTGCATGATACATTTGTAAGGCACCAGGCATGACTGTATGTATGACAGATGCTCATGAAACACCTTAACTGAAGACAACAAGGATATCTTTGTTCTGTCCATCTTTAAAAACTCTTATCCTCCCATAAACTTAGAAAAGTTATGAACACAAACTCCATATAGAAGCATTGTTTATTTATTTTATATTTTAAAGTTTGGTCCTTACAATTTTAATAATTGTACACAGACTTTCAGCAGCATTACAATGAGGAGGAATTGTGAGCAGACATGACAGGGGTAAAATATACTATACAATAATGAATTTTCAACAGAAACCCAGGGGACACAATTGCGGATGAGTTGTGGCTCCTCCCGATGCCAAGCTGCCCCAGTGAGTGTCATTAGACACAAATAAAAGCTGTCAAACTCTGCAGAGGGCCACGAGGGCAGAATTCATTCCTACAGGATAAATGCAGTTCCTGTGCTTTATTATATCCATTCACTCAAGGAAGATATCTGTAGAGGAAAAGACTGGGATGCTTGTTAGGAAACTGCCTGTCAAATTGGCTCTGGAGACCAGGCAGATGGGCTGAACAGAGCAGGGCGCATGCAAGCAAAGAGTCAATCTGTCCATATGCATGTATGTCAGTCCGTCTCGTATCTATAGCACCTATCAATCAATCTATCCACAATGTGTATGTCAATGTATGACAATGAGTAGACTCGCAGACTCCTCAGGTTGACCCTGCATATTCACACCAATGACCCAGAAAGGAAAAAGGAGCCTATACTTCTCATGAAAGGACTCCAACACCAGTGCCAAGGATGTCATTCCTTCAGCAGAGCAGAAACCCCAGGAAAAGAGCTGTAATTAATATGGAGCCCAGATGCCAGGCTTAGACCTTCTGTTCGGAAGCTTCTGCATGTGGCACATAGGTTTGGAGCATGGATGGGGATTATGGAAAAAAAAAAAAAAAAAGCACAGGGGAGTGCGAGTGGGCAATTACTTCTTGTTTTTGTTTTCCAGCATTGCCAGTTTTTAATGAGGTTTGACCAGTGATACATCAAAGTGTCCCTCAACAGCAGGATAGGAGAAGCAAGGGTAATTGAATATGTTGGTACATTTATTTCCCAACAGGGGGACAGATAAAGTCTCACTGCTGACTTCTTCTATGAGATGCTAGACTTGAAAAACTTTAAAACAATTTGTATCGCATTAAGAACAATATATATATGTAAAAACAGACATTATAAACATATTTTGGACATTAGTAGATGGATTTATTTTACATTGGATTATGCAATTAGCACAGCAGGGTTAATATAAATAAAATTAAATTACATTTTTAATCTGTTTTTTTACTGTTTATAACAATATGGTGCAGTGCTCTCTTCTTTCCAAGGTCACTCTCTGGACTGCAGTATTTCTGTTGCTGTGACTGGCCATGAGGGAACTGTGATAGGTGGCAGAGAGTTGAGGGAAAGCAGAGGAGGGGCTCAGAGGCAGTGAGGAGGAAGAAGGACCAGCACACTCAGCTGGCACAGACCAGTCACAGAGAGTATGGCATTTGGGCTCAGTGCCAAGAAAAAAAAAAAAGAACGGCTATGAAGGGATGCCAAAGTGAATCAGGGCAGGCATGGCCAAAAAGCACCTAATGCTTTTTAAATGTTATTTAGTTGATGGCAGTGGCTGATACAGGCCTACTGTTGGACCAGTGTTATGTTACAGTCCCTGAGTGCAGAGCCGATGACCTTAACTGCTAAGGAGCTATTCTAAATGTCCGGCCAAACACATTCTAAAGCAAATCTCAGACAGCTGGGTGTTGAAAGGGAATTTCAGTTACAGCATTCAGTCGAGGGTACAACGGCAATGTCTGAGTGCAGAAACTTGGCACATTTCCTTCTGGTGCCCTTTAGGTTAAAAGGGTAAGCACGGAGCACATAGCATTAGAGTGTCAATGTGTGCAGGCTTGTGTACGTGCATGCATGTATGTAACAGTGGTGCATACAGTACAGCTGTGGATGCGAGGTATTATTAAAGTGAAACGTGGCTCCCAGAGGCAAAGCATAAGTTAAGACTCAGTGGAGCCAGTTCCTTATGTGGCAAAAATCCCAGAGACACCAGCACGGGTGTGCTGAGTGGGGCATGGCACCAATCCAGCCAAATGGAACACAAATCGCCCCAAATTGTTTCGAATCTTGGCCTGGAAAAATCAAAGTGGGATGTAAGGCAAGCCATGTGATGCACAGTAAATATTTGGTCAAAATTAATGAAGGGGCAATGTTTGCCAAGAAGCCTTTTCTCTAGACGTCCACAGAGGGGAGACTGTGCCCGGTCTGGCATTAAAATTAAATTTCCTTTCTGCAGACAACTGTTCAGTGGCCTGTCTGCTTTCCAGCACCCACTTACCACGTCCTCTCCTCAAAACACATACCAACTGTCCAGGTACACAGTGTATCAAACAAAATGCTGTTTTTCCTTCCATGCTATGACTGAAAATGACTTGAATATAAATGTATTCCCAGCTCCTTATTTCCCTTCTGTCAGTTTTCTGCACTTGACAACTGAAACACTGTCAGAACACTGAATAAAATAGACCCGTTTTCCTCCAGAGTTGGAGACAGATCTGCGCCCGGACAGGTGTGATGACAAATGCGAGAGAGGAAATATCCGTATCACAAAAACCGCTTTAAACTGTTTTGTAAGTGGAAATAACCACCCTTAGGACATCTCTTCTTCTTTCCGCTGACACTGAATTTCATTGATTTTCCCCATAAAAAAAAAAAAAAAAAACACAAAAGGAGCCAATAAAAATACAGATTTCTCATACAATACATACTGTACAGTATATGATTTGCAATTTATCAGTTTTGCAATATAAGTAACAATTAACATGGTGTAGTCTGCTAAAAAAGAGACACAAGCTCAAATGCAAATATAAGACCTGTTTCTTGAGGAAATAATCCTTGAATTTCTAAAAGCGAACGGGGGGGGGGGGAGACATAAGCTCACATCAATCAAAATCAAAGGGTAAAGAAAACGCTTTGAATAATGTTGGCTTTGGCTACGCAGACTAGGGCAGAGCGGTGATGAGAGGAAGCCAAATACACTTCAAGATGTCGAAAGGCTGCCCTTCATTATCATTAAAGCATTAAGCAGAAGGTAGAGACAGAAGTGAATAGTATGCTCTGATTGGAGGACATAAGGGGATAAATACTGGCTGTCATGACTGAATGCCAGAAAGAACCACAACAGTCAAGTAGGACAGCACTCATTGTGGCGTACCCTCATACACTTTGCAACAATGTCTTCTGAGCAAAAAAGGTGAGATTACTGAAGCCAAGTTCATGCAAGGAAATGGAAGTGAGGCTGTAAACCTTTTTTTTATTAGTTTGAGCCACAAGGCTTCCGATTAAGAAGAGGTGAAAGACATGCAGTCAAATGCAAAAGCAATCTTGTGCTTAAAGCCTAAAGAACCTGTCTGTCTCTCAGCCAGCAGCTACAATTGTTATTCAATTAGAGCTTTCACTGTACAAGCAAAGAGAAGGGACGTGGGAGGGAGAGGAGAAGAGAGGAGAGGAGAGAGAGAGAGTGATTGCAGAAAAGAGAGGATTGTATAGTTGCAGGAGACTCAAATGGTGATGGGTGGGGGGTGGGGGGTGTGGGGGTGGACTGATAAACAGCTCTGCAAGTCTTTCAAAATTAAAAAGTATGTTTAAAAGCTTTCTGATCCAGAGGCTTTCATTATGAATCAAAAGTATCACTGCTGTTCAAAGGGTTATAGTGCCTACACCTTTTACAAACAGAAAAGTGCAGCACACGCATGTTATTTACAGCATAGAAAATGAAAAGATAAAAAAAAAAGAAAAGGTTTTGGATTATTGTTTTCATTTCAATGGTGACATTAGAAAAAATGTCACCAATTTGGTAAAACCTCATAATAGATCAGGATTAGAGTTAATCTCCCAAGTCAGAGTGACTGTGTATTTACATGTTGGAAATTCACCCAGTTATTTGAAGTCTCCTCGCCATGGTTACAGCTGAATGGTGGGAGTAGCTCCAAAAAGTGCTATAATCTCGAATTTCAAGGTCACCCCCATCATTAATTACATTTTGCAGCACTTCCTCTTAAATTAAGCACACCCCTCCTACTCGTTTCACTGTTTTGTCTGACAGAATTAGCCCCCAGGAACTCAAACGTAAAGTTGTCGACAGAGGTGTGGATGAGAGCGGTGTTTGAACGTGAATCCCCTGATGCATCGATTGCAATGCATTAAAAAAAAAACGTGTTTCAAAAATTAAAGTAAACAGGAAATGGTGTTTAGAATATCAAAACCAAAGAAGAAGAAGCAGAGGGAATCTTAACTACAATCTACAGAGGGGGAGGAACCAAAGACATTAATCAACTAATTAGCAGTCTCTCTTTTAACTGCTAATTTAATCTATTCCTCTCAGCCTCTTTAATGGTATTTTCCCCTGTCAGTTATAACTAAAGAGAGGTTTAGCATTTCAAAAGTGTATCCAGGCCTTGCAGTGAGAGGGTAATAGAATGGTCACTGAGGCTGGGAGGAGGCCTGAGCTCGGGGAGTAAGAAAGAAAAGAAGGATACTGGGGAAGGCTGTCCTCAATGCCATCTCTCAGTCTCCCCAGTGGAGAAAATGAAAGGGAGGGAGGTCTGAGCTTTTTTTAAAATGCACAAGGCAGAGCACCCCACAGTAGTATAGCTTCTCCACCACAGCAAACGCTAGGCCCAGGGCAATCCTTCTGGGAGTTCCTGAGCATGCAGAATATAGATACATGAGGGTTGTTGGCCGTACAACACCAAACCAAACCCGCAGCGCCACACTGAAGCTTTGTAGCAGCATCTTCTATTTGCTCAGCACTTCTAAAAAATCAGCTTCACCTCTTCCCAGATGTCCACCTTTAATAATAAAAAAAACACCAGCGTCCTTGCCTCACAGTTTTCCATTACTATCACCCTAATCAGCACATTCTCTGCCATGGGGGACCAGTAGGAATATGCAATGTGAGCATAGAGAGGCAGATCAAGAGTATTCCCAGAGCTGGTGTATCATGGTATGTTTGACTGCTCTGTCCTCCCTTTTCGTCCTCCGTTCTCCCCCCCCCCCCCCCCCCTCAACCCCCTTTCCACACCCTGGGGTAGCTTTTGTGTAGCCGAACCCCCCGCCCCCACACTCCTCACTCCACCCTCAGTCCCCGGTGAAGCATTCCCTTCCCCTCCTCCATGCCTTACAATCACCCTGTTAAGGCGACACAATGCGGCCTCCTCGTCCCCACAGGCTTTTTCTGCTTTTTCTTTAAGAATGGATCTGTGCTGACCAGCCACAAAAAGGCAAGTCTTAAAAAAATTGGGCCAAAACAAAACATCGGGGGGATGGGTAAGAGGATGAAGAGATTCCTTAAGCCCCTTTTCGCCACCCCATACATACACACTCCCCCACACCTCCTCTCCGGCTTTCCTCATCGCTTACATCTTTATTAGTGGAGTCATGGGGAAACTAATCCAGGATGAAGATACATCAAGTAAACATACTTATGCAATGTAGAATCAAATGTGGATTAGCGTTATGTAATTTGCTTGTGCAATATTGTGTCTGAAATATAAGTTGTTGCTTTTTTTTTTTTGCATTTTTCATTACGGGAAGCAAAGCTGTGGTTCCAAGTGTGCCATTTGTGAACCGAGACAGAAACCAGACAACACCTTTCATTTTCTAAAAAACACTCCATTTATCACTTCCGCACCCGGTGGCAATCGGGAATGTTTGTCCTCCGTGTCGACTATCAGAATGAGATACATTAACTATACTGACTGATCCTGGACACGCATGCTGCCTTCTAATATCAGACAGCTCCAGACTAAAAAGCTTATATGAAGTTATGATCTCGAGTATTCTTAGTGCAGACGGCTTAACTATGTCTGCCTATATGTTTTTGGAGCTTAGACTGACAGACAATGTGATACTTGCTAAATAAGTCATAACAACATTATCAGCTCTCCTCAATTCGTACTTTTTAAACATAAATCAAATCAAATCAAATCAAATTTTATTTATATAGCCCAAAATCACAAAATACATTTGTCTCAGAGGGCTTTACAATCTGTACAGGGAGTGACACCCTCTGTCCTTAGACCCTCGATTCGAGTGAGGAAAAACTTGCCCACCAAAAAACCTTTTAACAGGAAAAAAGGTGGAAGAAACCTCAGGAAGAGCCACAAAGGAGGGATCCCTCTCCCAGGACGGACAGACGTGCAATGATGTCACATGTACAGAACAAATCAACACACACATATTGTACACTCCACATATTGTACAATGAATAATAATGAATTACAGTTGATGATAAGAATAGGTTACAATGAATGATGAATTATTACAGTAGCAGCAAATCATTACATAACTATAAACTGTAATGGGGATATGGCAACAATGATGACGGCGACAACACATGCAGTAGACGCCACGCAGGACCACAGCAGCAGACAAAGTCCACAAGAACCTGCTGGACGAGAGAGCACAGAAACTCCGGGGAAGAAGTTTAATTAGTAACATGATAGATAGATGGATTAGATAGATGGATAGATAAGGAGAGAGAGAGAATGAGAGAGAGCGAGAGAGTATGTGAGTCCCCCAGCAGTCTAGTTCTATGGCAGCATAACTAAGGGATGACCTGAGCCAGCCCTAACTATAAGCTTTATCAAAAAGGAAAGTCTTAAGTCTACTCTTAAAGGTGTTGATCGTGTCTGCCTCCCGAACACAGAGTGGTAGTTTATTCCACAGAAGAGGAGCTTGATAGCTGAAAGCTCTGGCTCCCAATCTACTTTTAGACACTATAGGAACCACAAGGAACCCACCATCCTGGGAGCGCAATGTTCTAGTGGGGTGGTAAGGTACTATGAGCTCTTTTAAATATGATGGTGCCTGACCATGAAGAGCTTTGTAAGTTAGGAGAAGAATTTTAAATTCTATTCTAGATTTAACGGGTAGCCAGTGCAAGGAAGCCAAAATGGGAGAGATGTGATCTCTGATCTTGGTTCCTGTCAGAACACGTGCAGCAGCGTTCTGAATCAGCTGCAAACTCTTAAGAGACTTATTAGAGCAGCCTGATAGCAAAGAGTTACAAGAGTCCAGCCTAGAAGTAACAAATGCATGGACTAGTTTTTCTGCATCCACTTGAGAAATGATGCGTCTGATTTTGGCAATGTTACGCAAGTGGAAGAATGCAGTCCTCGAAAGTTGTTTTATATAGTTATTAAAGGACAAGTCTTGATCAAAAACAACGCCAAGATTTTTTACGGTGGAGCTGGTGGCCAGGGTGATCCCATCTAAGGCTAAATCTCTGGAATGATAGTTTCTAAGGTGTTTGGGTCCTATTAGGAGAACTTCAGTTTTTTCTGAATTTAGCTTCAGAAAATTGTGGGTCATCCAATTTTTTATGTCCTTAATGCATGCTTGAAGTCTAGTCAAGTGATTGGTTTCATCAGGCTTGATCGATAAATATAATTGGGTGTCGTCAGCGTAACAGTGAAAGTTAATTGAATGATTCCTAATAATGTTCCCTAAGGGAAGCATATATAAACTGAAAAGAAGTGGCCCTAATACAGAACCTTGTGGGACTCCATGAGAAACTTTGGTTTGCATGGAGGATTCATCATGAACATGAACAAACTGAGAACGGTCTAGGAAATATGACTTAAACCAGCCTAGGGCGGTTCCTTTAATGCCAATTTGGTATTCCAGTCTCTGTAAGAGAATCTGATGGTCAATGGTGTCAAATGCGGCACTAAGATCTAATAGGACAAGTACAGAGATGAGTCCTTTGTCTGATGCCATTAGGAGGTCGTTTGTAACTTTAACTAGTGCGGTCTCTGTGCTATGATTTACTCTAAATCCTGACTGAAACTCCTCAAATAAACTGTTTGTGTGGAGAAAGTCACATAGTTGGTTGGCTACGGCTTTCTCAAGTACCTTCGAGATGAAAGAAAGGTTTGATATTGGTCTGTAATTGGCTAAAACCTCTTGATCTAGAGTTGGTTTTTTAAGAAGAGGCTTAATCACAGCTATTTTAAAGGACTGTGGTACATATCCTGATAATAAAGACAGATTAATCATATTTAATAAGGACGGGCTAACTAAAGGTAATACATCTTTAAGCAGCCTGGTTGGGATGGGGTCTAAGAGACAGGTTGACGACTTAGATGAAGTAATTATTGTAGTTATTTGTTTAATGTCGACGGGAGAAAAGCAGTCTAAATATATGTCAGATTTTATAGCTATTTCCAAACTTGCTGTATCTGGAATCAGATGACTGCCTGATGAGGGCAAAAGGTGATGAATTTTGTCTCTAATATTTAGAATTTTATCATTAAAGAAGCTCATGAAGTCATTACTAGTTAGGCTTAAAGGAATAGATGACTCAATAGAGCTGTGGTTCTCTGTTAGCCTGGCTACAGTGCTGAAGAGAAACCTGGGGTTGTTCTTATTTTCCTCAATTAATGAGGAATAATAGGCTGTTCTGGCATTACGCAGAGCCTTCCTATAAATTGCAAGATTATCTTGCCAGGCTAGGCGAGATTCTTCTAGTTTAGAGGCACGCCATTTACGTTCAGATTTACGTGCCTCTTGCTTTAATTTGCGAGTGTGCTGGCTATACCATGGTGCTAACCTCCTCTGTTTTATTGTCTTCTTTTTCAGAGGTGCAATAGAGTCAAGAGTTGTCTGTAATGACTCTGTAGTATTACTAACGAGCTGATCTATGTGTGAGGGGCTACAGGAAGCTGCTAAGTCCTCTGTAACATTAAGACATGGCATTGAATTTAATACTATAGTAATTGTTTCCTTAAATTTGGCTACAGCACTGTCAGATAAACATCTGCTGTAGGAGTTTCTGAAAAAAGGCTTATAGTCCAGTAGTATGAACTCAAAGGTTATTAGAAAATGGTCAAGCGTGGTGAGACATACCAGTTAATTCTCAAGGAATTCAATGACCATACGAGAGGGTTGACATAAAGGGCATGGGGGTGCTTCCTCAGTTTTATAAAATGATTTAAATCCTCTGATTCTACTTGCTGACATGCGTATCAGTCAGGCTGCAGCCGCGGCAAATTACAAACTATTGATGTCAGATGGATTTGTTAATTAATCCAATTAAGCAGCTCTTTTGGGTGATTAAAGGAAAAGCAGTGGCGGAAAGCAGGTCATTAAGAGTCACCTCCTAATTTATCTGCCCTCAAACAAACTGCCTCGAATTGTTTATCTAGTCAGTCAGTTGATGACTTACCCACAGTTCTCACGAAACGGGAAGAGGACACAGACTGCCCTGCCACACACCTCCATGTGGTTTCACTAAGCCAAAGTCTGTCTAATCCTGGATTTTAAGGTGTAAAACCCTGCTTGATTTGGATTAGGATCAGATTAATGTGTATTACTGCGAGTTATAGAGCTATATCTTAATGGACAGTCACCTCACAAAAGGTGTGACACTTGTCAACTCAGGGGAAAGAGGCGACATAACAGACATTCTCCCATTGAGAAACCTAATGTGCTCACACAATATCAGCCAAGGAAACCGTGATTTTTTTGGCCTATTTGGAAATACAGGGCACTATTTTGCCACACCGAAAACCCCAGCGGTGTAGCTGTGAGAGATGGTGAGGGGGGAAAAGACTGGTTTTAATGAGCATGTTTTCAGCCCTAGTAGTAAGAAGACAGGAGACAGAGATGGGTCTCACCTGTGGTCATTAATTGGCGGTGGAGCCTGCTGTGTCCTGTCATACCATCATGATGTAGGAGGTGGAAGGGCTCTGCAATTTATCAGCACTTACAAGTCAATTTGTCAAGCCCTCGACGGCTAGGTGTTCCTGGGGCCGAGGGCTGATTACGAGGGCACCGCTTCCACTACCCATACTTTTATCGGCACAAGTGGCATTTAGCATACAAACACAAGTTTACAGCAAGAAAAAAAAAAAAAAAAAAGATGCCTTGAAATTCTATTTATACTGTTAATTTATTTCGTTCAATCAACAACCCCTTACAGTATCTCCTCAAAGAGGCACGGGGTATATTGAGTGTGAGAAGTATAGCCAGCTTTTTGCCCTCATCTGAATGGTACCCGTGAGGTGAGCATAACGAGCACTTGGAGGAGAGATAACAAGCATTTAGTGTATAGCAGGAGGACAGATCACCTGATAACAGGGCAAGACATGATAGATGGAGGCATCTATTTACAACCTTCAGACAGAGCAAGGCAGCAATAAGCAGGTCGCCACAAGTTTGACAAAGGCAAAGGTCATCCTTATCTCTCTCTCTCTCTCTCTCTCTCTCTCTCTAGCTTCACACATGCAAGTGGTATAAAAATACTTTCTTACAACCAGGCAAGACATGTGAAAATAATCTTAATATGATCCACAGAGATGTTACTAAACACTGTTCGGAGTTTATTTTGGAGATATGATAACTTCACTACATAAGAATGAAGTTGTTAACCCTCCAATTAGCAGCAAATATGAAATCTTTATTCGGGCAAGTGGCATGTAATCCAATTTTCCTGACACCAGTGTCTTAATCCAGGGCCAATCTTTTGAGTATCTACTGTCCAGTCCAGCCCCTTTCTATTAGCAGGAACTATATTCTCACGCACCCCCCCTAGAAAACATCCCCAGACATCCTAACAGATAGGTGTAATTGGACACCTCGATGTCTGAGTCTTTCACACAGGACAGGGCCATTACTGACTCAGCCCTGGCTCAGGATCCGGCCAAGGGTGGAGCAGACGGAGCCACCATCTAGTTCTCAACGCTCACCTCTGACCCTACTTCCTGTTTAGGTGGCTACACCGTTTCCCTTAACGACTGCGGTGTCACAGGCGATCCTATCACCACATCTCTGCCCCTCGACAGAAAACAAAGACCTGATTCAGGGTTGGCAACCAGGAAGCAGGAGTCACATTTGAATTTGTATGATGAAATCCTGCAGATAAACACTGACTCAAAAAAAAAAAAAAAATGCAAACCACGGAGATTAAAAGTTTAGACGGAATGACTTTGATATCTTAGTAGGATTTTATTTTTTTTAATGATGTCCTATTGAAGGAACTGGAACATATGACCACCATCTGATCAAAGATAGTGAATTTGCAAAAGTGCATGATTGAAGTTAGATTCATGCTAATGCTAAAAGACTTTACTTAAGTGACATCTGATCTGGAAACAGACTAAGGATTTGGACAGGTAAGTAGGGCTACACAATATATATCGTCGAACTGATGGCTGTAAATGCAGAGTCTGGGTATTACCTGCCTGATGTCACCTGGATGCTAGAGGCATACATTTAGTACTTTCGAGTGCCTGTATTCCGGTTATCAGCGGGATAAGTTACTGTCATGGGGCTGTTCTGTGTCCATTTTTCAGTCTAAGCCATTTGTCAGTAAATAAACGCTACAACTCCTCAAGACCCAAGCCAAGTTCCTATGGCTTGTTTGCCATCTGCTGATTAAAGTGAAAGGTGAAAAGGTGAAAGGTTAACCCCGAAGTTAGTGAGCACAGTTATCCTCTTGTGATGGAGCATAAATGTTACATACTGGTCAACATGATCAGGCTCATTTAAAGTGGACTGACCTTTAAGATGGACCAGCTATTCTCATTTTAGCAACAATCCCAGCCACTCCTAAACAGAGAGCCCTCCCCGCCATAGATTGTTATATAGGTGCAACAATAAGCAGTGAAAGACCCTAGATGTCACCACTGTTTCTCTGCTACAGTAAGGTTACTATCTGCACTAAATAAGTGACTGAATAGACCTTCATTTGACCAGTCACTTTGTTCTATGTTTGGACAACTTTTAAAAAAAAAGCCCCAGTTGGTCCCATTCATGATGCACTTCTCCTAATGTCATACAATGGGGCAACAGCCACTCTCATCCTCGTAACTCAGAAGCAAGCAACTGACCTGGAAAACTCCTTATATCATGGTCCAGGAGCTCTATAAAAGACATTCATGTGAAGGGCGAAGAGGAATAATGTGTAATATAATAAGGAACAATAAAGGCGGGCGTCTGAGGACAAAGACAAGTGAAACCAAGCCCCACATAAGCTGTGTGAGTGGTACAAATCTGCACTAAACCACATGTAATTGTCACTGAAAAATGACAAGATAAAGAATCAATGTCATTTGATATGCTGCAGACATTAGATGTATTAAAAAAAATAATAATGTTGAACTCAGCAATAATATTCATCCACGGGCAGAACTGTGACATACATGGAAACATAGTGTCCATAGAGGCTCCTATACTGTCTGTATGACCGATGATAGCAGCTCTCTGCACTGATCCCACATGGCTTCAAGCACTTTACGGATGACTTTAGCTCTGCAAAAGTTAGACAACCTCTTTACCCCGAGAGTTGACTTTCACATCAAGAGAGAAAATGTCACTGTCTCAGAATTTGAAAAAAAACATTTAAAATTGAAGAAACGTGCCAGAGATGAGCCTCTTACAAACGCCAAGGCCCTGAAACACTCACTGCTTCACAGAAATGGATGAATTATTGTCCCTACATTTATAATCTCAACGGGAAAGCAGATTATTCAATAATCAGCCAGATATTTATACTTCACTGCTTGTTTTTGTACATGCATGCATGTAGTCCAACAGTTAAAAGGGTTCAATTGTGATTTCTTATCTTTTCTTTGACTTTTTTTTTTACATTTTAATTTGCGTTTATTCCAAATAAAGACTTACCTGAGCACACATGGAGAATTCCTACTAGAAATACAAATCCAATAGAAGTTGGAGACATCATTCAACGTCTCTCTTAATAGAAAAATGCTTTTGTGTAATCCAAAATTATTCAAAAAACTTTTTAGGCATCCACTCCTTCATGTCAAACTTGCAAAACAAAATCTCAGAATCCAGAATTTAAAACAAAAAACTGAAAACTCGAGTTTTGCTTTTAATAGTCACAAAAAGCAAAAAAAGAAAAAATATCATTTCAGTCCAAAAAAAATCAGTTCATCAAGAGCTTTGCTTTGGCTTCTTATGGATGAGAAAGAAGGGTTAAAAAATATAAAAGAACAAACATATAAAAAACAGCTCCAAACTGCCCGAGCTGATCTGAATTACAGTAAAGTGTTTAAATTATACAACAATATCTGAGCTTTATCTTTTCTTTGAATTCATCCCGGTGCGCTCAACGCTCAGCCAGCCGACCTCACTCCGATCATTTAGCTCCTTTGTGCCGCGCAAAAAGGCACAAAATAACAAATCCACCGCAGCTGAAAGTGAAGCTGTACGCTGTTAGTCCACGCTGAAAGACTCTATCCCTGAAGTCACATTATTTCAGTCCAGTTTTCAATCTGTCACATGAGATCGGAAACTTTGCGAGTAAGTCCTGTTCCCCCCCTCCTCATCCACCAGACCCAGACAGCAGATCAGTGCAACTTTTCCATCACTTTTCCTCCGTTTCTCCGCAGACTGATCCTCCGCCTGTCGCAGACCCCCAAACCTCAGACAAGAGGAGGGAAACACGGATTCATATCACAGCATTTCATTCAAGGAAAGCCGGAATGCCGCGTCTGTCTACCCCCTTCATAGACCCGACAATGTTTCCCACAGAGGAAATTTAACCTCTTCCAGCCTGGATCCCACTGAGCTGCGCACTTACACCGCACAGACCGACGGGACACTGTATTATTTAAAAAAATAATAAAAACTATATTAATAACTATATCAAACTATTCTGACATGTTGTTTTTATTCTTTCTGCGGTTCCAGACCAGAAATATCTGGATAACCCAATGATACAGGCACATAACAATATGCTTTTCAAACTCAATAGTTATTATATAATGGTTCTAACATACTTTAAGATTGTGTTTAGTCTCCTGCGGTTTAATTGGCCATTGATGTTTTAGTATTAGTTTGCTATATAAAAAAAAAAAGCTACTTCTGTCCCTCAAAAGGTTGACATGTATAAGTTGTCAAATATGATGATAATCTAAAGTTTCACCCATTTCATTAAAACTGTTTTCTAAAGTGTGTGTGACATAGTTAATTAAAATTTGGTCTGGTAAATTTATCTGGTGATCAATATTCCCAAATTAATATAAAACTCACTCACATAAAAATGTCTTTTTTTTTTTCTCCAGTTCAGACCTCAATGAAGCCTTCATAGTTCTGCTTTAAGATCCGAGGCACATCATTTATAACGCTGCAAGTTATTGTACATTAAAAACAATAAAATACAATGTGTGTGTGTGTGTGTTATTAAAGAACTGCAGAAAGACTTTCACATTTTCTCCACTCATCTCAAAGCTTCTCTGGACATTTGTTACCAAACAGCGCCCTCCAGTGAAGGTTGCCTGAACTGATCTAACAAAGAGCTTTTTTTTTTTTATTTTAACAGGACATTATGATAAGTCTGGGTGCATTGTGACCCATTAGTCATCAAGCCCAGAGGTTTCAAACAGACGCTTCTCAGAACACACACACACACACATGCCCACGTCTGATGACGGCCTCGTCTCAGCAATTCAATACTGCAGGTGGAGAAAACGCAGCGAAAACAGAGAATCAGATGCACTGAAATACATTAAACTCTTGTTGAATGAAGGTGCAATAATCATAAAGCAGTATATCTTGTGAAGGACGCGTCTCCGAGAAGGGCAAGTCAAGGTGAAACTCAATACACACACATATATATATATATATATATATATATATATATATATATATATACATATATATATATATATTTTAAACTTGAGCACATGGCTTTCTCGAATTACTTTTTTTATTAGGTGCAAAGACTAATGTTTCAAGGTTTGATGAGTGAAATAAATAAATCGCCCTGGTAAGCATTTCTCCTCGGACACGATGGCGACAGCACTTCACGTAGCACATTATGCTGTAAAGATATAAACGCAAGTACACGAAATGTATCATCACAAACAAGGAAGGACGTTATCCTCATAACAAAATAAAAAAAGATGGCCATCATTTGAATAGTTAAACATATGCTTTTTATGGACTTGTTTTCTCAAATCTATTTCTATATGTCCCATGGATCCCCATCATTTGACTCTTGCATGTCTGCATTCCCACTTTGTGATCTCTGCTGGAGTCTTCTTCTTCACACTGACTGAAAAAAAGTCTGTCTTTCAACTGTGAACGTGTTTTTACTTCTCATTCGTCCATGTGTGCATTATATTACACTTTTTCACACTCCATTCCCACTCGGTCCTCATGTGCCCTGTTTCCCACAAAGCTTTTTACAGCTCTGGATCTGGTTAAGTGGCTGTTCAGCTGAATACATCCAATTGAATAGTAAACTATCCTCTTGCCAACAGGATGGAACCAGTAACATAAAAGCAATTATTAGCAAAGTTCCTCACTCAGGATAGGAGGGCGTCTGGGAAGACTGATTGCTGCGAGTGGCTGTGAGCATTTGAAACGTTTGACGTATATAGCACGGATGAAACATTGAAATAAAACAGCGTGTCACATAAGCACAGTGTCACGGGTCACTGACGTGGTTCTCGTCTGTCATTTTCCTCACAACATCTGAAAATAATAAAGTGACAGAAAAGGAAATGTGTAAAATGTAGAGAAAGAGATAAAGTGTAACCTCACCATCACCGTCATAAAAAGCAGTATGCTTGTAAGTTGCCATTGAGGTCTTTGGCTCCACGGCTTCAACTCTATCGTAACCATTTAATAACTAAATGTTGCATCAAAGCCTTTTGTACTCAAATTTGCACTCTTCCTCTTTGGATGTCATTAAAATAAAAATAAAAAAATCCACCATATGCACAAATTATAACAACTGTTCTCTGTGAACAGGCTGTAACATATAGCACTTATTGCACTTACTGTGAAAGACCAGGTTACATTTGGCTGGTTTGTTGTGGGGGTGCCTCAGAGTCTGGTGGTTTTGAAGTCCAAAGTTATTAGGAAGCCGTTTGCACCACTGAGACTTGTGTAACCCAGTGTGATGATGAGCCCTGTGTGGACCTTTATGGTCTTTAGGAACTCCCAGCATCACCAGCACAGCAAACAGAACCACCAGCAAAGACACAATCTGCATGGCGATGAGCAACACAGAGCCAGAGCAGCCTCGGTGTAGTTGATCTACAGCTGCTATCATAAAAAAAAACCTTTTTTTTGGTACTTCAGGAGTCTGGTCCGTCTCAGCAAACAAGTGTCAGTCAAATTGCATAATTCATTACATCACTGACGTTCCTTAAGAAGCGACAACTAATAACAATTTAAAAAAAAAAAAAAAAAAGAATCCAATCCAAAGATCTTCGTGAAGATTTCTGCAAACAGTGTCGCACTTCCCACCAAGAGTCCCTCATGCTGCTATGTGTAAGATTTGCCAAATACATAAACCCCTGCAGGCTTGGCTGGTCTCCTAAATCCAGTGACAATGTTTCCCCCAAGAGTACGATGGGATCTTAATGAGGGCAACTCTATATACAATGTGCACGTTCACTCCCTTCTCCATCTCAAGCCATCTCTCAATGAAGAGCCTGTCTCTCATCTTTCCCGGCCGTTTTACATCTCTGACAAATTCTCCTTTTTAATATTCAAAAGGAGTTTGTGGACGTTCTGTCTTTTCTTATGATGTTTCTGTGCATACAGCAGGACGGGGGATCCCGTAGGCTACACGCTGAGTCCCTTTTCAGATTCATTGGACTCCTCACAAAAACCTAGGCCCCTCAGCATAGAGGTGACGGGGTGACACACAGGCGGGGTATGGCAAAAGGAGCCCACATTCCCTTTCCCCTGCCTAAGACGATTTAATGGCTTTCATTCCCATCTCACCAGCGCACCAAACAAGATGGCATAAAACAAAAACCTTCCCCCCCTCTCAAAAAGACACTCCCTGTTGAGAAGCAAACACAAGACTTTTTCCCAGTAGACAGAAAATTAAGACAAACATCTCCATCCACAAAAAAAAAAAAAAAAAAAAATAGCGGTGCTTTTTAGGATTTAACAATTCACAACCTGAAGTTTGGATGGAAGTAAACAGAAACTTCTTAAAGGTGCAGTTTGAGTCACCTTGGACATGAAAATGTGGCAGTCACAGGTACAATATGCTCAAGCTTTAGTTGGATGCTTATACCTCACTGCCTCACATTCACTTCAGCCTTTTATCATTCATGTCCTGTCCTTGAGGAGCCATCTTTTTATGTATTCACTGTGCTATGTTTTCTTTCTATAAGACGGCAATTTTAGCAAATCTGCGGTCTTTGTGAGTTGGCAATGGGCAGCACGTCTCCAAGGTGTTTTGAAAAGATAAACACGAATAACATGAGGTAAAAGGATTTGATTGAGCTCTTTTAGCAATATCCTAGACAATCAGCAAATAGCTGCAGGGTACCTTTGTACTGTTTCACTTTTTATTTTTTTTTTATTTTTTTGGGCTGCGATCCATTTTACAGTTACACAAGTAGCCTGTCACAAATCAGAGGCATTTTCTGTGCTGTCTGAGTGAACCTGTCAGGAGAGCAATATCCTCTAACAAGAAAGGGCAAGACTCTCAGGGATGTCGTCTTATGCACATAAACAAACTTGAATGTGTTTGGAAAAGAAAGTTAGACGAATTGATGAAATACTGGTTGGCTGATAGTATCAATTTCCATCATTTTAAAGCTCCTTTTCTTACCATCCTCGAAGACGGACCAAGGACAGAAAAAATGGAAAACCGAGCCAAATTTTTATCCAAATCTCTTTCAGCATAAGAAAAATCTCTCGTCTTTACAACCTGCTGCAGGAAGCAACCGTTGCACGATTGTTATTGTGTCGTCATGGCATTCAGTCATGACGGACTGTTAGGATCAAAGTCAAAGTTAAAGTCAACTTTATTGTCAATCACACAGTGCAACGGTCATTACACAGAGGATTGAAACTGCTATACGCGTTATGTTATATGAGCTCAATGTAAAATACAGCTGGCCGGTCAGTGTAAAATCAACCATATATAGAACATGACACATTTTGACTTGTCATATTTCTGGACAGAAACCTCAAAAAATTGTCAAGTATTTCACCCTGCCTGTCCACCGTGGACAATATACTGGTGCCTCAGCTAGTATCAGTCTGGGCCTCGTCCCAAAATAAATACAGCTAACCTGTTTAGATGAACCCCAGAAACAAGCCAAAAAAGTACTTTAAAAAAACTGAACAAGACTAAAAAAAAAATGTCTCTTGTCACCATTATATTGGGAGTTGGCCAGAGAATAGAGTAAAGAACGGGCGATACAAAGCAAGTGCAATGCAAAGCAGAGTGTAACAAAACATAAACGAAGAGTGAGAACATTCTTCTTCTCACTGTGGCCTCTCTGTTCAACCTTTAGACATGATTAAAAAAAAAAAAAAAAAAGACGACAGTGAACTAAACAAATCTGTTTCTGTTCAAGGAATGCCCCCATGCATGACGCTGCTGCTAGAAATGTGAGGCAAGGGAGGGTGATGGGTGAGGGTGGGTGGGGTGGGGTGGGGGGCAGACACTGAGGATGAAGAAAGAGGGGGAGCTTCACAGGATGCCGCAACAAGGTTTGGAGCACAAAGCGGGATGAGGCGATAAACAGGCTGTTGCTTTTCCGCTTGCCTGCGCACACTGAATCCCTCTATCCCTGTGTCTTTTAATGGGCCTCACATTAGCATCTGTTTAGCGTCAGAATCGACATGGCCTGTGGAGGCCTGATTAAAATAACCCAGATATCACATAACATCCTGGCAGCAACATCAAAATACAGCCAGATGGAATATTTTATTCGACAATAGGCGTGCAGGAAGTTGAATGTTCTGCACTTCTGTTGTTGGGCAAGAAAAAATATATTTTTATTAGTTGCTTCTGTTCAAAGTCTCCTCTTTTGCAATTATGTTCCATATGGAGAGAAACTGTATGTAGTTTATTATGTACAGTACATACACAGTATTTAATGCCTCACTCCTTCCCTCACAGAGATGCATAATGGCAGAAACAAGCAGCATTGTGTTTCATTCCTAATTGGCTTAAATTGGTTTAGAGACAGGAAAGCTTTAATGACTGACAAGTAGAGCTCAGGGTAACTGAGCCAAGAGATTCTTTTGTTCTCATCACTGATGGAGCTCAGCCAATCACATAGCAGCGGGATTCAAGACAAGATACTACACAAGAGCTGTGCACAATCAGAACATCAATCTGACCCTTATTTAAGTGAAAACAGGTCAGATCTTTCCATTATTTGCCATCACATAGTACAGATATACAGATGTGACAGCAATGACAGTCAGGGTTGAATTAAAGAGGCCCAGTTACACATTCAGGACATTGTCACCAGTGTGAAACTATACAGTTGATTCTTTGACGGGACAACTTAATAAAAATGTTGGGTTCTCATTCATACAGGCACAGGAGCATACTTTTACATAACCAAATATTCACAAATTGCTGGGGCCACATTCAGTCATTTCAGTCATTATTGAAAAAATAGACAGTCGGTGCCCAGGAAAAAGAAAAGAAAAAAAACAACTTTTTGCAGTTTTTGTGGGCTGTAGAAACATTTTTAATTCTAATGACTTGGTTTTCTACTGTTTTTTCATATAATTGAAGAGAAGTCAGTCAAAGAAGTAAAAACACAAATTGTTCTTTCAGTATTCTAGACAAACCTCAATTGCAAGCCGCAAGTTGTCGCAGAGCTGAGAAGTGATGGAACATGAATATTTCTTCCAGAAACTTTTCCAGAACTGTACTTAGAATATTATTCTGTAGTAGTCGTGGTTTCGATCGGGGCCCGAGAGCCAACATCAGTGACTGATCTGTCTCTGAAGAGCCTGAGCTGAGAAAAATGCAAAGACCCTGCTCATGCTAAAAGCATTCCCCTCTCTTAAATAAAAAGCCTATTCTTTCTTTCTCTTTCTCTGGTGCGATCAGCTGCCAAAACAAACTGGCGCTGTGATGTATGTAATAAATATGATCGATGGGATATCTGACGCTGTTGACCTCACACCACGCGCCTGAGTCCAGGGAGCAGGTGCTGCTCAGATTTACAGCCCCCCCCTCGCCACACACACACACACCGACACACACCAACACACACACACACTTTGTGATATTCTCCTCTCTCACACACGCAGACGCTGAGCCCTGATGAGACACAGTCACACTACCAGCTCACCACAGCCCCCTACAGCTCCGAGAGTCTCAGAAAAAAAACAGGCCTAATATTGGCTCTGGCTAAACTTTATGTGCAACTTGCATGAATCATATCATCACTAATAAAAGCAACACTTATTTTACAGCTCATCAAACCGTCAGTCATAGCTGACACTTATTAGAGTAATTTCTGTTGATATGGGAGGAGGAGACAGCTGTCAGTGAGGCGGAGAAGCACGCTTTATGTGTCTGCTCATAAAGATGGCTAATTGATCTCAAGGCAAAGGCAGCCCTGGAAATACATAAAAAAAAACAAAAAAACATATGAACTATGCGCTGTGCATTGCAAGAAGCGCTTAAAATCAGAGTTATTTTTGTATGTCTTAAGGCAACCGTGTGTGTCATATAGTATGTGACACAGTTGCCTTTTATTATTTTCCTTAAGCTTAGATTTATCTGAATACATCGTCATGTGATGTATAAGAGCTTACAGATTACTTGAATCACTAGCTCCTGTCAAAGTCAGAAGACACAAAGAATCTCCCGCTCTCGTCTTTGAGATGGCGAATAATATGTGACCCATTCACATCCTATGAAAACACTTATTACCCTTTCAGCAGCTGATTATTAGCACTTAGGGGGGAAAAAAAACCCTGTCTTCTTCCCAGTTATAACAAGGACGCTAGAAACTCGAGTCTGAATATTGTAATTTAATTCTCGCCTCAAAGTCTGTGTGCTTTCGACCCCTGCACACTCGTGCTAACTCCCATCTCAAATCTTACCCCCCCAATACAATACAATACTCTCTTGACCACATTACTCCACTTGCTATCGTGAGAAGAATGGCTAATAGATCAATTTCCTGGGAGGTGCTAAACTAAGCTGGGCGGATCAGGGAGATGAAAAGAGATTGGATGGGGAACTAAAAAAAAAAAAAAAAAACCCTTCTGGCCTCAGCAGCACAGAGGCTGTGGGGAAGCTGACATTAGTGCATGGTTATAACTAATTATATCACAAGTGAATCGCTCCTCCAGGCATGTCCAGGGATATTTCTCTATTGTTTCACTGGAAAGACATGAGCACTGCTGCTGTACTGGGGATAATACATGAAAGTGCAGCTAGCCGAACACGGAGCACTCTCTCTACTTGGTATCATTATTACCATGGCGCTGAGACTGATGAACATAACCGAGTGTCATGGAGACGTGTCACCCTGATGCTGTCATGACTCTTGGGTAATATATGTGGGGGTAAGACTGTCAAGGAAATTGGTTTTTCAGGGTGGGGACTCAAGGCCAGCACAACAGCCTAGTAATGAGTGCAAAGGACGAATAGAGAATAAAGCTCTCCATCTCCCTCATGGTAAAGCTGTCAGTGCCATGTATCCAGATACAGATCACAGGCACCCTATCTCCACCCACCGAGGCCCAAAAAAACACCAAGACAAGTAAGCAACACCTTTGTTCTCACGCTACATCGTGGCCTGTTCATACTAGAGTTAAATACAGGCGTTATCTCTCATTTCTGTGTTAAATATAGTCAGATTTTCCTTTTTGTTTAGTTATGAATGCGAACATGTCACAACATCTCCGGCTCAAAAAACAGGTTGCATCAGCTAATCTTTGATTAATAACTGACAAAACTGGAGTCTGCAAGTTGGTGTTTGATGTATAATGAGTAACTGTGCAAAGCTTTTATGAAGTTTCATTCCTTTAAAAAAAAAAATAATAATAATATCAGTGCGGGATTATGGTTAAACTTAGTCAGATGTTTGGCTCATTAAATTGTAATGTCTGATAATTACTCAAACCTATCTGTGGATGACTCACCGAAGCGTTTTTTTTTAAATAATTGTACTGGGTGTTTTGGGAAACGTCCTGTTTTTACGTATAAATAACAGCTTTATTCTTCGGTGAAAATGTGTCATGTGACAACGTTTCAGCTGGCAGAAATTTGTCACACAACACTTAGCGTCCAGTGAGAGTGTGAGTTCGTACTGTAGCAGCCGAAGGTCAAGCCAAGACCGTGGATTGTTTATGCTTTGTGAGAGAAATGGCAGCGTGTGATGACATGTTGTTATATTTTAGAAGAAAGGGGAATTTTATGGTCAAAAGGGGCGACATTATGTTTTCTGTGATATGATTTTTCTGTTATTTATATACTGTTATAATGTTAGATATCAATGCTAAAAGTGGTAATAGTTTCAAAACTAGAGGTAAACATACGTGAATTCAAAAGCCTCTTGAATGCTTCATTTGTAACAGTATTATCTACCTTGCCAAAAAGCTGATGTCAGACCATCGTAAATGCCAATAAATGGTCTACACCTATATACTGTATATATTGATCACTGATGTGTTAGATGTTTTAGGTAGTTAGCAAGCCCACAGATGATTTATAGTTTTCACCACAGAAATGGGAGAATAAGAGCCCATATTCAACTGTGTGTGTGTGTGTGTGTGTGTGTGTGTGTGTGTGTGTGTGTGTGTGTGTGTGTGTGTTGATATGTCTATATATCTCAGATTTACTTGTTCTCACGTCAACTGTCTGTATATCCATCAGTACAGTGAATAGTCTGGTCTCAACATTCAGGGGTAGAATATAAAATACAGTATTAAGCCTGCAGCCCGGACCCCTTTATTCCATAGCCAATCAGTGATGACGGCATGACAACCTTCACTACCTCCACTTTCTTCCTATCTTTATTTCCATAACCTGACAAATAGAGCAGCTCTCTGAAGTTACCATCCTTTGTGATCTGTGACAAACGCAATGGTACCTGTCAGCAGGGAGGGAGGATATGAGTGCTGATGTGTTCTCTGAAGTCACGCTCAGCCTTTCATGTTGAGGCAGAAGAACCACAGACTTGTCTCCTCTTTGTGTCTTCCCTGCCAAGCAGTGCCTAGCCAAAGTGTATGTGCGAGACTTTTAGCATGCCTCTCTAATCCACCGCCTTCACACAGGTCAGTCTCATTTATTATGAATGTGAAGTTCTGTGCAAAGCTCTTTGATATCGGGAAACAATTTAGAGCTGGCTGAGAGTCAGTGTCTTGCGGGACCAATAAAACACACTTTTAATGTATTGTGAACTTCAGGTCAGCATGTGGTTCCTTATAAAATTCACAGTAGGTTGTATTAGTCCCAGGTGACTACATACAAAACATTACCATGTCATTGCATAGTACTGTGCCAGCTGTTTTTTGTTTGTTTTGTTTTCTGCAAATTTGTGGCACATGCCCGCCTTTTATTCCAGATTTAAGTAAAGGTCGTGAAGGAAAGGATGAGAAAGGATTTACCACCCTTCTTACTCATTGTCATTTGTGAGCATGTGATCAGATAAACAGTGAAACATACTCATAGATCATAGTTACTCCGTGAAGGTCCCTGAGATCACAAGGCAGGGTCACAATTAAACACAGTCAGGCACTTATAGGATTCTTCACCGTAAAGTTTAACAGGTGCGCTCCATTTTCACCTGAGCTAAAACCAGCAGCCGTCACGATTATCTTTATATCCCATCCAGCGAGTCTTTGGTAGCCGCCCTCTTTGTTCTATCAGCAGCAGACTGAGGTATTAGGACACATTAGTCTCATTTCCAATTCACTGACTGGGCCAGAACGATTTCCTTCATTTGAGATTAAATAGCCAGATTAAAGATGAACTCCTCGGCACTGTGCACCGGACAGATTTATCATTCTGAAGATGAACGCAAACGCAGTGAGGCAGATGTGACACGATTTTTTCTTTTTAAACCCTTGTTCAAAGCATGCTAAAAAAAAAAAAAAAAGTGTTGAAATCTGTGAACTTTCAAAACATGCTAACTCAAGAGTTTTAAATGTACAGATTCATATAGTTGTTCTGGCTTAAACCTTTGAAATGTCTTTACATTATTAAAGGTGCAGTGTGGTACTGGATGATAACTGCATGGTATTGTCTGTTAATGTGTAAGAATTTCAAGCTAAATAAAATCTAGCTACCACACACAGTGAAGAACCTCATAGCGGTTTTGGCAGATAATTTGGACTTCCTTTTTCTGTGTGAGGTCCAGTAAATCACCTGGGAAGGTACGTTTCCTCACATGGGCAACACACTGAGAAAACTGGGAAGAGCCCAAAAAAAACTCTAACCAAAACACATGCGTCATCAGTAATTTCCTCCAGACTTGATTCTTTTGTGTATGTGTGTGCGGGTATACGTGTGTAGGTCAGTCCCTCAGGTGAGAACCCCATTTCCGACTCTTCATTTCCCTGCAGAGATCTGTGGTCTGGGGAGATACTAGATACATCAATTGGAGAACTTGTGATTGTGAAGCGGTGCTGTGTGCCTCATTTCCCCACTATTCTTTTCTTTAAGCACTCAAAACTGAGAAACTCTTAGCTCCAGTCACAACATGGAGATCATATTTATCCGTCTGCAATGGAAACACATATGGAAACTAAGGTTTTACGCTTATTTATTCAGCCCGAAGACTTTTCAATTACGGGGAATTTCGGTTTTGAGAAATGTAAACAAGTAGTTCTCCTAGGTGCATTTTGTAATCCCCTTGATTACCTTTCTCAATAAAGAGCTCATATATAACACGTTTGTATATCTGGTGTGACAGTCAACACATGCTTTCCGATTACGTGCAAGGATAGGCGTATATCACTGATGTAAATAATAAAGAGTAAGGTAACAAACGTGTAACCACATCCTGTTTTAATCTTAGGAGTTTGAGCTAATGTACAAAATAATCCAAAGTCAGTACTTGACATTTTCCCGCCGGTTGTGTTTGGGTGCAACAAATCACACATGAAGTATCATTGGAAAGCAGCAGCAGTACCTGTGTAGCCCAGAGAGTTGTCATCCTCATGTTCAGTGGTGGGAGCCGGCGTTGCCCCTTCGCTGGCCCCGTCCTGAGCGACTCCCGTCTCTGTCAACAATAATATCACAGGGACTGAGAACCCAGACGTATTCTGCCCACTTTCCCCACCCACGGTCCAAACCTCCAACCCTCTGCATCCCTGACACAGGCAGAGAGTGAACACGCAAAGAAGTGCCGAGCTCCATCCTTGTAAGCTCTGTCTCTGGCAGCAGAACATAAACACCCACATTGTAGTCAACAACCAAACATCCACAATCCCAACAGTTGTGTATAATCCAATCTGTGTGTCTGGGGGGGGGAAACTAAATGATAGTTTCTTGTCAATCAGCGGTTGGGTATAGATCCATCAGAAGGCTGTATTGGTGCAGTCTTCAGCTTTAGTCTGGGCTCAGTGGGAGGTTGTCCTGTTGTCCTGTGTTGGGCTTGAGTGTAAGTGTGCGAGTATAAAACCAAAGCCATCTCTACCGTATCAATACCCATATAAGTGGCTGCACCCCAATGGGAGCAAATGGGCAGGACAGAAGAGGGAGGGCCAGGGCACACTCGGCATGATTGACAACGCCACTCTGCATGCACACACACCGTGCACACAGCCCTGATGCAAACACAATGATGCACCATTAATTGCTAATCAGCTCCTTTTGATTCGGACCTGTCTTTGTCCCTCTGTCCTTTTTCCGAGTGACAGGTTGAGTGTGTGTGTGTGTGACAGGCGGTGTGAGGGCGGGACAGTGGGGGGGGGGAAGAGAGGCCGGGGTGTATATGGCTTATTGGGGAGATGGGAGGCCAACTGTGCCCTTATGGTGGCTCTGTGTGAAATAAATCAGAATCAGCCATGCCCATTCTCTTTGTGGGCCAGTGACAGGGGGTTAATTTGGATAGGGCGGTTGGGGTGGGGAGGTAAGAGGAATCTTAATCAAAGAGCATCCAACCCCTTTCGCTAGCTGAGTGGCAGTCTATCGGAAGTATCTGTTTCCTCAATGAGATCTGGCATCGTTTCTGATAAATAGCAGACGGCCAGACAGAATCGTTCATTGGAGACTACTTTAGATCAGTCAAGTGTGAACAGGAGGACGACCCCGTCATTTCATCCACTCCTCCTACCATTAGAGGATTGACACCGCAAAAAAATCTAGGCAGCGTTTTCAAACACAGCGATGATCCGAAATCCCACTTTATAACAGCAGCGGACACATTTATATCAGTAAACACAAAGAAGACATTCAAAATGCAGTGATCATGTCCCCCCCTGCATTGCAATTAATGTGACAGTTAAAGGGCTTCATGCTGGGCCAAATCTATTATCTGGCACTTTTCTGTCTGTGTGTTTATCCAAACATCAGTATTTGACTGACAACACTAAAGCAGACATAGGTTACTCAGACTGATGCATGCACATGAATGAAGCGCGGTGGCACACAGTACGCATGAGATGAAAACATGCTTGACACGAAGAAACGCAGACGTCAAGCAGAGTCCGATGCGGATGCATGTCTGACACTCACAGCACGACACCAGAAGGATACTGTATATGCATAGTGTTTTTAAAACTGTTCAAAACAGACCAATTCATTCTGACAAAAAAAAAAAAAAAGACTTGTCACTAATGGCGATCGTAGGCTGGAACAAGTATCAAAGTTGACAAGATGACAACATGATAATTACTAAATAATTTATAGCAACCTCATCAAAACGTCAGACTTTATATTATTATTAGGATACAGTTCTTGTCAAAGTGTGATTTATGTATTGTGGCCTAAGATTTGTATACTGTATGTGCCCTTTTATTTTCTCATGTGGACTCCTTCCTCTGTCTGATTCCCTGGGTGGTCTCCCGTTAGAGGTCCAATTAGAGACCACTTCAGAGCTCATTAACAGGTGGTGCACCCAGCTGCCCTTTGGGTATCAAGTGAAATTCAGGAACTCAATGTTGCCTCTTTACCCCTTTTTAGCCTCATCATCATACTGAGACCCGGCTCTCCTCTTGGCTAATTAATGGGGGCACATGTGCGGATAACTGACTGCTTATCAAAGGATACAAAGACAGGGCCTGACCCCCTCCATTCATTCCTCCTGGGCCCCAGACAGTAAGTCCTGGCCCTCTAGTCTCCCTCAAACATGAGAGACTGTCACAGGCCTTTCTTCATGGACCAATCCATGGGGCACCATGCAGGATTTTGGCTCAGTTTCCCTACTGTAGTCAATCAAATCAAATCAACTAGATTTGACTTAAGTGGCTGTTTGTAACACTATGTTGTGGCTATGTTGACGCAATCAACATTCGAGTCCCTGTATATCCTGACATGACAATAAACCTAATGTCTACCTTATTGCCCCTGTAGGTGATGTTGTTTCGTTCGACAAACGCTGGGAGCTCTTAATAGATATGAATGAAGAAACAGGAGTGGCTGGCTGTTGTCTCATTGTTATCTTGTCATGTATTGGCAACAGCGCTCCAGCCAGCCTTGGCAGCCTGTATAAGTGATAGATGGGCTTAAAATGATGAATGGGGACTCTGACTCTGGGGCTTGTTAACAGGCCTGACTGATTATTTGCTGTAGGATAACTTCCTTCACACAGCCTGATCAGAGAGGCAGCATATTTCTGCAACATGACCCCAAAGCAATTGCAATGATTAAACTGATTTCTTGGAAAGTGTTCTTCCCTAACATCTGTTTAATTTATGTCTGATAACAGAGAGAAACGAAGGATGCTAATTGTGTGGCAAAGCCAGCTACATTTTATTTCCTTCATTTGTGTCTTTCATTCTGCAAGTTGAATAAGACACCTCAATATCAAACCCATAACACCATCGTAAGAGTGACTTCATCAGTTTGGATTTGGATTCAATAGGTCTTATTATCAAAGACATACAAGGAAATAAAAAAAATAAAAAAAAGTCTCTTTCAGCAGAAGCTTCATCTGTTTCTATGGCACCATTACACCGATTTCCATTTTGATTACACCTTCTTTGTTTTCTGCATGACTAATGGTGTTTTAATCAGGCCCTGATACAATACATACATACATATGCTGCAAGCACACACTGCTGCAGAAAAAAAAAGAAAAAAGAATGAAGTCAAAGTGAGGAGGTAACAGGCAACAGAAGCCACATTCTAGCCACAAATCCCATCGCATTCAATTCAAGAGATGAATAACATATTATGTGAATAAGGAGAAGGTGCACGTGCCAGTAAAAAGAAAAATCAAATAACAACACTTTAAAAAAAAAAAAAAAAAAGAATGTATATGTCATTCCCACTAAGTAGTACTTGTGGAGAAGAAAAGTGTTGACATGATGCCTTGAAGATAAGGAAGAGAACGCTGGATTCACAATATAAAATCACAAAGTTGTATTGCAGCTGTTGTGAGAAAGTGGGGCAAATGACACACACTCACACACTCACTCACACACACACTTGGCGTCTGCTCTGTAGTGTAGAACGGGATCTTAACTTCCAATAATACGAAACTCTGTGCTTTTAACCACTGTAAAGTATATTACTAACTAAGTGATAATACCTTTAACTTCAAGTGAGCAATGCAGTAATTAGTATGTCAGAGTTGTGCACTGTATATTAAATCACATTTAAAGTGTACTCAGACCTCTGGACCCTACTGTATATACTATGATTTATATCATTACTATATACAACACATTTTAGGTCATACTGCCAAGCCCTACTTATACCCAGGCAAAAATAAATAAATAAATAAATATTTTAAGCATTAATATGCAATTTTACTAACCATTAAAATGAATGGCTGACTTACTAGTGAGTATAGCCTACATACATATGCTTATGAAAACACTTCCTGCATGTTTGTGTGGAAGAAAATGAGCTATTTGATAATATGCCAAACCCAGTTAAAAACTTTATAAACTGCTATTATGTTTTCAACAGATATCTAAGATTCTAGCTGCGATACTGTCTGTGACAAACTACAATAATTCAGACTACATCTGTTCCCATGGGTGAACTGAAGTGAAAAGCACATTTTAACAAACGCTGACATCAATAGATTTGACGAAACGTCAGTGCAGTGAATAGCAAACAGGTCCAATCTGATCGGACTTGCCTGTTTGTGATTAAATGGATGCTCGCAGGATTTTTATGTTGACAGTTACTTTACATCTACTGTGTGCATTGTACCTCTTACCCAACACTGTTTCTTTGGCTGCAAAAACCCCACAGTGAATATACGCACGTCAATCCACAAAGCTGGAATGTGACTCATCTCTTGAATGCACGATTTGATTGTGGTTAAATAAAAGTGCAAATGTCAAGAAAGTCACGTACTGATAGATTTGCTTGGAAGGCATTAGCAACCAACCGCTAAAAGAAAAGCAGAGACAGTTCCAGGACAAATAGTGTTGATTGGTATGAAGGGTACTAAATATTGCATGGTCACTAGGACTGAACTTCTGTGCAATCACTCAGTGGGGCAAGCAGACTCGCAGTGAGTTAGAGACTCACACTGCAACTGTCACTGCTGCTGTCAGGTCAGTTTTATTCCTGGAGTGCATGTTAAACTGATGGATGAGCTTTTGTGAAACACTTTGTTTGGAAATCTCATTCCCACACCCTTATATGTTATATAACGCATATTATTATGCCTCTTTCGAAAACACTTGCTTTTTTAAGCTTTGTTTGACAACACTAATATCAAATAAGCCTGCAATGAGTCTAAACTTGCTCTGACACTCCTTTGTGAAGCTGATGCAAGCATCCTCCAAGCTGCCAAAAAGACCGGATGTCCATCTCTATGACACTAGAATACGTTTTCTACCCAGAGAGAGAGAAAGGATTGAAGGTAGGGGAACGTTAACAGAGAGAAGGGAGCCTTCTCATAGGTGAGCAAAATGAGGTCAAGGATTTAAAGTGCTATAGTCGTGGTAAATAGCTTCAGAGTGCTTGTTATGTATCAGTCTGTTCTGGTGTCTGATGCTCACGGTCATGATTCATAAGCAGCATCAACACCAGCACAGCCGACAGACTACTGACCTTCTATAACTTCTCATTATAAAGCTTGCTTTTTGTACTCTGCCAACTACTTGAATACCATGAGATTTATTTATTTATCTTTGCATGCGGGGGTGACAAAGCAAAGACAGTTAATGCTTGTTTTCTGATACTTTTTTTTTCAGATTAGGCATAAGAGAATCATTCTTTTTTTTTTTTTTTTTTTACTACCCTCATCACAAGGAAGAGAAGAAATAAAAAAATTAAAAAAAAGTCATGCATAAAAGCATCCGAAGGCTTGATGACTACGGCTAATGAGTCGAGAGGGCAGTGGAGCAGATAATTCAGTCCTCGTTTCGAAGCCGTGTCACATTAATGACAAACTACAACGATGCTACCTCTCCCTGCTCCTTGGTTTGCTTAATCAGGCACATGTGCTCTAAAGACAAACACACATACATAGAAAGAGAAGGGAAAAGAGCCTCCAAACATAATTCACATATGTTTGTTTTTTGGTTTTTTTTGCGAATAATCTTGAAGATTCCATCAATATGTTAATATGAACAATTCTTCCCCAAATCTAGAGCCCAAAAAACAAGCATCTGATATCTCATCCCTCCCAGCAACATTTTCTGAAGCTGCTCCGCTGAAATCTTCACTCCACTCGAGCTTTTATACTTAAATGGGACATATTCCACAGTAGTAGTAACTGAAGTAACAGTAACAGAAAGTCACCCAATAACTGCTTGACTCATGTAAAAAAAAAAAAGACCTGTTTAAAAATCTGTGTACATTTTTTCAAACAAGAATATAACGACTGGTTTATGATTCCCCAGTTCATCTGGCAAAGTGCCTGGTAAATGCCTCGAGGCTATTTGTGCCATCAGTGTGAGCCAAGGGGAATTTCTAAAACTGTTTAATTAGAGATCCAGAAAGGGGGGGAAAAGATCCACCAGTGATATATATCCTCTGCGGTCTTTGATGTGATGACACTCGTCTTTCAGTTCACAGTAGGCACACCTATTAATCTCTTTCTTCTCACAAGCTGTGTTATGGTCAAAACAAATGAGCAAACACCAGATGCATCTTGGTTTGGCAATGTTTGCTGAATATCTCCACTGGCATACAATTATTGCTCCACACTGTGGTGTTTACCAGACATTAAAGCTGATGTTGAAGGACATGCCTATGAATATATTCTTTTTTTTTTTTTTTTTTGTTTAATTAAAAAGACAAACACAATCTCTCTTGGAAATGGAAAAATGCACAGTAATTTCAGCAAACATTAAGGTATAGTTACTTTTATGTCATTCGTTGAACCAAAAAATAAATAAAAATAAAAACATTATCGTGGCATCGTTTGTGTTTGGACATCCTAAGAGCTCTGAAGTAGTCAGTACTTAGTAACACCATCTCTGACAGATATCAGCTTTTTGTAGCCAACTAAAAGTCTTTCAGTTCTTTTTCAGTTCTATTTGGGATTTTCTCCTATTCATCCTTCCAAAAGGCTTCTAGTTGTGTCTTGCATGCACAGCTCTTTTAAGATCTACCCAAAGATTTCAATGATGTGTACGTCTCTTGAGGTAGTCCATGGTGGATTTTCAAGTATGTTTAGGATCATTATCCTGTTTTGAAAGACACACTCTTTTCAGCATCAGCGTTTTTTTTTTGTTGTTTTTTTTTCAGATATTGTGACGCCTGCTGGAATCCATTCTTCCAACACAACCTCAAAGCATGATAGATCCAGTCCTATGCTTAGCAGCTGGAAAGGTCTCCTTTTCATGAAATATTGCTCCTTTTTTCTCCAAACATACCGTTGCTTGTTGTAGCCAAAGAGTTCACTTATCACATTATCACTTCATCAATTCCAAAATTTCCAAAATTCATCAGACGTCTGAAGATGTTCTGTGCATACCTCTGACGCTATGCGAGGATGATGACGAGAATTGAGGTGTTGTTCATGCAAACTACACAGTGGGGCAGTGCACCAACACTCCTACGTCTGGTAAACAATCATTTACTAAATACCTAAAATATGATATTTGTCAACTGCATATGTTTAAAATATTTAAATATGCTCTTTATATTGAACTGATTGAAACATCCACCGTGGCTTGAGATTTTTTAATTTAATTTAATTTAATTTAATTTAATTTTTTTTTTTTTTTTTTATTACACAAACCTTTAAGTACATCAACTTAACATTCAGTTCAAGAACCAGCCAAAGAATTTGAAGATATCATGGAAATTTATCAAAAACTAGATACCTGGATATGAGTAGAGCCATGAGGATTTATCTTCTGGTAACCATGGATGTCTGCACAATATTTCATAGCAATCCATGAAAAGTTATTCAGGTATTTCAGGCTAGACCAAAGTGGACCAACCATCCAACAGACAAACACTGTCATTCATAGAGGCACGGCCACTAGCATTGCTAAAAACATAGAGTCAACATATACAGGATATACATATATATATATATATATATATATATATATTAATTAATAGTAAAATCCAATTGCACCATAGCTCTGGTTGTTGTTTAGAAATGCAGAAAAGGTATTTTATACAGAGCAGTTTAAGAAAAGCTTCAAGGTAATGATTGTGTTCATTTAGCTGTGATCGTCACAGTTCAGTCGTCATCTGATCTGAAGTCAAGCAAATTAAACAAACAGCAGCCGCCTATCTCCCTTTCCCAGCCTCTCTCACTCTCTGTCTGCAAACACACTCTCATTCCACCACGGATTGGTGCTTGTCAGGGAGGAACATGTGTATGCTAATTCGCTGTAGCACACACTAACTAGTCACAGTCCAATGAAAGAGTGCAGATAAACCAACTTATGCTCTCAATATGTCTAGTTCTGATTACAGGAGGAAGGAAATGAGGCCCTAAGTAGACGTGTGGTAAGAACGTTGCAGGCATGCGTCCAGTTTCTCAGCACTCCTGAAGAAAACGCTAACAATCTCGGACAGCCAGATCAATATTGGCAGCTTAGGTAGCAGAGGTTGTCAGGATCTTAGTACTCTATGCTATACGTCCAAAGATGTGCAAAGTAGTTGGTGAGGCCACAAAGGGACAGAGGCTAACGTGACGACTCTCCATTTTCTTCTGTTGTTCCAAGTTACAGTAGTTTACAGCTGGAAGGCAAGGATGGCATGTCAGACAGGCGGTGGCGTTTGATTTTGGTCTACGTGACACCGGATCTGACACTTCTCAAGTGTGTGTGTCAAATAGTCAGGCACAATTTGTGATATCATTTTTTGGTCAAGAAAATCCAGGGATCAGTATTTCAAACATCCACTATCTCACTGAAAAAGAATGTAGGAGAAACTGCTGGTAGGCCAGCTGAGATTACAGCCATTCGTGTCATCTTAAAAGAATGCCCTTTGGCATAAGTCAGGGTTGTTGTTAAAAGAAAGACAAATTATGTGTTAAAATGTAAAGACATGAAATTCACTAGGCTGTCAGGTGAAAAAGAAAAAAAAAAGGCTTGGGGATGAAGGAAGTGTAGTCTGTATCACCTAAGGCAAGTTGTGAGTCTGAATTCTTCAGGATGAATAGGGATGGATCAGGATTTACAGTGTGAGAACGCACTGCGTGACTTCTCTGACAGATTAAGCCACACATATTTCTGTCATTATGGAATGCAGATAAACTGTTGTAAAGCAGCCGAATATAATCTTTTGACAATGTTCAAAATATATAGCAACACAACCACCCCTCAAAGTAAGAAAAAATGACTATTACTGAGCTATATATGGCTGCTGACAACACAGTCTCAGAAACACGTTGTCCTCCCATGCAGTCTTTCTAACTGTCACCTCATTAAATCAAAGCATGTTTCCACCTGTTATCCTGCTAGTGGGTGTTCAGATGATAACATAAGTATTGGTTATAAAAAGAAAAAAAACATCATTATATTTCACTAGGCATTTGCAGTAACTCATTTGAGTATAAAATGCTGTCAGAGATTTATGCAATTAATCATATATATGTGTATCTTTCAACATTAACATATTTTGTATTCATTATTATTATATATATAAAAATATATATAATTGCTCTGCATCTGTGAAGTGTTGGCACAGGATAAGGCATATAGTCTGCAGAATGACTCGTATAAAAACGGATGGATACCAGCTGTGACATCCGAGCCATATAATTCATATGGAAATGACATTAAGAGTGGCCTCATATGGGACCACACGAACAAGTCTGATTTATTATTTTAACCCCAAATATTAAGTCAACACAATTGTTCCAACTGTTGTATCTTATTGTCTTATTGCGTTACATATATATATATATATATCATGGCGAGTCAATAAGATCAGATGGGACGCATGGTAGGCAACTCCCTTTTGATTTTTAATCTCAAATCAGTAACTCTTTAAATAAAAGACACTGTATAACTGCTAATAAAGTAATGCTTCAATAACTGCTAGTGTCATATAAACCCAACAATATGCTTCTCATCCATGATGGCTTTCCCTCTCTACAAAGCATCGGTGTCACATGACACTTGGGAGTGCTGATGCTGAGGCACCCGAGGGCCAGAGACTGTGAGAAGCAGATCGTAAATCCAAAAAAGGCAAAAGGCAAAAAAAAAAAAAAGCAACAAAAGACAAACTGCAACTCTCCACTCCTCCTGTCAAGGTCTGACACAGGCCTCCCCTTCTGTCACCCCTTCACCGCACAAAATCAGCCAAATTTATTAGCGGCAGGTGACTTTCTAGAGTGGAGTGAGATTATGGGCCGATGTGCTATAGTGCAGGGTATTACGTTACCATCTGTTCATGTTAAGCTCGAACACATAAAAAAAAAGGGCATTTTTATTCCAAAGGAACGAGTCATTCTGTCCTTGAAATATGAGAATGTAAAAAGTGGTTGCGCACCGATGTGACGTCTAATGCGCTTGTTCGTGCTTTATTGCAGTAAATCCACTGTGTTGTAAATCAAATGAGATTATCAACAACATTTTTGTTACATTCATGCATTCAGGAGGGCTACAGAGGGGGAAATGAATGCCATGTTGTCAGACATCTGGTGATAATATGTCTAATACTGCCTTCATGTGGTGTGGGATTATTTCTTTGCTGGATCTTTTTTTTTTCTTCTTCACCACTACTATATTCTCCAGGCAAAAAGTCCTGCAAATTAAATTACTCTTTTTACTCATTTTATAAAAGAGGAATCCTAAATATATCCTTTCAAAATGAAGACACAAAAGGAACTGTTCAAGATAATAACGTGGACATTGTCTCATTCCAGTTTTCAAATCGGCTAATTAATTAGATGGGTTCATTTTAGGTTTTATGGCGTGAGGCTCTATTGCCAGACTTCATTAGTGCTGATTAGTGCCACTGCCATGACTGTGCTCTCCACTTAGTCGTTGTTGTGGGCGATTCCTTACTGTTCACACTGCACTGCATAAAAGTAGGAAATATATTGCAATCTTGACACTACAGAGTTGAGCAATTTGAGAGCGAGGCAATTCCATCTCATGGGATCAAGTAGTATTTTCTGCAGTTAGATGTGAGTCTTCTGCATATGGTGAGAATGAAACTCCATTTAGCATTTAAGAGTGTAACCTAGACTCCAACTTTGGATTCTGCATCCCCTCGGTGATGCCAGGCAACTCAGACTTCAAACCCCAAAGAAATCTCCTTTCTTGTCTGTGTTGTGGAAACAGATGGCTTGAATATCTCTGCACAGATGCAAAACACGAGCTCGCAGTTACCCAATGCTTTGTGAGGAATGTATTTCCATCGTGCCTGTGCTGATGCTGGTAGACAGAGTGGGGGATTGTTGTGAGGAAATGATGTGTGCAACTGCTGTGTCAGCGACAGAGGGATGCTGATGCACAGACCTTCTCAGTTCCCACCATGG
Organism: Pampus argenteus; assembly: GCA_036937835.1. Lineage (NCBI taxonomy): Eukaryota > Metazoa > Chordata > Actinopteri > Scombriformes > Stromateidae > Pampus > Pampus argenteus. Next base: position 6,298,758 of record CM072868.1, read on the forward strand.
ACGACCGACCACTGACACAGCTGGATTGTGCTTACACTTATGTGGATCTGGCAACAACGGCAGCCATGCAGACAACAGAACTGGAACAGCTATTGAGCCGATTTAAAAAAAAAAAAAAAAAAAAGAAATGTACAAAATGTATCAGAAAGAAACCATGTAATCCTTTAATTCACAATATAAGTTGCAGTTGCTATTGTAATGTTTCTGTTCACAGTTTAGATTGGGTCTGCCTAGAAAAGTTGCATGAACCTTCTTTCAGTGATCACATTAAAGTGGTTTAAGTGCAGAAAAATCTCAAAGCAGGAATTTCCCTGCTCACTGCGCTCAGTTATGATGCCTCTGGTCAACAGCGTGACCAAAATGTGTCAGAAACAGGAATAACAACAGTGCCTTGAGCGTAATGATGTTCTGCTCTCTGGAGGTGTGAGGCCTCTCCTATAATTACCACTTCATCAGTGAAGTAAAGGGAAAACAGTGACCCCAGGAATTTTTTTTTTTTTTGTCTGGGATGGTAAACGGTTTGTCTTTGCTGTGGTTGGACGGCGGGTTTTGCTGGTGTCAGCCAGACAGACTGCCTTGTCCTATATGTCTGGGTGTCCTATGTATTTCAGGGAAACCAAAACCTCGACTGTCTCATCAGTGAAATAGGTAATGAAAGAACAGACAAACTGTGCTTTCAATTGAACTCATTCTGTCAAACGTGTCTCGAGGATTTCTCTTAAACAACGGCGTGACGCTTCAAGATTACTTTTTGCAGAGTAAACATATGGTATGTGCCCTCATTTATCTAAAATTTGTGTTTGTTTTTTGCTTTTTCACTCACATTTTTACTTTTCTCCTGTTTACTCCTGTAGCCAATTATCTCGTGCTGCAGCATTTTTTACTGCTTACTCCACTATTGGCCTGGAGAAGATGTAGACAACAATGTTCCTCTTCTGATACATGATATGAATGCAAGAAGCAGTACTTTTTTTAATGTGATATGCAAAGTTAACAAAAAAAAAAAAATTATATATAAATAATACGTGATAGACTGACAATATAACTTGTTTTAACTTAATTGTTCTTATGAAAAAGAAAAGCACATGTGTTTTTCCTTCCTTTTTTTTTGTTGTTGTCATTTTATACATGTCAGATCCAGATGTGGAAAACCGGGCAGTGGTGCAAACATTTGCCTAAGTAAAAACGTTGAAGTGAAAGTGGCGTGAAAAAGCAGGAATAAAACATCAAGGGGAGGTGCCGTTTCATTTTTAACCTCTAAAGACCTGCTTCAGCACTAAATGACCTTTGACCCTGCATATCCTCAGAATCCCAGATCTCTGTGCTTTCACTCTGGCCCCCGCGCCTGTCAGAGCCACATATTTATGGTCCATGTCTGATCACAGTGTCCACCTGTTTTTTCACTTTCTCAGCTCAGAAATGTTTCATTTCCTCTCATAATTCACAGCATACAAGGTTGTTTTCCTCCATATGAATGCAACAGACACCTGTGTGTCTCTTATAGTCAGCATCATATCATATAATCTAAAAGAAGCTACATACATACAGGATCGTAAACGTGAGGAAGTAGGCTTAAATAAACCTGCATTATTAGATCTTAGGTCTTCTGTGAATGTGAAGTAGAAATATATATATTTAGCTTTTACTGTATGTCTCTTTTTTCACATATATTGTATTAGTGAGCCATGGCAGAGTCAGACACCTTACATTTAATGCACTGTTGTGAGATGAATATTCATATATGGTGCTGCCCTGAGGCTCACCCTCATTGCATCCCCACCTAATCCACTTTCCAGACCTGCTACACCACCGACCAACCTTCCATAGCCTTGTTCCTGACCTTTTGTGTGACAAGCAGTAATTGAGATTCTCAGCTTACTGCTACCTAATTAAAACAGCCTGAACCTTCTGGAGCTTTGGACAGAGAGAAACAGGGAAGGAAAGTAAAGTGTTTAGCAGAGAGAAAGCCTGAAAAAAAAAAAGAGAAAACATCTGCTGCTGCTCATTAACACATCGAACGGTGAATTTGGGGAAAGAAAATAAGTTCCTTTTTTCAAATATATCAGCTATAGAAGAGTAGCAGACATTGAGGGAAACTTCTGACTTGATATTCATGGAATCTTCTCTGTGCATTCCTTATACACAGTGAAGCATGTGCAATAATTGTTTTACATGCCTGCGAGGATCTACTGGGTTTGGCTCTGTTTCCGATGACAGTGTGTCTGTGGTTAAGACCGTCTGGACTCCATCTGGCCTCTAACCCAAACCACAGGATTCAGTCCACAGCTCATTAGTACTCATTTATTCCATCCACTTCCAACAAAGCTGTATGTCACTGTTGCCATCTATTGGATACGTGAATTCACATCCTTGCATGTGCAATTCCCATGGAGAACAGTCCATGGTAGCGATAACTAAAAACTGAAACCACACACACTTATCCAGTACAAAAACCTTTGTAGGCAAAAGATACTTTCAACTACGCATTGCTCGATAATCCGTCATGACTTCTATATTTGTCACATGAACCACAAATGTCTGCATTTTATTTACTTTTCTTGCAGTAATTAAGAGAAAAAAAGATATCCAGATGCTACGTTGCAGCCATGGGAAAACTCTGGTATATGTGAAATGAAATATTGTCTCATACTTTGATTGAATTCTGAGAGGCAGCTTCTATTAGCATCCAGAGCAAAGTAAATCAGCCGTAAATCCCATAATCTGCCTCATCCATCACAAGGATGAGGCTATGTCAGGGCAGAGAACCAAAACCTCAGCACACAGCACAAGGCTGGTGGTCTTTATTGTGGACTTGCAAGTACAAGATAGACTAAAGCTCATCTTTATGCATGAACACTGTAAATATATTGCATTAATTATGGATGATGATGTCATTTTTGAAAGAGAGTCAGCCCATCTTGCTTGCAACGACACGACTGAGCCACTCCTGAGTAGTCCTCTGTCTTGTCCAGCAAATTGTTCCAAAAAAAATTCAGAAGGAAGAGATGTGAAAAGCAAAGAGGGAAGTTGCAAGACATCAAGGAAAGGGATCGCACAGAGGGACATCTCTAAGATGTGTGGACTGGAGGAGACAACTTGTTGCTAAAAATAGAAAATGTAATATTTTATTTATCACGTATGCACGCTTACACAAGCGCGCGCGCACAGATGCATACACTTACACACAAATGTTGTATGTTACACAAACTGTTTTATGTATTAGACTTACTTGCGGGTTCATGTACAGGCTGGTGGACTTTGTGTGTGTGGGTGAAAGAGATGTAGAGGCAGACAGACTGAGATTGTGTGCCTACATGAACTATAAAAAAAGAACATGTCTTGCTCTGCCGGAGACAGGAGCTCTGCCTCGTACAGTCTTAGACGAGAATTATACTCAGGTAGCAAATAATAGCTGGTGACATTATCACTTATATCAGCAGGCCGCCCTCATGCATATCATATCACTTCATTGTGAGCTGCCGAATGAAACTTTTGTGTGCAGACTGCAGCACGCCACCTCCAGTATCTAAGAGACAAGTGAGATAAACCCATACACATCTAGCTGTTATCAAAATGATTTTTTTTTATGCTTTTGCCCTAACTGGATAAGGTGACAAGAGCAGAAAACACTCAAATGACATTCTGTCACAATAGAACGATTGTGCTGATTCTATCATATCATGAATAAACCCAACTGCTATCAGTAGAATACCTCTGCCTTTACATACTGTATTTTAATCTTGCCCAGAGCAGCTTTGAAGTCAAACACAGGGTTAAGTTCATTGTTATGACATACAGTGCATTTTTAAGGGATTAGCCCCCCCACTGTACTGGCTCACCTGTCCTGTACTGAATAAATCTGGCAGGTAAAATAACAACAGAACACCAGGAAGCAGCACGCCGTGTTGAGCATTTCCAAGATGTGCTTAATCAGCCAGAACCTAATGAACCGGCCAACCCCTCCCATGCTGTTGATATCTTAAACATCAACTGCAGAGGAGGTAATGAAGTCCATCAAAGCCATAAACACCAGCAAAGCTGCAGATATCGTCTCCATCTATGCTCAGTCCAGTCCACACCTGGAGAGAACCCAGGCCACGCTTCACTGGATTATGCGAAAAGCAACTTCTGACAAACATAAAGGCATCCAGTGGACTCTGTCTAGCCAGCTTGAAGTTCTTGACTCTGATCTTGCTGTTAAAAAAAGCTGCATAAAATCTGCGAGTGACATCTGGTTGTAAATAGATTAGACTTTAAAATGCAGAAGAGCTTGTTTGAGCCCTGAAGAAACCAGCTCATTGACAAGCTCGTATAGATCTCAACTGTGTGTGGGTTTATATATGTGTATATAGGTTGGGTGTTATGTCTTTATGTCTTTATATTATCGGTGATGTTGCTGTCATGCAGATATCGGCATGTTTCTGCGTGGAATATGTACAGGCTGTGAACAAATCTCCCTCCAGGACATTAAAGAGTCTTGTGATTCGATGTCGTAAGGCAATAAAACATGGAAACTTGCAAGAGGGGGTGAATACTGTATATAGTCTTTCTTATTAACCAGTTCTTATAGGAACATTTAAATAATACACTTGAAAACCTTGCCTTTAAATCATAATGCATACTGTATGTACAGTATTTAACATTTCTCATGTCAGAAAACTTCCAAATTTTAAACCAGTGCCTCGACTCAACGCTAAAATCCAAAGCAGCACCGCCGACTTGTGTTTGGAGGAAAACCTGTATCACTAATGTTCATATGAGTGCAATTCGCCCAGCTTAAGAGGTGTTGGCTCTGGCCAAACACTGCTCAAAACGCTCAGAAAGCCCTACAGAAAGCTAAAAACTGAACATATTTAATTATTAAAACAATAGTAAATTTACTGTAGAATCGTTTATTTTGTCAACGCAGACAAATACAATCCTGATATTTCCTCCCAGTGTACTGCAAGTCTTCTTTTGGCTGTGTGACATTTGAGGGCACCATTGCACTTCACAAAATTAGTCATTTTATCTAGTAAGGGACTCAAGACTTTCAGTGTCACCGTCATCTAAAACTGCACAAGGTATCACTTTTCATGCCATCCTGAGACCAGCTCCGGTCTCCTTGGAAAGGTAAGTGACCTGCTCTAGGTTGACTTAGTGCCTCTTCCATCCCATTCCAGTCATTTAATCTTGGAACAGTATCAAGATAGCGATCTCCCTTTAACCTCCACAGAAGGGACGGACACAAAGGGACACATTCCCCACTTCATCACTCAGCGTCAAGCAGTGGTGGCATGCCAAACAATTCCATTAACCAGCAGCCAAAAGCCCGGGGACAGCAGCAATGTCCTGAATCAACCGCAGCTCTCTGCTCATTTGAACATCCTCTCTCCTCCCAACATCCATGCACTCGTGTGTCAGCATATATAATGAACTCACTCAGAGCTACACTCAGCTCTACCTCTGAGGAGATAGGCAGCAGCATCACTCTGAGTAGCTTTTTACAACTCAACGCTGATCAATTAATGACTACGAATGAGACCCTGAGAGATACATAGGAATATTAGAGTGATGCTGAGAGAAAGAAGAGCACAGGGAGCGGAATAATAAACTATGAATTGCAACTCACAGCAAATCCAACAGCAGCGAGGCACTTTCACAGCCCCGTACATATTGATACCTCTTAAAGCTGGCAACACATGCCAAGGTCGCTGGCCTCATATAGACGATTTATTTCACTCTCATATCCAGGTGCCTGTCACGGAGAAATGAGCCGAGACTCAAACAGCAACCGGAACAATTAAAGTGGTGCATAATGTTTAGTGTTTCCTGGATCTTTCTTCACAAGTGCAGGAAATAAATAGGAACGGTGGAAAGAAGTAACAGAAAGAGAAGACGTTTGACCCTGCTTGTCTTGGTGTAATCAAAAAGGAAGGTAAGATTTCAGAAAAGAAAAAGAGTGATATAGAGTAGCAGAGGGAGGAGGATATTACTCACGGCTCCTGTCACCTTTCCACCTCCAGCTTCCCTTGTACTTTCCCGAGCCGTCCCCTGGTACACACACTCCACTCAGCACCTCCGTCAGCAGCACCAGCAGCAACAGTGGCATCCGCCTGGTGGCCATGCCTCCCCCTGAAGCTTGCACTACAGCAGAGAACCAAGGGCCATTGGGGCTGCTGTCCCACGCTCAATCATATCTCTCACAGCTGTATGGAGAATTCCAAAACAACACGTCCTCCGCCTCCTCTGTCTTCCCTGGAGCGTTAGCCCTGGGCCACGACAGTGAAGCCCCAGAGAGGTCACACTCACCACAGACACCCCTCCTCCTCTTAGGGGATTGGAATGATCCTTCTGAGGGCGATAGCTGCGCAGACTGACTGTAATTCCATCATTGGTAGACAAGCAAAGTAAGCCTGGATTTCTGGAGCTTCACACTAAAATATTGATCTTTTTTTTTTCTTTTCTCTCCGCTTCTTGGAGTTAGAGATGTATTTATCGCAGTCCTGGTTAAAGCCTCAAACTGAGCTCAGTAGTAACAGCTCCCAAAAGCAGAGATAGCACAGAAAGTTGCAAATTGTTTTTTTTCCTTTTGCAGAGCAGATGATGTTCTGGTAATAGATTGGACCGGTGACACATCACTGATCAAGCTGCAGTCAACTCTTGTCACCTGCACCAGGCAGCGACTAAATGAGTGAATGTGCCTGGGAGAGTGTGCGTACAAGTAGCCGTGTGTCCTCCCCCTCTCGCTTCATCCACCGACCACTCGTCTCAGAGCACATGAGGCAGTGTTGATATAAAAATAAGGACTAAATCACAGAGATAGTTCAGTACAGAGCAGCCTTGACTTTGTCAACAGAGCGTCTGAGAGAGAGAGAGAGAGAGAGAGAGGGGGGGAGAGAGAGAGAGAGAGAGTACATCTCACAAGTGAGGGAGGGAGATATGGAGGAGAGAAACTGAGTGAGACAAGCGTGGAGGGTGTGAATAGCAATTTCTCAAGTGCAATGGCTCTTGTGCTTTTGCACACCTATGATGCTCATTCATGAATGTATTTCCATTGTGGATACCCGCACTGTCTGACTGAGCTCAACGGTTGTAACATGTGCATGTATGTGTGTATTTGGGCGTGTGTGTGTGCTACTGAAGCGGGATTACTGTAATCTAATGCCTTCACAGATTGAAAAACAAAGCAAAGACCTTCAGATGCATGTACCTGCATGCCCAACCAACCGACCTGTCCAACATACACCTGCATGGACACGCACACAGACCAGTTTGACTAGGTGTTTGTGTGTTTGAAATCACCGATTGATGCAAATTAATATCTACAACACTGTTGTTGGAGAGATGTCTAAAATATATCACTTACAAAAACTGTGGAACAGTTACAGCACACTGTGAGTCAATATGCATAATCTATGATAGATGCTTTTTGCATTATAAAATTAGAAGAAAAGTGAAACCTGCCACTATATATTGTTTTATTGTATTGTATTGTATATTGTAGGTTTGTAATGATATATATATATATATATATATATACACACGCTTGCATTAGTTTCCTTTTAATGACACTGTCACTGTTTATTTAGTATGAAATCAATAAACCTCATTATAATGATTCATCTGTAATAAACAACAGCAACAAAAGTTTTATATGCATACTCTGTGTTTAAAATATACACAATGCACAGATGAACATTGTGTGCACACATGCACGCACACATAAGCACAGCCACACCAAAATGACTATTTTTGTATATAAAGAAACAAGCTCAGCAAGTCTGGGTGTAGAGTTACACTGCTCGTTTCCTCCGGTTGTCCAGGCTGTCAAGAGGCAGGTGAGTGCAGGTTAACGTGGGAAACTGGAGGTGTCAGCAGCCCCCCCCCCTCTGCCCTCCCCCGTCTCTCTCATATGCCCTTCATTACCGTTGTGTTAAACACCATTACCAAGTATAAAATGCTCCAAAAGCAACATAGTGTAATCCAAATAAATGGAAATTTACAGTGTGTGAGGTCAGTGTGAGAGCGAAAAAAATAAAAAAAATCATAAATCTCTATACTGGCTTGTTTGCTGAATGCTTTATGGATATCCACAAGCAATTATAAATATAGTATGTGAGTCTATATGCCTCTCACAAATAATCTGAATGCTTGACGTTCTTATTGTGGAAAAGTGTCTCTATTTGTCAGTCATGTAATCCTAATGCAGTGGCCCTTGAGGACCAGGCTCCTGGAGATGTAATTAATCGTGTTACATTAGCCACTGATGGAAGTCTGATTAAAACAGCTCTCTAATGATTAGGCCTCTGAAATAATTACCACTGCAGTGACGACAGGACACTTCAGCCCCTCAGGACGCCAATCTAACACTACCTGTGAAATGTCACTGCTAATGCCAAGTGCTCAGAGACTTGGACAATGCAATGCTAATTTTATGCTGGGGGGGGGGGGGGGGGGGGGGGGGGGGGGGGGGGATAAATGGATTAGCGAATTACAATGGAGACAGCACTTTTTAAAAACTGTCTACAGGTAGCCTAATGTGTATGTTTTAAGGTCTATCTCTGTTAATATAAAGCCTGAGAAAGAGATTAGCCTCATGTTTACTGGCAGCCAAAGGGTAAACCCACAGGTGCATGACATGCCTGGCAAAAACACATAAATAACTCTCTTTGTCAGGCTGCAGAGAATGGAAACATTGATAAATAAAAGATGACTACATCAGTCTCAGCATAGTTATTATAGTCTTATGTCAAGTTCGTCTGTCTCGTGCATTAGGCAAGCAACGACATGCGATGCTGATGTCACTAATCGTATCTCTGTTTGTGAAATGCTTGTGGCAGTTTCCATTTGTCACTTCTTTCCTACCTTCTAATGAGTCATTTATCAGTAAATCCAAATGTTAATATGCTATCGGTTTATTTTAATTTGAATAAACATAGCTGATATATTAGTAAGATACATAACATAACACAACTTCAGCAGGTGAAACAGAAAACCAACCAACAGCTGTGTGGGTACTTCACTAAGAAAAATCACATACATACATACCGTATGACAAATGAATTAAACTAGCTAGCACAATCACGCATAATACCACGAACTGCCAGTTTTGCAAATTAACAGTGAAATTATGGGTGTCGCACAGCTGGCTACTATGAAGCCGCTGCCAAATTAAACCTTGTGCAGTTGTTATTCTTGTTTCCCATACTCAGTCCAAAGATCATGAACAACTTGAGGCCATTTTAAGCAATACATTCATCTAAAGTGCAAGAAACTTTTAGTCAGTCATACTGCCCTTCGCTTGCATGTAACCTGACCGATAGCGAGACTCCAAACTGCTCCTTAAAAGCAATAAGGACAAGGATGAAAAGAAGTTACATTTAGAAAAATAGTGCCAAACGCACTTGAGTGACAGGTCTTGGTGTGAAGTTTGATGGTCAATTAACCTTTGAGAACTACATAAAAATAAAAATAAAAACTCTTTCAGCAGAGGAGCTCACCCTTAAGGCTAAGCTACTGCAACAGACTCTTCACTGGAGTCCTCGGCAGGTGTCTTTCTGAGAATCCAGCATATTCAGTACAACACCGAGCGGCAAAAACTGAAAACACTATGGAACCACACCCTTTGAGTACCAGCTGTCTCCTTCATCTGACTGTTCGCTGCATCTACAGACTTGCAGCACCCTGCCTGAAAGAACTGCTCACCCCTGCAATCCTCCAACCTCAGATCAAATGACTGCCCCCCGGGACTAAGCATGATAAAATGCTTATGCTTAGAGAAAAGTATTAAAAATGCTTAGTATTATATCTCCGCTGTCACATTTAGGAGGAGAAACAGCAAGCGGCATGTTCTTTCTGGCTGGAAATTGCTGTTTAATGGTGTTGAATAGCTTCAGGAGCTGAAGGAAGAAAACACACTGTATTCCAAGATATTTCTCAATGACCTTGTGCATGAAAATTATTGACCTACTAATGTACTAATGTATATAATAAACCTTGGACAATGTTGCTGTTTCCTGTTTCTCTGCAAATGTAATCTTTAACAGTATTACTCTCTTGAGTTTATTATTTCATCTTTGTGAACACACACAGAGAGAATGAAATTAAAGATGCTTGTGTTGCAGCGTTTTCGGAGCATGCGTCTCTTACAGCCGCCGCACAGCACAGCCTTGAAAATGTGATCTCTTTTAGAATCTGTTCCTCGTGTCAGTATGGTGTTTATGAAGTTCCCATTCTGGTCTCTCTAGCTCTGCCAATGTGATGTGACAGCAGGGTTGATGGGTGGTACAAAGACACCCAGCAGGGATGAACAGGCGGAGGACTGGACATTAGTACACAGCTTGGAGCACAGCAAGAGATTCGGGGTGGGGGGTGGGGGGGGGGGGGGGGGGGCACCCAATTTCTGCCACTCACACACACACACACACACACACACACTTACACATGCAGGGGGAAAAAAATAATAAAAGCTAAAGGCGAACTGCAGTGGAGTCAAAAAAAATCCATTTCGAATCATTAAATGTTTGACTTCCAGTAGTGGACTCCACAGCATCATTATACCTCCAAAAGATACTACTTTGGTATATTTAAAGGAATAAATAGTTTGACATTTTGGGAAGTACGCTTATTCACTTTCATGCTGAGAGAAGATCGATACCACCTTGCAGCTGATTAGTTTAGCTCAGCACATAGGCTGGAATAAGGGGCATTATCACTTTATGAAAAATAAGATGTTAGTTAGCGAGCTTGTGCTGATGTGGAGTCTGTTACCTGTGGACAGTGCTAGGCTCGCCGTTTCCTGTCTTTATCATACAGTGGAGTCAAGTTTCTCATCAGATGTCAGCAGGACCCACAGAGGGGCCACATTTTCCACTTCTATTCTAAACATATCTCATAACAGCAGAGTGATATTAAAGGATAGTTTCACCATTTTTTCGGTCTTAAAACATTAGTCAGGTTCCCCCGATATTAACATTGAAACAGGTTTTTCTTGCTTGAAGAGGACAAATGATTACAGCAAGAAAAAACATGTGTCAATGTTCTTATGGGCACATGATTCTTGTTTTAGGACAGACTTGAAAAATTGTCTTGTTCCATGCATTTGAGTAGAATTTTAATCACAGTCGCTTTGGAGGAAGGCAGATGGAGCATAAATTAGCCATCAGGATTCTGGTTCAACAGTGACATTGTGTGATGACGGATTTTTTTTATTTTTTTTTCAACCTGCATACCAAAGTTCCAAGACATCCATATTTCATTACTATCTCAACCTCAAGAATGCACATAGAAATCATGATCCATCCACATTCATAGAGATGAGGTGTCAACCCGATCTAAGAATTACTACGCGACACACAGCACAGCGACATCTAATCTACAGGTTGTAAATACAGTTCAGCACTGGATCTGCACTGGTATGCCAGTACGTGCACGGCCACTGGGGGGGATGCAATAACTCGGTACTTGAAACACATATTAGTGCATCTGTTGCTTGAATGAGTTATGTTCAGCACGTATGTAGGATGATAAACAGGACCACGCCCCACATTCCATTCCCTGCATGGTCAGGTTAAGATGACCCACTCAATCAACACCACAGTCCCACCCACACGTCCACCCTCTATCTGTCTTGTCTGATACACACGCACACACACACACACACACACACACACACACACACAGAGCCTCCCCCTACAATGTCACAATTTTGCATAAATGCATATCCCTCGGTTCTCCCACATCCATCTCAAAACTCACTTTTTGTTTCTCACATGTTACATCATGTTCTTCATCTCGAAAGCCTCATGCACACTTTATCTAAACGTGACTGGATTTAGATGCACGATAAATTATAGATTTTGATTGTTAATGATTACTTTTGTAAATAATTTAGTTTGAATGAGGAAAAAAAAAAGACGTGAGATTAAGCAGCGGTTTGTTTTCATGAAATGTGGCAGAGAAGAAAACCTCTTGGGACCAAACGCATTATAAATTTCATTCTGCTTATGTTTTTTCACATTCCTCTGTATTGTAACTACTGTATGCCACAATTATGAAAGTAATCTGAATTGATTACTGATTTTGCACAACACCTAAAACAGTACAATCTCTCTGTTTCTCTTTGTCTCTCACATGTAAACGTACTGACGTTGCACCCTCCGTTAAACTGCTTAAACTTACAGCAGGGGTACATTTTCTTTTCTTTTCCTAAACATGTTCTTTCCATTACACAAACAGATCTGCCAGTGGCACTTAAGTTGGAAACTGAATTCGATATGTGTCTGAAAATGTCCACAATCTTTTCAGTGCCACGGCCCAAAGTGCGAGATGGCACTAAAGACACCTGCTTCCTTCCAACGGTGCTCTCTGCCGAGTTCACACAAAATCCAAAAGGAACACACCATGTTACCCGCACACACACACACACACACACACACACACCGGCTCTGGCTTTTCCCCAAGTACATGGGTAATAATCACATAACCCTTCCGTGTAAATGTGCCTCATTCGTGATAATGGGGGTGTCATAACTATGGTTCTGCATCTTTTAATGCCTTGTGCCTCTGATTCAATGTGTCTCTAAAGAGCCTTGTGGTGCAGTTTGCGTTCACTCGGGTGTGTGATGAGAACCAGGTGGAACATCTGGTGTCATATAAAAAGGTGTTAGAGCATTAAGAGGAGAGCCGAACAAGCTTCAAAAGAGCTGCTAGATATACAGCAGATGTAAAGAGGGTGCTGTCGAGGTCAACCGCTGTAAAAATGATTATCATCCAGCAGAGGGCAGTGTTGGAAGACAATATTAAAGTTAGACAACTCAACCACTGACTCCGCCCCAGAGAGGACCCTGATCAAAGTCTCTGACGACTTTAATCAGGGTTTAGATGTTGAAGTGACACCTGGCAGCTGGTTCCTGATCCTTTAAGGTTTGATCTGTAAATCTGACGCTCCATCTACGAGATCACTTACACCACAGATTGATTGGAATGAATTACTTACAAATCATATACAGTTATACAATCCTATATCCCCAAAAGCTTCAAGGACGAGCACCATTGAGTCCATCAGGTAGAGCAGCATGAATAGTGGTGTCAATAACAAGGAACAATGCCCTGGTTTGCTGTTGTTACTACAAGGACAGTCTCGTTCAGCATCTGCTGTAATACAGAACATAAAAAGTATTCAAGAGGAAACTGTGAATTGCTTCATTTCACGTGTGAATTAGTGAAAGTAGAAAAAAAAATGAAGTGATAGCACAGAAAACATAGGAAAAGTGAATTTATTAAATAAGGTTTGCATTATTCTGTGGATATAAAGGCAGAGAGGAAACTAGAAGAGATGCTTTCACTTTTATGATTACTTTGATTTCTTTCTGTCCCTAAATTTATTTCTCAGCTTTGAAAACCTCGGCAGTGGTGTCGTAATGTGTGTGTCTGTGTGTACACACACACAGACACATATATACGCCATCTCATGAGTGACTATGTGTGAGTCTTTCCCATTAAATTTTGTACTGCACAGTGGGACACTTGCAATGAAAGTGCGTCTCACCATCTTTTGTGCTGCAACTATGCGGGAAGTAAAAATCTCTACAGGGCTGCAAAAGTTGTCAGCGTAAAATATTTATACCGTAAAATCATATGGGTATTGTCTTGCACATAAAATGAAAACAATGAAGCTATAGTTGTTGTAAATCAAACTACTGCTGGTGTGTCGAGAATATAATTGAAGGAATACATGTAATACACCATGTGGCCAGGAGGTGGCACTCTACACCAACCTAAACCTTAAAACAAGCTCTGAAACACAGACAGGATGTATTTCATCTTGTAGATGTCTCTCTACAGTTTCTGCTGTAGATATCAATTTGAATTGAAAATGATATTTTTTTTTATTTTTTTTTTTAGTTTATTGCAGAGTGCAAGAAGCAGGTGGTTCTCTGCTTTTTAAATAGAAAGTTCCAGTTAAATTCATACCTCATTAAAAACTAGATCACTCATGTCACTGCCTCAATACTGGCTGCAGGCTGCAGGCTACATTTGGGTTTTTGTGTACTTTACTTTGTGTACTTATGCTGTATTTTCTTAGCAAAAATCTACAGTGCTTCGGTTCCAGTTTAAACTGTCAGAAGAGGCATACTTCACATTGCCAAAAGAGGGCAGTGGTGTCTCATATTGTGCCAGCTTTAGAGCGACAGCATCATCACAGCTCCGACTGCTCAGGCTGTACTTTCCATGAGCACAACGCTGTTTCATTGGGACTAATTACAGAATCCTTCATCAAAAGCAAAACGTTAATGATTGATATGGTTTGTTCCCAAATTGATACCAAAATGGCTGCGTTGGGTAAGTGCTCACTAATTGGTCAAAGCAAACACACACCCATAGCTGAAGTAGACGCTGAGATATTGCTCACATTAAATACTCAAGTCTCTCTCTCTCCTCCTCTGTCTTCAGAGTCTCTTTATTTTTCTTACACCGTTTCCTCTTTCTCTCCCTCTGAATTGACAGACCAATAAGCCTTTAATCCCTTTAATACAAACTTCCAACAGAATCACTTTTTAATTGCATAAAATAAACAGCCAACGCGTAACCAGATCTCCTCTCAGGATAGATTTAGTTTGGCTACAGACGGGTGGATTAAGTTCAAAAAAGTAAGCCTGCGAGATATTTTGAGGAAAAAGGGATAAAAGAGCAGAGAATAGCGCAGGATGTCACAATAATTCCTGTGCAGCAAGGAGTTACCCAAAAACATGAGGAGAATAATCATATGGAGATGATGATAGTGGCTCTGTGATTAATGGGCCCATTTTCTTTGCACAGCTTGGATAGTGGGCCTACTTGGCCCCATTAGGAAAAAGCCTAAAGCCACCCGGTTCCTCTATATACCATTCATCAGCCAGATATGAGCAACAGAAATGGTTTACTCTCAACATCTATGAAATATGCACTATGAAATACACATCCCTGTATGCCTTTTATGCCTCTTTTTGATATAATCTATGCATCACCTTCTGTATCAGAGGGTATTGTGTCTCTACTATTCAGAGTGAGATGAGGCGACATAGCTCTCTCATAATTGGGTCTACCTGCTGTGCAGAATTGGAGGCAGGGGCATGCTTGTGTATTTCCTTCCTTATTTGATGGACTAAAGGGAGGGAGAGCAGCAAACACTGGCCAGACAGCAGCCACAGAGACATGCCAGTCCCCTTTTAGAGCAGTATGCAAATCCACTGTTAAATTTCATTTTTCTAATCCCTTTAATCAGAAACAGGGGAATAAAGCCAGCTGGTATGAACCCATGTTAAGATGTAATTAAGCATCTGATTGAATTTCAGCGCATACCAAAGTGTGTGTGTGTGCCATGGAGAGAGTAGGAGAAGGAGGAGGGGGGGTAGAAGATAAAAGGGGGGAGGGACAGATACTTGTACACCAGCTTGAGCGTTGGGGTTGGTGGGGGGGGCACATTGCCCAGCGACGGGGGACCTGGAGCTCGCGGCGGGCTTGGTATTTTCCAGCATGCTCCACTGCATGAGGTGAACAGCGATCAGAGGCACATTTTTATACATTACTAGGAAAGCTCCCATGTCAATCATCTCCCTGCTGGCATTGGAATGGTTTTTCTCCTGTTTGAATATCAACATAAGGCCCAACATAAGGTAAACACAAAACACCATCACTACAGGTTGCTTCTATCAGCAAATATGTGAAACGAGCAATGCAGAGGTTGTTATGGTCTTTTTTCTCTCCTCCAGATCATTCTACATACGTTTGCCATCATCATCACACACTAGTTTCAGGCTGACAGGTATACTGCATTTACACCATTCTGCAGCCCACCTGAGAACTGGTCAAACATGTAACCTAATCCATGTCTCGTTGACAAAGGCGCATGTGGGAAAACACATGCGCACACGCACACACACACACACACAAGCACACACGCACATGCACTCGCACACACAGATTGGTAATGAAATTCATTCACTCAAAATGTATTCACTCCCAGACAGAGACAATATAAAGCCTGGTCTGGGGAGAGGGAAGAGCTGTCACACCAGTTTAGTTGAGCTTGGATATAGAAAAGATCCATTACTGAGGCCTTTCATCACCAACATTGCTACCTGTGGGGCTCTGGAGCAGAGCAGGAGACAGGGAGGGGGGGTTGGGTCAGGGAAGAAAGACAGACAGACAAAGACAGGTGACAGAAATCCACAGGTCATCGTGTGTGTGTGCCCTTCCACCTAAGGCGGACAGCACTCGAGGCCCATCTGCTGAACGAGCTGCCTGGTGACAAAAAAGGGGTTAAAGGAGACCCACACTATGCCACCACGACTGCCACAAATACAGTTACGCAGCTGGTCAAGAATATGATGAAATTTGTTGCACCATTTTTGTGCAGCCGATTGCATTTACTGCTGCCATCCATGACAACATTACTCTAAGCATCTTAGCTTTGCTGTGGAAATAATGTAAGCTCATCTGAAGCAGACCAAAAAAAAAAAACTCTTTTCTCCACATTTTTCAAAACCATTTACTGTATGTGTAAGCAGATACAGATATTTGTTTGTCCACAAAAAATAAAGAGACGTGGAACTGCTGTGTACTTGTTTACAATTCATTTGTTGGAGAAATACAGCCTCTTTGAGGTAGACAAAGGGACAGGGGTAAGCAGTAGTTCAGAGAAAAGGTGATGTATGATCAAACCTGAAAGCAGTATTGATTTTCTTCAATTGTGTTTGCTCCGTTTGCCACTATTAAATATGGATTCGGTGCAACTGCCATCTTGACTTTGTCTAGAAATTGACACTCTCTCTATAAAGGGCTATAGCTTTTTCAATAATGCCCCGTGTCAAGAGAGAGATCGGCTTGAAACAGCCAAAGACTCGGCGTTTGATTTGGTTCAGAGGCAGCACATCAATGCCACAGCTGCAGTCAGGTTAAACCACGTCAACACTACTGGCAGGAAAGAGACCAGGAATGACAGGAGACTTTAAAGCAGGAGTTTTTCCGTGAGCGCAGAACAACAGAAGTCTGCAGCATCCATAATGGACAAACATCCAGTTCACTGCTATCCCTACCTTTGTCTGGAGACGAATAAATCCAAGCTGATGTCCAACTAATGTACTATTGAAAGGCATCGTCTGTGACAAATTGCACATTACCTTGGGTGCTACTTGTCCTTGTGTTATTCCTGCATTGTGGCATCTATTAAACATCTGCTTTGATTCATTCTGACCATTATACCGTATTTTCCAAAAGGGATGTGAATGAGGAAATGAGGACTGTTAAACACGAGAGGTAAATATTTGATATGATAACTGATATATACACTCATCAACTCGGGTTTGAGTGACAAGCTGATAAACCTGAGAATAGCTGCAATCATATCAAGGACTCAAACCTAATACACAAGAAACAGTGATACAATTAATTAAACAGATACAATGAAATAAAATAATAGATAATAATAAATAATACAATATAGTCCGGGAAATATAAAAGTGTTTATAAATGTATCAATATAACACTTTTTAATGGAACTTTTGATACAGTAAATAAAACACTTATATCCACCTATAAGAAAAATCATACGTATGTATGTATGTGTGTACCATCATATGTGATTTGTGAATATAAATATAATCTACATGGTCAAAAATAGCTGATTTAGCCCTTCATGGGTTGTAATCTCAATGTAAAACTAGTAAGCACATTAAAAAGACAGCACGTTTTGACCTTCTGATTAATACACAGAGACTCGCATATGTATCCATACTGAAATACACACACACACACACAGACACACACACACACACAGGTATATGCCCATACAGGTATGTTATCCCTACAAAGTCGCTCTCATTATTCCGTGTCCCTTGACATTTCAGCACTGCAGAGAGCTCCCATATTAATCTTGAACGGTGCGTCTCCTGTTTCCCCGCACATTCCTGCCCCTAGTGACAGTTTTATCATAACTTATTATTGCTGCCCCAACTCTGAGCTGAAATTATGTAAATGTTACATGTTTGGTGCAGAAAACATCTTTATGTTTTGCTCAACGGTCGCTCAAGCGGGAATCTAATTCTGCCCGCCGACAGCCTAAATGAATCGGCTTGTTAGGATTTGAATAAAGGGTCTAAGCAGCTGGAGACGGGGTCGGCTTGGCTGAAGGTTGAGAAAGAGAGACCCACTTAGTTAGGTGCCGCCTTATCGGATTGTACCCACGCCTCATTCATTACCTTCCATCACTTCCCTCATTTGCAATAAGCAATATCATTACGGGATGATTTGCCTCAAACGTGGGGTTGAAGCTATATGCAGGAATAACTGCGCCAAAATTTGTAATTTGGGGAGCAATATAGACCGGTAATAAAGCTCCAAATTCACTCTCAACCACAAACCTGACCTGCCCCCTTTGTTTTGTCTCTCTCTCTCTCTCTCTCTCTCTCACAAACACACACACACACACATACACATCACAACAGGCAATAATGTAGATAATAACACAATACCTTTCCTTTAATAGGATTTTCTTGAGTGCACTACATCTTAATTGCCATAAAAGAGTGTCTGACTCTGTCTTTGAGTGCATGTCTTCATGTCCCCCTTTCTCTCTCTCTCTCTCTTTCTGTCTCTGTGTTTCTCTCTTGCCTCCTAACAGGCCTATTTGTAGTCAGTGACACCAGACTCTGGCCACCCTATTTATTTAAGGAGTTAGCTGAGCAGCCTCACATGCAGCAGGCCTGATTTCCAATTATGCCGTATTTTTCTGCCACTGAGAATGTGCCTGGCCTTAAGGAGCCTCTACAACCTGTGTGAGCGCCTACGACCTTCGAAGGCTGCACCGAGATTACATTTTTAAGTGATCTCCATGAAGAGTTTTTTTTTTAAATATTTATATATAAACGCTTTATATATTAAAATATTGCTGACAATCTAGAAAGACTCAAAGTAGAGTTATACAGTTAATTCAGCTATCATTTTGACACCTTGGGCTGTCTTAAAAAAGAGCACATGAACGCCTCAAACTCTCCTGCCACCGTGTGGTAAACCACCGATGGGCACGTCCAACATCTTAATGGTATCCCATGTGAAGGAATTCCATACTCTGTAATTAGATAAATGTCCTCAAACCACCGTTTTAGCTCAAGCTAGCGCAGCTAAGTGCGTGAGTCCCAATAAATTAACAGCTTATGATGAAATTAAAAAGGATCTCAGACCTAAGCCTCCCCTTCCCTTACCATCCATCACTCACACAGCGTGAATTAAGTTTCGCCCATAGAGCAAAATAAATTGAGACAAGAATGCAAAGTATAATTCTGATACGCTCTTGCGGTTGACATTTAGCACCTCACATTTCATTCTCTGTCTGAAAATGTCAGTGGAGGAAATTAAACCCCTCTAAGTCCTTGCCCTTTTGCTGTAAAGTTGATGCTAAAAGGTGTTTTGGGGATAAAGGCTTTCGGCTGAAACCGGGAAGAAAACAACAGGATCCTAATCAGTGGTTAACAATCACTCAGAGGTATCAGTAAATAGAATATAAAGCTGGAGAAGGAAGATGTTTGTATCAGGAGCAAAGTGTGACGCTGGCAATGTTTCTTGTCACAATGGAAAACATAAAACAGGTAGGTCTCATTTCACTCTTGTTTACTACAAAGCGTGTGTGTGTGTGTGTGTGTGTGTGTGTTAGGTGGTGAGGGGTTTGGTCCGTTGGGACAACAGAGAACAGACAGACGGATATAAAGAGAAAGACAGCCTGCCTACACAGAGGTGCCCCACACCTGCAGACATGTTATAGTTGAAGGTGGATAGAAGAGCGTGGTCATTGATTGTGAGACGGCCGAGGATCGACACATCAGCCTGCAGGCAGGGACAGATGGGCTGGTTGCTTCTGGAGCAAACAGGCAGTGCCGACTCTGTCACTGCTGTCGGGGGCCAGATGATCCCAGATGGGTGGGAGGATAGGGGACATTGAATTATGAGCGATACAAAAATCCACTGGGTAAGCATGCCGAAGCATTTGTCATGATTTGGTTAGGTATACGGCTAAGGGAATGGATTTTCAGCGTAGGGCAGCACACTGACAAAATGATAGAAAAATAAACTATATATATATATATCCAAGGTTGATTTCCCTGCATGCTCAGGCGGATGCTCACATCAGGAGTGAAGGGTAAAACAAGCAGGTCTAGTGAGTGTGCATTTCAAGTTGTGTTTAAGCTCGTTCAAATTTCCTTGTTTTCTAGTACTCAAAATAAATTTAAAGAAAAAAACCTCTCTTGGCACACACCCAGACATACAAGCATACACATATACGGTCTACTGTATCTCTCCTGAACAGGAGGCAACTCCTTAGTCTGTAGTCACGTGTGTATATTTAGGTGAGCGGGGCTGCACTGCTTCTCCTTGGCTCCAGGTCAGGGGTTTTGTCCGCTAGGAACGCAGACTTCTACAGGCTTCTCAGTGCTCTAATGGGGCACCGAGGGAGAAGAGGTTTCAGGCAGGACTATCTACCTCCTGTGGCAAGCTTAATTGGGTATAAGGAGATGTAGCCTTCCCTGAGCCCTCCACCTTATGGTAGCTACATGATATGTTTAAGTAAAGACTATGTAAAGGATATGGTGTGCAGGTTAAAAGGGAAAGACAGCGCCCAAACCTTTTATATTCTTGAAACGTCTGGGACATTACTCTCCGATGAGCACTTTTTCAGTTTTTCCTGATGACCACAGTGGTGCACTTAGGGCTCTGTTGAAATTACCACTGTTTCAAGGGGAAACGGGCCTTTACATTGATAAATGGACTTGAATGTCACTGCTCTCCTGCTTTCCTCAATTTCTTCTTTAAACAGATAAATCAAGTCAGAAGCCATCGGATGTGTAGCAGCACCGGGGCATTACCACTGCTACTACTGAACATAAAACCTCTACACCCACCCAGGAAAAAAAACAATCCTAATAAAAAGGTGGATAAATCACTCTGAATCTGCAGGTCAATAGTATTGAACAATAAATGTCTTTTTCACCGTTGCTTCATCAGTGTTTCGGAGAAGGGCTGGTAGGAAGGATGCAGTGGGGGTTGGCTCAGCATGAAGGGAAGTGTTAATGTGTGTTAATACACTAAAAGCCATGGGGCCTTTTCTAGGTGATGGATTGTCACCACTAAATTAGTGTGTGTGACAGGTCTAGTGCTGCACTATAGGTCAGAGGAGAGCTGCCAGTCGTGCTATAGCAGGTAAAGACAATATAAGTTGGGTTTAGGTATAAGTGAAAAACCAGCGACATACTGCAGGGACACAGTAGGCGGTTAGATGTAGCAGAATGACAGTATACCAAAAACAGTGAAGCATTAGTAAAGGATCATCATGAATGAATGTCTGCATGCTATGAGTATCCCGGTTAAATATTTGCCCTTGTCTTTGTTTTTAAGAGAACCGGATAAAAAGGGATAGATTTCATTGTTGCTCCCGTCTTCCATTACTGCTGATCAGATGAAGAAGGCACATCCAGCGGAGCAGTAAATACCCTGGCAAATGCACTAAATCCAATTTATCCTCAACTGAAGAAAAACGAGAGAGGCTGAGCTGTTGAGAAAACAAAGACACTCCTGGATCTATAAGATGCATTGCAAAAACCTGGACAAGTCTACAGATTACAAGTTTCATTTAACAATTGAGGCCACAAGTGACAAAAAAGCAGCAGAGGCATATATTCCCCCATTATCAGAAATATGGATAATGTTAGAATCATAAATGTGTCATATTTTATCCATCAATTCATCTTGCATTTTTTACAGACAACAACCGTCTATATTTTGAAGCTGCATTCTTCAGTATTTTCTAAAATATGTCTGCTTGCACTCTATAGGTGTAACACCAGGTTTCTCAAACAAATATACACGTAAACATACAAAATCTGAGAAAAAAGCACAAAAGAGAGGAGAAGCACATTTTTAAATGCTATATTGACACACATTAGATGTGACGGCATGTTCTATTTTACACATTTATCCACCCGTAGCTCTCCACTACTCTGTTTCCAGACATGGAGTGTATTCCTCAGTGCAGGACCCAGCATAACCACGTGACTGATGTTAAATCAATAGTAAGCGGCCCGGCTCTCATTGAACATACGGCAGGAGAGCAGAAACATCTGGAAATGTCAGGACATCTGAAGGCTATGGTAGTAGAAGACAACACGGCGCACAGCAAACAGACGTGGATATTATAGTAAAAAGATGGGCCTGGCCACCATTTTTAAAATTCACTAAAAAAAATTTTTTTAAAAAGCACCGAGGTGGTGTTGCAGTGAGTTGGCAGCTGGGAGGGGCCGGTGTTTGACGGCACGTCAGATGTACTGAGGACATGTCACGCAGGAGTGATGTGAGCCCTGTCAGCTCCTCACTCACGGCCGGTCCCACAGCGCTGCGTCAGCTACCTCACTATTGATTGTCAAGCTTCTTTGGGGAATTTGGCTTGATCCGTTGTTGCAGGAGCAGCAAAGCCAATTGAATAGAGAAATCAGATGTATAAATAAGCAATGTTCTGCATGAAGGAGCCCAGGAACGACACAATGACATAGTCACCTTGACATAACCCTGCAGCTCCCTCCCAGAGCAATCAGCACTGGCCAGTGCTGTAAAGCCCCTTAAACACTGACACACTCACATCCCTAATGACTATCTATGTGCTTTTAAATAGATAGAGTGCCAACGTCTTTTACTGGGATCAGTCGGAGGCCTTTTTTTTTTTTTTCTTTTCAAAATGGCAGGGAAATTCCTCCATCGATTTATATGGCTACTATAAAATTATAAGACAAGTGTTAAATCTGTCGTTAAAGGGCTCATTTAAGTCTGTAATTACTAAGTTGGATACATTTGGTGCTGTTAAAAAGAGAGTGCTCTGACATCCGTTATTGTTATTGCCACTGACCATCTAAATGTAGTACTGAGTACTGCATGTATAGTATGGCCATAAGGCTTCTTGTCATTGAGTAGGAAAAAAATGGGGAAACCCATTTGATGGCTGAGAAGCCTTTACCGATGCTCTACCTGCAACTGTTCAAGTTTCTTCAGAAATGTAATTGAAGATGAAAAAAAAGAAGATGAGGTTAAAATATCTGATTCATTTATTTATTCCTCCCACAGATGGTGCAATGCACTATGAGAGGATTTAAACAGCCTGTGCATACAGTGCAAGAAAAAAATAAAAATAAAATAAAATCTCAGTTTTGTTATTCATTTCACTCCGCAGGTAAATCATACTTCATCACAGCTCATAAATAACTTTCTCTTTCAATTCTATAATTCATCTCTCTGGTATGATAAGCACAACGTACTTTCCTCTAAGCCAAGTTGAAAAGCACGTGAATGAAAGATTAAAGGGCGTTGTTTTACATGTGAATTTCTCCGGTTAGACTGACTTTAGTACCATTGAGTAAGAGTTAAGTGGTCCTATTCTCATCACTATGCTTGCTGGGATTGCTGCTGCTTGCTGGGTCAGGATACATGAGCTCAGCACCTTGGCCTCTCCCTCAGACATGCACAGAATGGCCATGTCAGCAAACTCTAAGGAAGTCCACTTGCATGCAGAAATGTTTACCATGCTTTACTGTGCCTGCGCCAAAAAAGGAAGTATCTGTAGAAATGATCAGTACAGCGTGCAGTTCGGTTCTCTCGTAGTTCTACTTCTGAGTATGTTCCAATCAGTCACAGTTAAAGATGAACCACCCGTGGGTCTCTCTGTTAGCAGGCCCACCTCCGCTCGGCACACTCATCATCAAACACAGCTCTGATCAAGTGATTAGATGAGTGGTGTATGGGTGGACGCCTGAGAAGGATGGGCCACCTTTTTTTCGTCTGTGCTCTCTTCCCTAGGTGGTCAGGACGGTGGCGAGAGGAGTGTGAGGACAAGGCAAAAGATACTTCAAATGACAGTTCGCTGACAGGAAGATTAATGACCCAACACACAAAGGTCTGGAGCAGCACGGCCTTTTGATAAGACACTCTGTTCCCCCTCTGCCACCTGGCTGCAATCCATATAAATCGAAGTCTTGTAGATTCCAGAGGCCAATTAATGAAAGGCCCTGGCAAACAATGCTGTCCCTCAACACCCCCATCCCCGCCGGCAATTCATCTAGATAATCCGATACTGTAACACAGACAAAAAGAAGAAAAAAGACCTGTCAGAGATTGTGAGGGGCAGTTATCTGTGGCTTTAGTAGAGACAAGTGGAGAGAAATGTGTGAGTTACTCTGCAGGTGTGTGTGTGTGTGTGTGTGTATGTCGCCGTCATGCAATTTATGAGCAGTGAAGAGGTAAGTAGGCAGGTTGAAGGCCTCTTCAGCACTGTTGTTCATATGGAAATGAGAAGTAATGAAGTCAACACTGTCAACTTCGTATCTCTCGGTATTGTCATAGTGATAAAGGGCACTAGAGGTAATTAATTTCAGTCAAAGTACTGAACACAGAATGGCAGAGAAAATTATGTCATTGACACCGAAGAGGCTGTATTGTGCCAGTTTTATGTCCTTACAAATCTGTCACCGCGCTCGTGAGATCTCACAACAAAAGTCTTCAGCCATTAATAACTGTCCGTACTGTCCATTTTCACATTAATTTATGTAAATCAACAGAAATATTAGGGTATCACAGCCGTGCCAAATCTCTGGAGCCAGATGCAAAAATAATTCAAAAAGCCAATGAAAGTCTGTATGTACACAAAAGCAGGATTATGCATAAACACTCTATGTACCAAATGTGTAATCTCCTGCATGCACATTGTTATACATCTCATTAGTATATAGATGTCACTCATCATACATCTCACGCCCACTCCCACAGTTAGCCTTAGATGGATGTTGACACTTCAACATGTTTGGACATAAAGCAGCAATGTCCTCTAACACCACCGCCAACACACCTTTGTGTTGTTACACACATGCTATTATGCATCAGCATGTTATGAGACACAATAGCCGATCGATTGGTGATACATGAGTAGGTCAAATTTATGATCTGATGAGTGTTATTAATTATATTACCTCATTTCATTACCACATCTCAATAGCCTGACAATATCTAATGTCTAATATGTCTACATCTACATTAACAGAGTTATCATTATCAACACTCTCTCTGTACAGTTTCTGAAGAGACATGTTCATAGTGTGATTTAAATGTACAGTAAGTGATGGATATGAAGTGTCAGCAGTCCGAGTTAGTCAGTGGGTGATCTGTGGTAATTAGCCTTTTTAGCACATAATAATAATAATAATAAAGTTAATACCTTTAAGAGATTCACCAAGTGGGAATTTTTGTACTAAAAACACAGTAATTATGCTTTCTAAATACTTACAATAAATCTGATAAATATCTAAAGACAGTTCTTGAGAAATCAGGAAATCTTATTATTTAAAAGAGGTTCCTAAACATGGATACATTTAATGTTACCATCTCCTTAAATATTTAAATGCTTATATCTGTGTCTGTGCATAACCTAGTTGATCTAAGTGCTTGTAGACTTAATAAAAAAAAAAAAAAAAAAAGAAGTCAATAAACTTGCCATCAAATCTATTCGGGCATAAAAAACTACTACATAAAAAAAATAACTTATGTTATACCAATAAAATAGGCATGAAGGATATATCAATTTATCGATTTGAATATTTGTTTTCTGCAGCTCTTGGGGGCCACTGTAACCTTCAAGCAACATCTCATGCAGTCAACTCCACCGAGCTGATGAAAGTGAATGCTGAGTACACAGCTGCACGTGTGCACCAAAAGCCTAAAGGTGTGACAGACACAGGCAATAAAACCCAAACAAAGAACGGCAAGACGGTAGAGGCTGCTCTGTTCTCCCTTCACCTTCATGTCACAGACGTGACATTAATATGAGACGGAGGGAACAAGTTGAGAGAAAAACGCAGAGAGAGAGAGTGGGGGGAGGTGCACCATATGGATTCATGAAGAGGAAGAAAAAGAGCAGAAAAGCTGACACTTGACATAAGTCACCTGGATGTTCTGGGGTTCGACTATCATCATCGCCACCATTATGCTGTCTAAATGAACAAATGCTGAATGTAGTGTGTACACATGTGAGTGAATATACATATATATATGTGTGTGTGTGTGTGTGTGTACATGTCTGAGTACAGATCATTTTCTTAATTTGTTGTGGCCCAGCGGCGTGCGTTTAAGCCTCCATACTTGGCCTTGTCATAGGTCTCCTCATCGAGACGATCACATGACAGAGGCCAACGTCCTCTCAGCATCCTTGAGCGACTGCGATGGGCACCGAGCCAGTGACTGATCACCTGCTTCTTCCCTCTCGTCAGCACTTTCCCTCATCAAGCTCGTCATCGATGCTCCGCGGTAATAAAACCAATGTCATCCCGCTCCTTGTGAAGTTCACGCAGAGAGATAAGGGCGGAAAATATGCCACTGGCTTTTTTTTTCTTTTTGTTCCAAATGAATTTCCCACTGTCTTTGTGTACACCATTTCCTGGGTGGTATTTAGCACCTGGCAGTGTGCTAATCTCATGTTTTCCTCGCCTGATTTCAGCCTTCATTAGGAAACATTTGCTACTTCAAAGTCATTTTCCATTTGACTTTTATAATGAAGTGTGTGTGTGTATGTGTGTGTGTGTGTATATGTGCGTTTTGAAATGGAAATAATTGATCAGGTGAGGTTGTTGGGGAGCAACAGGAGCACCTCTTTCGTTAATTAAAGCTACATGTGGCTGCCGTAAACATTAGGGAAATGGGGCTGTATATCAGGCTTATTACCTGGACATGATCATCAGTGCAGGGACCTTGTCCAGGGAAATCTCTTATAGCCCATCAACCCATCTCCCTCATGTCACCCAGGAGAGGAAAGTATGAGTTTAGGCAGAGATGGTAGTCATACAGAGGGGCAAACATTGAGGGAAAAGGAATAAAAGTTTTGGCAGTGACTGGCTATAAATCAAGTCAATTTTTTTGTTATCTTTCCACTTACTTACTACTATATCAAAACAGAAAATTTCCTTACGCCTAGACAGTGGTACTATCTTCTAATGTCCCCTAACATTTTTTTTATCAAAATCATTATATTTGCAGTAGACAGCAGTATGTTGGAACTGGGCTAAGAGTGCCTGTAGAGATTATGATGGTGCAGGTGGAGAAACAACATTAAGAAGAGATAAGGAGAACTCATAAAATAGCAGCGTTTCATTTCCTAAAAACACAATAGATGCCAGGGCTGCTAGACAGAGTCTATACTATCAGTCGGTCTATATAGAGTTATAGCTCGGTTATCGTTCCTGTGAATGGAACGGTAGCACAGGCGACTAGCTGGACCGTTGCCGTCGGCATGCAGGAAAACTTTGTGAGGCCGTCATCTTGCAAAATGTTGCCTGATTAATGAGAAATGAATACCAATAAAGCTAAAAAATTTGGAAGAATCATAGAGAAGTTAAGTCTCTGCATCCTGTTTTACATTTTTAAAGCTTTTTAAAGCTGTAGTGGGAAGCAGTTTACATTGACATTGATTCATTTTTCCCTCCATGTAGCCGGATGTAAAACAAATAAATGGTTCAGTTTAGTGAGAGAGTGAAAATGAATGATTGTTGCCTGGTTGTCAGAGGATATAAAGTTGGAAATGATCATTTAAATTATACATATAATGAATTGAAATCTAAGTGTCCATATTTGGTGAGCTGCAGTCTTTATAAATTAGACTATTTCTAACAAAATATGAAAAAAGATGATCAGACCAATTGTTCTATTACTCCTCACCATAAATGGAGACCTACAGGTGGATCCAAACCCCTGTGCTGGGTGTTGCAGTGTAACAAAAGCTAAAAGAAAAGATGAATAAATAAGAAATAAAACCAGACTCCTCTTTCATCCTCTCCTCTTTACCATCGATTGTCAGCAGTGTCTGTGCCTCCGTGTCTCATGGCAGCAGAAGCCAAAGTGAAGGAAACAAAAGGAGGTTCGGGTATTAATTCAGCGTTCCCGTCTTCTTTCAGTATCCTTTCACATGCAAAACGTCGGGCTGTGTATCGGCCAGAAGGGGACACTGACAATTACAGCCTCACATTGAGCCACCGTTGGAGACTCACTCTTCAGACTGATTGACAAATAAAAGAGCTGAAATAGCTTCCATTTAAAAATGGGCACTTGCCAGAATAGGGGGATCATCTCTAATATCTTGTCTCAAATGGGAATGGGAAACGATGAGCGTGCATAGGAAATTGAGCTCACAATTCAGTACTTTACAAAGGCCATTTAGACTACATGCACAGAATACCCAGCGGTACTGCAGGAGCTTTAAAGCTCAAATTCAATGGGACATCAAGATAGAGCTGCGACTTTCTAAAGAGATTTGCATCCAACTGTTCTTTCCCCTCAGTCTAAAAACTTTTCATACTGCGATAAGTAATTCACTCTGCAGTGCGCACGCACACACACACACACACACACAAAGATGACCATAAATAAGGGGTGCACATGCTCACACGTGCACACATATGTACACTGATTAGCCCAAATTGCCTCGGTTATAAAGTGAAAAAAATCAACAAATATGTCTAGAAATCATTGCGTGTGATTTCTGGGGAGACAAACAAGAGATGTTCATTGTCCTGCCAAGCACGTAGGCACATAGATTTCCAATCATGGATGTTGCTCAATTTGTCTGCCAGTCCTTCAGTGTACCCAATTTACACAGCTGAGTACAGAATCCAAATCAACAGTTTGTAGAGATGGGATGCCTGTTGAGCACCTCATCACATGTGAAGCCAGAATAACATGGTGCCTATGTATGCGAGAGGTGACAATGTTTTCTGTGGAATATTTTACTGTCCTTTTTAAACGTACGTACAACTATTCAGATATGACCCCCGGGATAAAACAGCAAAGATATGCAGAGATCTGTTTTAGTTACATTAACATTTCTCAGAGGCAAAGATGTAGCGCTGGCAGAAGTAATATTACTGCTTGAGTTAAATCTTAATAAGGTGAGTTTTTCTGTACACAAGTTAGTTAACTGGCAAACTCGGATAAAATAAAATAAAATAAAGATCTGGACAGATTTCACAATATGAATAAAATATGAATGGCGGAGTTATTACGGTTCAGGTTTGCCATCAGTCCTTGCATATGGAGTCTAAAGAGCGACCTTTGCATAGCTAAATCAACTGTCTTGAGGGCAAACCTATTAAAATAGGATGCAGGAAAGTAACTAAAGTGATCCATTAATCATGCTATGAACAAAAGTACATTTAAAAAATATATGAAAAGAAACAATTAGTTGTTACCGTTGTGTGTCTGAGATGCAGATAGAGTAGACACAACACAGGTACAAATAACATAAGTAGTGTCTGAGAGCACGAACAGCTGCAGGAGCACAAACAGGTTCTTTAATGGAGAGAGGGATGTGAGGAGAAATTCATTTGTGAGATGACACTCACAAGCACAAACCCCGTGAGAGGGATGTTGTGGCTCAGATGGTGGGGGTGGGTGTGTGTGTGTGTGTGTGTGTGTTAGGAGGGGGTGCAGAATGAGGAACAGGGTGAAAAGATGCAGAGGTGCCTGTGTCATGTCTCTATGGAAATCAATAAACTGTACTGCACACCGTCCTACACAAACAAGTACAAGTGCGCACACGCCTGCCCACGCACACACACACGTACACGCACGCACACACACACATACATACACACACAAGGGATTAGGGAGCTGAATGTGGAAAAAAAAAAAAGGGAAGCCAGTCTGCTATTCTACTATCTATTATCCTATATTGCCTTGTATTTGATTTAAAAAGTAATGTCATAGAAAAGGAATATATTTCATTGTTCTTCTTTGTCACATTCACCTGCGTTCTGGTGAGTGAATAAAATCCTTATTAAAACTACTAGCTGGCGCCACATGAATATTCATTAGAAAACATCACATCGCTGCTTGAAGGATGTTCTGCATTAGATTAACAAATGCCTTAAACAAGGTTTTCCTAACTTTCAGTTAAAATTCCTGAGAGGTTGTAGATGTGTGCATAGGTGCTAATGACTACTGAAGTAGTCAGCATATTTTATGATGACATTACAGCTTCAGCCTTTTCTGTTGATCTTGCTTAAACTGTCGGCAATGACTTGCACACACTTGTGGGCTCAAAGCATCTGATATTATCAGTATTGTAAGGTTTTGGCAGGCTAATTAGAGTTCACCTTGATGTCTTGTTTTTTGTATAAGAAGCATTTTGTCTTTCGGGCCCTTCCAGAAAGTGAGAAATGCTCTAAAATCTCACCTTCCCCTTGGACTATCTTTGCTACGGATCCAGTGTAGGTTCAAGGTTAGGTCACACTGAGTACATGTGAAACTGTAGCCAAAGGTGTTGAATAAAGAAACAGCACGCTCAAGTTCAGGACATCAAATTTCAAGCCTGAGAGCAAAATATGAAAGAAAAAGAAAAAAAAGAAAGAAAAGAAGGTGCCGACTGTGTACAAAGACACCCCTTGACACACAAACACACAAACACACACCTCCATGACCAAAAAAAAAAAAAAAGAAAAGAAAAAGGAAAGAAGGACAACAAGAATAATAATAAAAACAAATGTCCAAAACCTCCTGGAGCAGATTTTTCATCATTAAATGATGGCCTGAGGGCCTGGAGTGTAATGAGGAAACACTGGCTTGTGCCCTGCTCTGTAATTAAATGGTGGCTGGATGGAGTGAGAGGCAGGAAGATGATGAGCACTGGGCTCTCTGCCCCAGGAAAGAAGAATATTGGGAGATGTTTCAAACAATAAGGTTATTTGTGAGCAAAGTCGTTCTATTATCAGAAACAAAGATGACAGACAGATTGCTTCTGTTTCCTAACAGAATAACTGTAGTTTGTTTGTTTGTGGTGCCAAAGTCATACAGTACCAATGTTGAATGGTAAAAAGGTAGCACACACACACACATACAAAGTGCATGGTCAGAACCACTTTAAAACAAACAATTACATCGCCTAAAGGGATAGTTCAGAAAATTTTGCTTTTGTTTATTTACCTGTTTGGGCTACCATTATACCATTATGCATACAGTAAAATATAATGTAATGTAAGAATTTGTGGTTATATATATTTTTTAATAAAATATCTAATGATAGATTTAATCATACAAACTATTAAGCCCTTAACCTCGTCCCATACACGTTTACAAACTGAGCCAAATCTTAACAATAAATCTACCTTGATGGAGACATTAGTTGGTTTCAGGCTAGATATGTAAGGAGGAAAAACTAAAAATCTCCCTAAAGCATTTGTATCCTTGTAAGGGAAAATGGAAAACATCTATAATATAACCAAGGCCTTTAGATAGGTAATGTGACAGGTGGAGTGACAGGTCCTGCCTTGAATCTGAAGTGAGAATACCAGTTTACAACGCGGACACGGTCCACATTCAGTAGGTTTCCTGACATTTGAGTCACGCCTTGTCCACACACGCTGCAATAATGACCTCAGTGCCGGTGTAAACTATTGCACGAACACGCCTCGTTTTGATTCCATCAAACAGAAAAGCAAACATTTTGCTCCATGAACACAAACACTACCATACATCATAGTTAGAGGTGTTAAGAGCGATTAAACCACACACACAACAAACAACACGGTCTTGAAAGCACAAGAGAAGGCACTGATATAGTGAAAAGGAAAGTAATGCGTGGATTGACACATGGGATAACCACATGTGCAATTTCAAGTGATGAGACTGAGATTGGTTTGCTTTGAGAAATCAGTGTGGGCATTGTTCAGAGAAAAGGGCTTCGTGAAGGTGTTTTTTTATTTATATTCCTTAATGGAATGAACGGCGTCACTAAATTATGTCGTTCTCCAAAAAAAAAAAAGAAAAAGAAAACACTCTGTCACAAGAATTTCATTATATGAAATGCCAAGCCTTCAATCCTTTTCTTCCTCAATAATGGCACAATCTCCCTTGAGAAAGAAGAATAAAACTCAGTGGTGAAATAAGGATTTTGTACCTTAATACAATTACGGGGCATTTTCCAAAGTGCTGTATAAAGCAATCAGCAATCGCTCTTGAACACTGGCAAGGAGAGAAAAATACTTTGTTTTTAATGCCATGGATATTTTACTTTTACGTCGGTAAAAAGCTTTTTGTCTGCCCTTTGCCAAGCAGCGACTGTTGTATCGCCGCCAGTCAGGTGTTGAATTCTCTCGCTGGGGATTGAAGATGAGTAAAGACATTCCTGAAGAATGGCAGTGACTCCAATGCAGTCATTGCAAGGGATGCCAAAGCAGACTGCTTCATTTTTCTGGCTTTAGCTTCAAATTAGATCAGACATCAGAAACGACCTTCAGATATCAGCAAAGCCAATATGCTGACTAGGATGCATCAGAGAGAAAAAAAAAAAAGACCAAGTGATCAAGATTTATGGAGTGAGGCTTTGCTCTGCGTCCGGATTGATACGCATCTCACCAACGGTGAAATGAAATGTCAAATTAATTTGTGTGTGTTTCAGCTCTGTCTGTAAGAATCCTCTAATGGCCGTTTGTACACAACAAG
The DNA here is from genome assembly GCA_036937835.1 of Pampus argenteus. NCBI lineage: Eukaryota > Metazoa > Chordata > Actinopteri > Scombriformes > Stromateidae > Pampus > Pampus argenteus. Next base: position 6,331,287 of record CM072868.1, read on the forward strand.
ATCCAAAGACAAAGAGACAAAGAATTGGCCGTCAAATGAGACCCGCAGTGAGAGGATAGTGTGAGTGTCAAAGCGGCTGCTTATAGCGCAGAACACTAATAAGGAAAGCGTCAGCAGGACAGCAGCAGCAGATCCATTCTCCTGCGGGCTCCGTCATGGCACTACCTGTTATAAACTTCCTCTGCCGTCTTGCACAATTGGTTCTGTAATTTAAAAAGGTCAGCATGGCTCCTGTGTAATTCAATACTCTCATGGTGCTGTATTAACCACATATTTAATCACCCTCGGGGTGGTGTGCAAGCTGAATACTCAATGTAAAAGGGAGAAGGAGAGCCTATGGTACACGGCCCGGCTCTCACACCTCACATATATGATACTATATGTAGAGCTAAAACTTCTCCCAAAGTATAACCGTCTCCACTTTAGTGGAATAAGGAATTCATACGTGAGCATACAATGACAGATGTAATGTCTTGTGTTACGGAGTTTCATTGTCTAGAGTCTAGACGGTCAAATTAAAAGGCAGGTTCGCCAATGAAAAGCAACAACCCAAGATCATGAGAAATTCAGTCCTGCAAAAGTCGCACGTTTCCAACAGTCTCGACATGCCGAAAAAGACAAAACCTCACGGGTCGACAAACATTGTAGAGATAAATAACAGCAGGGAACATAACAACACAAAAATCCCTAATTTATAAAGTATAAATTTAGATTTCGTATGGCACCTGTTGCACTGGGGCTGGCAGAGTGTAAAATATGGTAAAATGAATGATACTTCACACAGGAAAACCAATTATCATGTAGATTGCACTGAGCAGAGAACCACTTTATTATGTTTTAATAAAAGACTCTTGTACTTGTGTTTTAATATACTGCACATATAGCGCGCTTAACCACACAACATAAAGCCAGGGAGAATAGGGACCTATAAGACCTAGATTAAAAGAGTTACTGGAGTTGATGTGTGACGTTCCTCTAACGTCATCGTCATCATCAGAGACTACACTCACAGTCCAACACTGACATAGTAGCTTTCGTACGACAACATCTTGTCTAGTCGGTTTCTCACAGGCCACTTCTGAGGTCCCTCACATGAGAAGATACTGACTCATTACACACGATCCCTTAGAGGGTTTAAAAAGTACGTCAGAAAACCCATAAAGGGGATAAAAAATGCCTTTTTGTAAAAGGAAGCAGGGAACTGCCGGTATTTACGTAAAGGCGGGGATTATTTAAAAAGATGTCAGTCAGCAATATGCAAAGAAATGAAATTCAAGTGATGCCTTGACATTTCACTCTCACTGAGAGACACATAGAAGACACATTGGTCCTGGTGGAATTCGTCTAGAAATGTCTGACAGTTTCTTCACAGTGTGCTGGCACGTTTGCAGAAAATTCAATCCACGGCTCAGATCTGAAATTCCTTTTCTGGTTTGGATGAACTGTCACTGGAATTTAACACTTTGCTCGGGCCATCAAATGCCTTACATAAGAAGGAATATCTATTTTCAAACCGGTTCCATCTCCAACACACTTACAGTACAGTATATGTCACCCTGCACTTAAAATTCTCGCGGGCATCACCTTGTATCTTTTCAGCTATAACTCGAGCACAATGTTAGTAGAGGAGAAGGTAGAAGCATAAGCAGAAGTAATAAGGAAAGCCGTTGGTTATAACGCCATCAGTGTTAAGCAGAAGTGTCAATTCACTATGAGCTGAATTCAACCCTAATATAGCTCTAACTGCTGCCAGTCAGAGATCCTGTTCCAAAGCTGTGATTGAAAGCACTTTTGCCAAGGTAGTGATTCCTCACTCTTGCACACACATGCTCACATTCACACGCACACACACACCATTAAATCGGATACAGGGGGAGGGGGGGGGCACACTCTGCCCTCTGCTTGACAAGTAAATTGCTTCCTAGATAGTGTTGGCAAAAGAAAATACGAAGAGAAAGAAGATGGTGGCATGAACACAGTTAAAGAAAATGAATGAGAGGTGAAAGGCAATCGAAAGTATAGCGAAGAAGCCAGAATAAGTAGATAACAGAAAGCAGCAAGTGTGAAATGCTCCACTAAGCAGGAAAGACACGGACCTGTCGCTATGTCTGATGAAAACTGGGTGGAAAAGGAGAGAAATCAAAGCGGTGTAGCGGAGATGACAATAAAAGGCCAATAACAGGCTGCCGTCACAATATCTAAAACAGGGAGACGTTTCAATAACAGGACTCATGTCTTAGATAAGAGGAAGTTTTCAGATAGATGTTTGAAAAGTCTAATGGAGTAAAAAAAACAAGGAGGTGGGCAGAAAAACCTAAACATTTATTCTTACAGGGCTACAATTAATTATTTGAGTTTGGACAACCGTTTTAAGCACATACAGTAATAGTCAGACATGCACACAGACACATTTATGACTCAGTATGAAGTCTTCATCACTGATGGAAGGACATGCCAGTGCAGAAGAAATATGACATGCTTTACCTGGAACTAAGGGGACCTCTTGGCATTGGGCAAGCTTGAGCAGAACCATTATGAAGAGGGGCGTGGCCCCTGACCACGTGCCACGCATTATGCTGCTCACTGTCCAGGCATCACTGGGCATCAATCTAGGGGAAGGAAATAAAGAGTTAAAAAAAAAAAAGAAAAAAAAAGTGGAAGAACAGTAGAAGTCTGGTCACACATCTGAAATATCCATATTTTCAATCAGTTGCAAAGAAAGAAGAAAAATGTATATTTAATGTGGTATGCAAATTACAAAAATACGCCAGAGTACAAGAGAAAACAACAATTACAGCGCCCACAATACATAAAACATCCCATTTCTAATGATATTCTGAGTACAAAGCAGCTTTTATGACTAATTATGTAATTCTCTATTGAACTCCTTTACATTGTGATTGTATGGCATCCATAATTTATCCATAAGTTATGATCCTGAGAGTTCTCAGTTTTAGAAATCTAAGAAGATCGCCAATCGACTTTCTCCGTCTTGAAACTCTTACTCGGTCTCTTATTTTGTTCACAAAAACACACACACAGACACACAACAAATGCTTCCATATCAAATTGATTTCAGACAGGTGAGACAAAAGCGAGTTTAGTGGTGTGTGTGTGTGTGCGAGACAATGCCGCCAAGCTGACATCACCTGCGCACAGTGACAGGGACCGTCTGTAGCATGGAAATAAATCGGAGGATTCTCCGGCTCAGCCATCTGTGGAACAACCTGTTCACCCTTGTTTGATTACATCCAGCAGGCCAGGCAGCCTCGTCTGCTCTCTCTCAGAGTCTTTTAACCGTATCTCTCTCTCTCTCTCTTTCACACTTCCCTCCCTGCACTGCTCTACACTATGATTTTCTCTTCGTAGTCCTTTTTCCCAGGCATGAATTGGATATGCTTCAACTAAAATATGATGGACTTGCTTTATCAGACATTCCAAGGCAGTACAGTGGTGACCGAGTCTCTTCAGGCCCTAGCATCTTTTGAGATGATGGAGAGAGCATTTATAACATCCCCTCTACATAGTGAAAAGGGGGGAATGCATGCAACAAAGAAAAGAAAAAAAAATGCTCACTTGGCAAAGTTAGCAATGCACAGAAAGGTCTTGCACTCTACACCACACTTTTCCCACTACTATACTATGTTCCAGTCATGTTAAATGTTGCAGTTCTTCCAAACTTTCAGGCTCTTTTAATTCAGGACCAACCATTTGCTATTTATTATTGGATACCCCTTTTTCCTTATGCCTTTCTTTCTCTCTCTCTCTCTCTCTCTCTCTCTCTCAATCACACATTTCCCTCTATAATCGGTCTGCTGAAGAAAGAAGGCGCAAGCATACCAATTTCCTCTTATAGCTTTCCCTCCAATCTTATCGTCAGGTACTCAGTGGACACTCTTGCACCCCTTTATATACATTTCCAGGTCTCAGAATTAGAAGAGCTTCTGAAAAGGCTGTCTATCAGATCTCATGCATTGGGAGCTCATTGACGCAGTGTTCTTTATCATCACCTTTCATTCCTCCACTGTCGCAGCAGAGCCGAAGAGTTATGGGTTGGATTTGCACAACTGCTCCATTTGCATGTGATGATGATGACAAATGTACTCCCACCTAAATAAAGATTACAGCTCTTTCACTTCTCCTGAGAGTCTCTGCCTGGTCACCTGCGCCGGTATCACACCAGTATGCTGTAGGAAGAGCAGACTTGGTTCCCCAATTTTTCTTGATAATTGTGTTAGATAAACGCTGCATCATCCTCTCGCAAGGAAATCTGATAAATACCCAATTACCAGTCAGGAGATGGTTGTGACAATAGGGTGCCGGTGGTTTGGGAATGTGGGATACATGGCATTGAGTTGGGATCCTCAACATGGGAACAAGCAGTGTGGAGCTGGACTTACCCGCCTAATGAATGGACGGATTAGAGATAAAGGAAGATATATTTGAGCCGTTCCCCTCTAGAAACCACAAACACGTATGTGAAGATGCATCAGAGTGTAATCAATGACTATTCCTCCGTCGTCATTATTAAACCCGATGCCATCGAAGGAAATGAGCATGTTTTACAAGAGTTGTTTCAGTCGCTTCCTCCGCATTCACTACCGATTCAATTCCAGAAGAATAAAAAAAGGCCCTTATTGTCTCTCTCTTTATCTGACTCAATGACTACTGAATGGATTGAAGCCAATTAATCAGGCAGTGACAAGAAACATTGCTGCTGGCTCAGTGACCATCTCCCACAAAAAGACAGGAACCATCAGCAGAACAGTCACTGCCCACAAATTGATTTCTTTGATGCCCACTAAACCAAGGCAATGTTATTCAAAGAACCTGTGGTTTCTCATTGTGACACATCCACATAACTCACGCGCTCACACTCAGCAGACCTCATGAAATTGTGGGTAACATATCTTTGTCACTGTGGACGAACAAACACATAACTTATCCCATTCGTCTTGTAAACGGCCGCTGTTCTCAGATGCACTTACAAGATACGACGTGCAGCATCCTCGAAACCCCGGACGAAGACCCGAGCGAAATGTCTATAATATTCGGTCTAAATATTTAGTAACAATGAATTCATCAACTTTCAACACTTATATCATAACTACGTTATGCTAACCCTCAGTAGAAATGAGGGGGGTTTGTCTTGGAGCGCGCACACACACACACACACACACGCATATCTTCCTTAAGTGTATTTGGTTGTGTTGTGCTATGTCAGCGTCATGTTTTGATGGATAGATCCCGCGCTTCTAAAAGCACTCTGTTCTCTATGTCACTGTGGATACTCCTTCCTCATAAAAATGCCAACGCTGGATTAAGCATCTCACATTCACAGTACATTATGCCCCCCCCACCCCTCACTTCATTACAATAAAAGGATTAACCTGCCTCTGCTCTGTAAAGTGATCGGTGGGGAGGGCGGACGACATGTGGCTGAACTGTCCTTCCCCCTTAGCGTAGATCACATTTCTTGTGTTCCTCCGAATCGTGCTACTAATCATCCGGCGCTCCTGTGGGGACCGCTGCATTAACTGTGGCAACACACCAGGAGCAGAAACAAATCGGAAGCCATTAGGACACCCTGCAGTTGACTTACATAACAGCATATGCTCCATCCGGTCCACAGGGAAAGACTCTACTTCACTGTCCTACTTTCTGTTCATTGCTATGTCATCTAGTGTAGGTTTGAAACGATTCTAGAAACTGTTTGGCGTGGCCTACATGACAAGTTTTATATTCTGGGAAAAGATTGTTAAAATTGCTTATAATTTATTTGGGATAAAGGGTCTCTTTATCTCAAAAACTGTCAAAATGATGGAGATATGAGAAAAACCCAAATCGGCATAAATTATGAAGACCCGAGAGCACTCCAGCATGACTGGGGGAGAAGGGCCTTGGTCACACAAGGCCTCCCCACAGTGATCTGTCTTCTCGTGAATGTGATCTGTGATAAATTAAAAGCTGATTATTTCCTGGAGGGAGAAGCCAAATGCTTGGCCCCCAGCCCCTTCGCTGGCGGTGATGGATTAGTCCACTGTCTATACTATGGACCTGTCCCCACCGACTGCACAGCCACTGACGCTACAGGCCTAAGTGCCTCCTATCAAGATGCCACCTCTGACAACGCTTAATTTATTTGAATAAATGCTCCACCATCTCTTTAAAGGACAATTTCATTTTTTTATGCAATAGATGGATGGTTCTTTGATTTTTTTAAAGTGGTATTACCATACCCCAATCTAACCCTATTTGGATATATATATATATATATATATATATATATATATATATATATATATATGTCTCCTTTAGTGCAGTCACAAGAGCACTAGACAGCTGGAGGTCCCGTTTCCAGGCCCAGGTGCACAATCCATGAGCTTGCATGAAGCTGAGGTTTTTTACATTATAGGGCCGCTCTCATGTGTCTGAACCATTTTCCTTGGGTCGGCATCATTTGGACGGCCTACAGCGCAATTTGTCTGCAGTGATTGGGTCTGCCTGAGTGGGAACAAAGGCGGTCAGTCTGACTATTGTGTCCTTTCGTGTCCCATATGTCAGGAGTCTGCTGCACAAACAATGCAGCAACTGCCGAGCGCTGCATAAGTCATTCTCGGGCGTAATATCGCCGTCATTATCCCGCTGCAATCATAACTCTAATTACAAAAGTTGCTTTGTAAGCAGGTAGTTTATGCGATGTTAATTACCCATGCACAATGCAGCGAGCGCATGTTCAAATGCCACTCACCATTGTGGCCCCCGCACAAAAGAAGCACACGTTTTACCCTCTGCCATATGCAAAGCAACGCCGGGTCCCTTGATGGCTGCTTGGTTTAAGCCCTTTTGGAACACTCGTACCTCTCATCATTAATAATATCTCATTAATAATAGTTGTAATGAATCACCCTTAACCATATTATGTGACATAAACCAATATATGTGTACTTCTAATTGATGAACTGCTCCATCTCATTATTCAGTATCTAAGCTGCTCAGCCGTTGGTATCTTTCAGGACTTTTGTTCAAACACTTGTTTCTTCCTGCATATAGATACTTACTTGTAAAATCTGTCACAGCCACAGAAGTGAACCTAAAACTTAGGCAGGCTAACAATTGCACTAAATTGCACTTTTTTTCATTTCAAGGCTAAAGAATAAAGATTGTAATCCATTCTCCAACACAAAATTCTTCAACATACAAATCCTGAAAATGTGTTTGAATTTGCATTTCCCTGCCAAACACAGCTGAAAGATGTGTGTTAATAAAAACTAAAAGAGTTTCCAAACAGAAGAAGAAGTGAGACGAGATGATTTTTTTTTTTTTTTTTTTTTTCCCCAAGAACAGGCACAGAAGCCTTTTTCCATTAATCACCATAAGGGTGCACTTTACCAACCCACTCTGGCAAATTAAATCCTCAGAATAATATCTCCATCATTGCTGTATTTCTGTGCTGTGACACACAGCATCTATCTGACTTTGGAAAGAAGCGTAGCAGAGCCTGCCAAATAAAAAAAAAACGAAAAGAAAAAACTGAAACCATGGGGCAATAAAAAGTGACATCAGCAATGAGAAAGTTAATAGTGTATTTCCGATGCACTTTCCGGAGGACAGGAGTAGCAGAGGATTCATTCACTGTAAGTGACAGTGGCTGGCAATCTCCTTCTGCTTCCCATATGCCCTTATGAATTGCAACCTGCTCTCTGTAATAACTTGTAAATAGGTAAGGCTTCCAAAGGAGCTGATGCACTGTATGTGACAGACTATGACGCCTGGACTTCCTCCCTATTTACAGTCTGTGTACAGATCATAGCAACAGCTTGCTTTGCTTATTCATCTATTAACTGTGATTGTTTGATTGTCGCTGGTAGTTGCCTGTTGTTGTCGTGTGTTGTAATCATGACACTAGTGGTTGTGTAAGGCTGTTTTTTTGGGGTTTTTTTCACTTCACATGATCCTGGTTTCTAACTTTGAGGAGCTTGGTTCAGCAGAGCTGTCAGACAACGCCTCAAGCTGAAGAAACACAGACAGAATGAAGGCAACATGACTGCAGGCGTCTTTCAGATTTGGCCATTGGCACATTTTTTTCTTCCACAATACATATTCTCTAGCTTGTTCATAATCTGATATACTTCTTATTGCCTGTGCAGTGAATTATATTGTATCATTTATCTTAGTGGGTAAAGTTAACTCTGGTATTAAACTCTGCTGTAATACAACAATGTAGAGCTGATATGCTATATGTTTCTTGGCCTTTGTTAATAATCAAACATCTAAGAAAAATCCTAAAGAGCCAAATTAATAAAGTATCGTAGCTGAAAGTGAAAAATAAGAGCTGTTTAATAAACTGTAGGAGAAACTTTTAAAAGCAGCTCTCATGTCATCACGTGATCAATCACATAAATGCATGAGTCGTATGTTAGTTTGCAACATCCTATGTGATTATAATTTCCAAAGTGGTATTTCATTTGCATGAAATCATAAACATGAAATTAACTTGAATCTAATATATTTACAATCTGATTGCGAGGAAAATGGCTGAATCAGTCCTCATTTTTGATACTATTTATGGTTTACTTTTTATTTTGCAATAGCTACACAATGCATCTGCGTTCATTATTTTTCTAAATATTAGTTTTTATTGGTGGTGTCAGAGTCTGACATTCCTGTGCTGGATTCAGATCGCCTACATAAGCAAGAGGGATTCATAAATTTGCTCCCTTTACACCATTTACACTTGTCCAACTCCTCAGCAAGGTAACCAACACCAAAGTCATGGTCACTAAATCCATTAAGTGATACTATACATGTCAGAAGATAGTATAGAGTAAATCAGAGCTGTGGAACTGTTACAGTTCTTTCTTTTTTCTGTACCATTCAAACCACCCTGACAACTCATAGTGGTAGACTTTCATGCTCCAGCAAACAACAGACAAAGATCAAATGTGTGATATGAGACATGAAAACTATACAGGGATAAACAGTTGCAGCTGCAGAGATTGCCACAGAGGGAGGAAAGGAAAAGGAAAAGGAAAAAAAAAAAAAAAAAAGCTAGATAATGAGAACACAGTGGGTTTGCACTGTCTCGGTTCTGATAGACAGGAGCAGTGGCCCTGAACATGTACGTGGTTCAACAAGCCTCCGACATGGCGAGCTCTCCTCCTTGGGACTGTCATCCTTCAGCAGAGCACATCATCTCTCCATGAGGATTTCATCACATTAGCCTAAGCCAGGCGCTCAGATAGCAGCTATAGTGCTATAGTGCATCATCCACAGACACAACAATCACCAATTAGAACCATCACGCACACTGTAATTAGCAAGACTGACTGATTTGAGCTTGTGTAAAATGTATTCATATTATCCAGATTACAAATAAGCACATTCATCCAATTAGCTCGCATAGCGCGCACGCTTAATTAACGTTAATACATTATGATACCCCAAAATCCAGAGATTACAATGCTCCGAGGTTCTGGTTAATTAGAGTATTCACACATTGACAGGCTGGGATAGGAGCTTCTCTTTCGCTCAGCCAATTCAAACCCAGGGGTCAAAGTGAGCAAAAACTTCTTCTGTGCTTTTTGAGATTTGTTTTTTCTACAATAATCTATGACAATGTTTTCAAGGTAACACTCCTCCATAGTCACTGCAGAGCTACGGACATCTCGTTCTTTTGCCAAATATCTTTTTTTTTTCTCTCTCTCTCTCTCTCTCTCTCTTCCAATCCCTCCTGTCTTTGTTGCATGAGATGATACTACCAGCCAATTCAAATTGGCAATTACAGAAGCTGTCATCCACCCAGCTCCGCCTTACTGTTTGTTTACAGAAGGCTTTACAAAAAGGGGCATTTTCAGATACCTCCCTCTGTATTTATCTTGACGACGGCAGGCAAACGCAGAGAATACTGAGCTGAACATCCGCTGCATTGCAAAGGTCTTTCACACTTGGTAGAATTAACTTTGCACTCACATGCTCCACGAAGCCGCATTAACATAAAGTGGCTCATTACAGTATTGCATGGCTACTGGGCCAGCTTTGTTACTAATGGAAGTGTATCTGAAATAAATAAATAAAAAAATAAAAAAAACAGGGTTAATATGTTGTCAGGGTCTGGGTATGAATCAGAAAGAGCATAATACAGCCCTCTGAGATGTTGCCCTTGTTACCATGAGATTTGAATTTTCGAGAGCAGGAGACACCCACGCTGTACTAAAAATCATCACACACACACACGGACACTAAAATCAGTTTTGTAAGTTAAAAGCATATGAGGAAAGAGGAAAAAGCATTTACCTATGCTAGAACAGTTAGGATCACCTGGCACGCACTTTCAATCTATAGATATTGGTGAAATCTATAAGATATTGGTGAATGAGGCCCAATCAATGCAATCATGTCTGTGCATAATGTCAACTCACAACTCATAATGTCTCAGCTATTCTTGAGTTATGGATGCTCCTCTATCATTATATTTGCTTGAGTCATTCTTAAAAGCTTTATAGAGTGTGTTTTTAGTACACAAAGTGATGAGAAAGAGCTATCCATGACACCCAAAGAAGACATGAGCATGCAAAAGAGTGCATGTGTATCTATTTATAGGACCAGCAGTAAAACGTACGACAAGCAGGATTTTGTCTGCCTCACATCACATAATGCTTATATCTGGAACAAGTCTGCATTCTTCCTACTTTATGGGCTCCATTTGAAAATGTCAACCTGAATATAATTATTGTATAATGTAAGTAGGACAAACAGGCTCAAACGACAGCATCAATTCAAGTCAGCTTGCCTATTGATGATGGCACATCTTTATGAATACTAGTCTGTTTTAAACGTGTTTCGGCAACTATTTACATAAAAATCGGAATTATTAATGAATATGACCGCCTACTCTGATTGGCTGGAGGTGCGGCCCCCTACCTTCACTCTGAGTCAATTAGAATATGACGCAAGTTCACTTACGCAGCATCTTTACCTGGAGTACCGGCTGCAGCTGGAGATGTAAGACAGTATGTAACGGTCTATAAAGTGGAGTCTGATCATGTAATTACTTTGATTCTCAGACTCTTTTGTATTATTACTTTCATGTTGGCTTTATTGGTTTCAGAATGGTATTTGTTTATTTTGTGGCTTTATGGGACTATTTGCTCATAAACACTGTCAGTTTTTTGCTAGTTGGAGAGTTTTTAAGGCTTTGATCAACACGGAAATCTCTTTGTTGAATCATTAATAAAAGAGTAATAAAATTAGTAAGTATAAAGAGGCCCATCGGAAGTGCATATGTGTAAAAACTGATGTGTCGTACGTATTTTCTTTTTACATTGCCTGCAAAAAAAAAAACAAGCAATAAAAAGCCAGCGTGACTCCTACTCACTCACATACACAGACACGGGGGGAAACACAGACACACAAACTAGCAGACGCACGCAGAGGGTATTCTTGTCTCCTCCACCCTGATGTAGATAGATGCCCCTGGCTGCTGATCCTGAATCTACATTAGGTCATTACAATAAGCAGCATGACCCAATGAAGCCGGCAAAGTGGAGGGAGCAGAGCAGGGAGGAGAACTACTCTCTGAGCCCTGTGGGGGAAACAACCTTGACACAGTCATCTGTCTTAGTTACACAGGAGTTAGACCTACTGACACACACACACGCAGAAGGAGCGGGGCCAGCCCATGCAATCTCTGCTATGTTGTTATGATACTACATTAAAGAAACTAATAGAGTGCATCTAAAAAATATTGAAAATATCACAAGGAGAAATAGAGGTTTGGTTGGAAATAATGGATGACAAAAGTATTAGAGTATTGGGGGCTGTCGTTTTTTTTGGTCAGCTGGTGGCAAGGGTGCACCAAGGTTAGAAATAACCTCACTTCAACACAGGTGACTTCTGACCCCTGGGTGTCAGGTGAAGGTAATATGGAAAAGGCTGAGGGTGGACCAGGTCACGGCAGAGAGAGACGTACAGAGATGAGAAGTCTGGGGAGGGGGTGTAGACGTGGGGAGAAAAGGTGGGACAAGGGCGTTACTGCAGTGAGCTCTCACTCAGTCACCTCAGGGATGGCTGTGTTTACGGAGCTGTCAGTCACGTGGCGAGGCCTCTCCCAGAGGACACAGGCCACCAGGGCGATGAGAAAATAATAGCTCCTTCTGTCAGAGCTTCGAGGGACAGGGGTCTGATGGACACCACTGGGAATTGAATCCAGCCTCCGGGACCCATCCCATCCTACACTTAAACACAGGCAGGATAGACACTAACACATAGGACAAGGAGGAGGAAAACATACCAGTATCCCTGCTGATTATGACTACTAATGTTGAGAAACGTATACTTGTGATATCCTCGTGTCTCGAGTTTCAAGCCCAACTTTTTTTTTATGTAGCGAGTTGTTAAACATTTCAATCCAAGGAATGAAAAAAAAAAAATCTAATTTAATAATGTTATGTTTGCTCAGTGTTTGCTTGTCAATGCAATGCCAGCTGACTCACTCTTTAAAATATCCATCACTGAATGCATCATCAACAAGGAGGTTTTCAAAATACTCATATTTCAATTATCACAATAAGGAATGTGTATTGATAGCATAACCTCAGAAGATTCTCTGGAAGTTAATTTTCATATTGCAATGAAATGAATACCAATCAATGGCTGCCTGGTAGGAGAAAGATCAATCTGGAAAATTGTCTACTACGTTTTGGAAAATGGTCATCTGTGAATTCTAAACCGTTTGTCGTAATTGAGTTACAACTACTGCTACTATTGTCCTACTTTCTTAAGCAAACAGTGCCAGACTTGACATAAGGCAGTGAGGCAGTATTGCCACCAGCTCCACATAAGGATTGCAGTGTAAAGAAATACACTTATGCTGTAAAAAAAATAATAATAATAAATAAGGGCTTCAGCATGGCTCTTGGTGATGAGCAGGATTGGAAACCACTACTCCATCCATAAAATCTGATTTTAAATCAGGCTGAACCACCATTAAAAAGGTTTGAAAGATAGCCTAGTGGAGCTCATCATTAGTACAAACACTCAGAAATCATGGGGCAGCATCCGTTTTCTGCACATCCTCCAACATCAATGCTCAGAGCAGTAAGCCTCAGGGAAGGAGGGGGGCTACAGAGGGCTATTCCCCTGTCCCTTACCATGAATAACAATATCTACCTGCAGGTAATTAAAGGGGACAAACGATGTCCACAGGGCCACGCCAGCCTATCATTAAGCAAAGATACTATTGCACTGAGCATGTGTACACATATGAGAAGATATAGGCTCTTCACACACCCGTCCAGGAAACATTAAAGGCCGTTGATTTGGAGTGGACTAGGAGAAAGCACATTTCATTATATCTATTACACAGATTAAGCCATGTATCTTTTATCTACCTGCAGCTGCCTTTGTCTCTGTCGGGATGCTGTTCTCCTTTAGTGACCTGGCCTGTTGTGGCTTACACTGGTCCCACAGATTGAATACACAAACCACTACAAAGACAAACGGACTGAGCCTCATGCATTCTCACTGCTGACAAATTCACTATATTCACATATTTCACGTTCACACAGTGCAATGAGAGAGTTTTATTACAAAATTAGAGCAGAGCAGAACATTTGAGATGCACAGACGGACAATACAAATCCAGCCAACTGTGTACTCTTCCTCAGCCCATTTGGAATTGGGTATTGACATCAAACACTGAGCCACTGCTGAGCGCGCACAAACTTCGCCAATGTTTAAAGATACTGCAGACAAACAAGAGCATGCAAATAACAGCCTGCATTTGAAATCCTAGCTTACATTTACACACTGCAGTAGTGACCCTGCTTTGTGTTTTTGTTTGGTTGATGGATTACTAATCCAGTTTTATCACTGTGCCGCAGCATTAAAGTCACATCATTAATGATATTATAACTAGAGATTGAGGGACTCTCATCCTAGGGAAAATAGAGGGGCAGTTAGCTCGAGATCAGTAATATCAAGACGTGAAGGGGAGACTCTACATCTGGAGGAGGAAGGAGGCAGAGAGGGAGGACACTTTTGAAAGAAATATTTGGTCTTCAGTAGCCCTTTGCTGCCTCAGCCCCACATTTCAAACTGCATGCAAGCATAGAACAGCCCCATATCAAAAGACACTTTAAAAACCTCAGGAATGAAAAACACCTCAGTGGCTCCCACTGGGACACAAGCTGTTTTATGACTTTAAAACCTGCTAAATAATGCAGCACCTTACAGCGAGAAGAAACACAGAATAATATACCACAGATATCCAACTGAAGGCTGGGTGGTCGGGTGCTGACCTATTGATGTAGGGAATGCCCAAACTGTAAACTGTGCCCAAAATCACTCCCGATTTACTACATAGTGCACAACATTTACCCTTCGCCATTTTATTTGAGCGTCCGAATACCGTGTGTAAATATATCCACTATACAGTTCCCTCAAAAACTCCACAGTGGAACGAAAAAAAAGTATCCATCACATGTGCACTGCTTTCTGTTAACAATCCCACAATGCCATGCTCCATATTTTAAAGAGCCGGTGAGGATGATGCAAAATGACAATGAATAAGAGAGTGATTTCCATAGTTTCTCACAACATTAATTTAACATAAAGTTAGTTGTGGGTAGAGAAAATTGGACAAAATTGATGCATGGAACCTTGATACTGTACCTAATGGAATATTTTATATTGACCTATATTGATACTGTAATTAATGTGCAAAATGTCATTTTTGAAAGAGGATAAAACGTTCTTTGGACATATTTGTGGGAGCGCCATCTATCTTCAGACTTCTGGACGGCTGTAACCACAACGACAGTTGTAACCATTTATTAAAAAAAAGTCCCGATTCCTGATTGGAGTCAAGAAGTGAACAACGGTCTCCTGCAGCTAAGTCCAACTATCCCACCACTACCCAACTCATCTGCACCTAATAATGAAAACTGTCACTTTACATTGACATCATCAACTATGTCACTTCTCCAGTCTTGTCCAGTCAAAGGATCCTAATTCACTTCTTATTGGCATTATTTCTGTAGTACCAGCACGTGATTTTAACACATCACCTGACACCACCATGTAATATGGTGTTACAAGCTTGTGGCCGTTTAACGTATTTCTATGAGATCTGGCTGATCCTTCAAGACATTCAAGATTACTGTTAAATTTGTAATCCACAGGGAAGGTGGAAGCTAGTTAATTTAGCTTGCTAATATTACCAAGGGAGTTCACAAGTCAAAATAAACACGGTGGATTTCCTAAAATTAATTTTAATTTCAATTAGACTTCAACCTTTGACATGACCTAAAGCTTAAAACATTCTTAAACATCCCCCAGCATCCTAAATGTAAAGGCATTTTGCATCCACAGTGTGGTTCTCTGAGAATTTACATTTGCCTGTAATCTCTACAATATAAGCCTTGTTCATGCTGAGGCAGCTCACAGGCCAGGAGCTTATCACCCGATGCAGCTTACAGCAGGTGTACAACACAAACCCCTGGATGGGATGGTAGTCTATCACAAAGGCTTACCCCCAGTACATTTCCTTTAATGCCATGTGGCAAGCAGCAAAGGATTCCCTCACATATTTAAAAAACATTTGTTTCACTGTGGATGGGGACTGAGCATCTTAGCGCAAACTACTACTGATCGATATCATTATATGGGTTACATTATAGTCCATTATCCCGGGACAAATCATAGAGTCCAAGCCATATTTTCTATCTTTTCCATTTCACACTATATGGAGCTGTACATTGGCTGTACATGACATTACAGATTTTAAGGGAAACAGAACAAATTCCCTTTCCGTGAGGAAAGAAGATGGGACGTAAGACTTAATACAAACCAAACTGGCTCAGCAAATAGGAATCTCCAACAGCAGGAAATCAGTAATAGCCCTCATTAATAAAAGCACAGTTCTATCAGTGTCCTCATGGTGTGATATCTGTGTATTTGTGCCATGACCAAAACTAGCAAAATGAGTAAGCGCATGAAAATAAGTGATATCCGGGCATACACAAACAAACGCATTATGATATATTTTGTACTGCAGTCTTCTAAGTACCAAACATCATTAATCTCCATGTGGAGCTGCAGATTGTCTGTTAGATTTACACAACACTGAATCTCCTTGAGAGGCAACCGAAGATATCTTACTCCACACCTTTGATCATCATCTCCTCTATCCCATTTCCCACTCTCCTCTGCAGCATTCATCTTGTCCTCTTTGGCTCTGTTGTTGTTGTTGTTGTTGTTGTTTATGATGATGAAGTCAGTTATTCTCAACTCGCAGCATATTCTTCTGTAGTCTTTCTGAAGTGCACTAGAGTCTTTGCTGCATAATCATCATGTCAAAAAATAATGAAATTATTTGCACGAGCAACGATTCTTGATTTTTTTTTTTTTTTTCTGGGGGCTTTCATTGTGTCATGGCATACTAAGTACATACAAAGTATTTAGAAATTATAATCCCCTTGCAGTGTGTTCTGATGAATGACAAAACCTACCAGCAAACATACAGTGACACCCACTAGATATGACTAATTGACTTGCCACCATGGGTGACTGACACGCCATCCAGAGGGCACCATAATGGCCGTGTCATGAGGGAATGATGAGACCTGCCGACAGCTAGCAGCGCTCGACCTTTTGCATGTGAGGTCGGGTGTCAGAGGGAACAGGATCTCCCTGTTGTTGGACCCACAGCCTCAGGGCTCTGTAGGGATGAGCCACAGATGACAGGGAACTGGAGCTTTTCAATCAAAGAACCTTGCGGGACAGTGATTTCATTCAGTGTGGCGTAGAATGAAAAATAAAAACAATAAAACAGAAATCAATCGTCGGCCGCCTCAAGGCATTCAAACATCTTGAGGGTGGGAGGAAGATGAAGTGGAATGATAGTAACTTCCTCTATCATTTTCATGCAATAACAGGCTATTGTTACATTTTCTTCGGCTTCTGTAGCAAAAAAAAAAGGTTTTCCGTACCAGGAATGTGTCAGATATTGAATGTTTTGCTGCATTCTTTAAATGCATTTTAATTTTCTTCATCAGTGAATGTAAATAAGTGAGAGGGAATCTTTTTACAAATAGCAAATGTTGTCACAATCATAGTTCTACAATGCAGTTCGTGGTGGGGGGGGTTTATTAAAGAAAAGCCTGTGTGCGTTTTCAGAATACATCTGTATTCACACATTAGTTAGTGTCGTCGGTTTTGCTCACTGGGTATTAATGTCTTATTCATTTTCTGCCTCCTGTCTTATTTCCAAATATCACTAATCCTGTTAGATAAAATGTATTAATGTTCTGCTTTAGCTGCCACACACAAAATTCCAAGTCTGCTGATAAGCCCCAAATTTGCCATGAAGGCATATCTGGTCCGCCTCTCTGGATTAGAGAGATTTACCCAGGCAACCAGAGACGAGATGTGACCAGCAGTTCACACAAAGTCACCTATTCCACAAACAAAAGCATAAGAATAAGCTGCAATAAAATGATTTCCAGTTTTACTATTATTGTTGATGAATATGTCTCTAATTTCTCATTTATTATCTGATCCTCAGGTTCTTGGACTTAATTAGTGCTATTTTGATCCAGTGTGATTTTTTTTTTCATATTCAGAATGTGGTCATGACAATGAAAATGATAACACATGTAGACTAGATGCGCAGTGAAAGGGGGAGAGATAAGAATACACCCAAGAAGCATATTGTTATTCTGCAAAAGCATTTTCTTGCTAATGTAATGAATGGAAGAAAAAAAAGACAAAAGAATAATCGATAACTTAATGGAATTATGGTAATACAGCAAAGAAAGAGTGATAAACTTGCTTCAAAAAGCAAACAGGATTGCATTAGGAATAATTTTATATTGTCATCAACAATGTATGGTTTAACATAAAAAAGAATAAGTCTAATGGGTCTGAGATGAAGGAGCACCAAAAATAAATCTGCCCAATTCTCACTTGAAGCAAACCACAGTTATCTCTGCAAAATAGGCATAAATGAAAGCTGTGGCATTAAGTGAAAGCGAATCATTGATTGGAAAATCCACCCAACCGTCTCCACCATCGCCTCAATCACCACATTTGTAGAAAAGAGAAAAAAAAAATAAAAAATAAAAATAAAACACAGATGAAAAAGAAATGACTCTTCAGTTCTCTGATTCAAAGTGAATCGATCTGGAAAGTGCCACAGTGGCAAACACTGCCAAAACTGGGAAGATTCACACAATATCACACACTGCTGTTTGCATCAGCGCCTGGAGCATGAGCAAGAAAAAAAGAAAATGTAAACTAACGCAACAGTAGCGTAGAAAACACTCCACACCTGTCCACAGACATCCTCATAGCCATGTTACACAGCATACACAGCACCATGTACACCTGATGCACATGGCACACACATGGAAAACACACTGCTCTCCTTTACTCTGGTTGTCAAAGGAAAAGTTGGAAATAACATGAAACACATATTTTCCTTTGGTGTCTGTATTAGATTCCCCATGTCATTGTTATATATATATATATATATATATATACACACATATATAATATTTAATCACACAATAACACTGCTTAAATGTTACTATATGCAGACTTAAAGAGAAATAGCCTTGTGTTGGCTGTCTGAAGAAAGGACTGGAATTCACTACCCGGTTCAATCCCTGCTGAGATGCTGCTTTCAGTGCTCAGTGAGTTGCACTCACCCCATCTGCACGACACGTTGCTCATAGAAACCTATAAAACACATCCGCTTCATCCTTTGCTTCTCCCCCTCCTCCTGTCTTATGATGCGATAAACCATGTGGCCAGTTGGGAAACTTTCAGCACCACACGGAGAGAGGACAGCTCCGCCAGAGCAGCTTCCAGCGTCCTGTCAGTCAAGTCTGTCAACAGGCTGCTTTGACAGGTAACAGACACACCTGTCAAGTCACAATACAACACCACACTGGCTGTGGAATCACCTGCACAAGGGACTGGTGTTTTACCAGCATAGCACGACATAGAGGCTACTCAATCAGATGTAAGATGTGCACTGTGAGGATATATATATATATATACAGAGATATATGATGCGTAGAAGGGTTTCTGTGAGTATAAAACGCATCTTACAGTGAAGAGAACTGCAGCCTAGTATGTATGAATCACACAGACGGTACAACCAGCCTCCACGCAGGCAGGAGAAAAAAAGCAACATACACGCGTGATTTTTCCACCAAACTGCAAGTATTCTTGTCATAAGTCAAAAATCCAACATACCTCTCCAAAATGATGCGAAGGCTGCTGCTGCTGCTGCATGTGTGTGTCACTTAAAAGCAGAAGTGATCCATACCGGCGGCTCCGTTAAAAAAAAAAAAACTTTCGCACGTTTGCAGGAGACGAGATGAAAAATAAAAACCGGAGGAAAATGTGCAGACTGCAGCTGTCATCCAGCGACTTAAGCGGACGCTGGGTTTTTTTTTTTTTTTAGAGACAAATCATTGGAAAAGTCGAAGTAAAGCAGCAAAGTTCTTTGATAAAGCGTATCCTTCAGGGTGGAAGAAGAAGAAGAAGAAGAAGAAGAAAAGAGAGAGAGAGTATCCTGTGTCGTTATGTAGAGTGCGGTTATACAAATGTGTCCATGCTGCTCTCCTGCAGGGAGCAGCCGCGTCAGCCTCACTGGGTCCTAAAGCTGCGCTAAACTAAAGACCGCGGTGCAACCCTCCGCCTGTCAGGACGCTGGCAGCAAGCAGTCTGCTGGGATGATCTGTATTTATCATTTTAACACAAACACACTGAACTAAACATAAAAGGATCTTTCTATTCCATTTTGTTTCAAGATATTGATCCTTTCTAGATGATTCCAGTGATGAAACATTTCACTTGGCTGTCTTGTTAGCACATCTAAATGAATAAGGCTTTTTTTTGGTACTTCATATAAACCTAAATGACTTGTTCAGATGTGTTTTTTGAACGCTATGAGTTATAATATATAACAACTAACTTGTGGGATCAATGAAGGATCCATCATGAAGTGCAGATAAACAGCAAGCAAGCTGTGGAGAAGCATGTGAATCAATTTCCTCAAGAACAAGTTGGTGATATATAATTCAGTTTTGTTTGCCTTGCAGTTCACCTTGATGTTCTGTCACAGGGTTTGGACGACGTGAAGCTCGTCTTTTTTTCAAAGTGTGAATCTGCTTGCTCACCTTTCTAGTCAGATGTAAAAATGTCTGTAAGTTAAATGCAAGACAGAGCCGTGTTCAGGTGCAACGTTAAAATGAGCTGTATTACAACATAGCAAAAAAGAGGCTGGTTAAAAGTAGGAGATCATAAATATGAGGGTGTGGTGATTAATTACTGTCTTCTTCACAGTTGTATTATTCATCTCATACATATTAAACAGCTTGTGGAAAACACAGTGGTGCATGACGAAAGCGGCTTAACAAATAGAGAGCTAAAGTTCAGACCGTACTCTGCATTCATTGTCGTCTGGAAGGGCGAGAGTGACTTTTTGATTAGTTTAGATACAGAATATTCTTAAATACGTATGCTGTTACTCTACAATTATAGTCATATTTGACAGGTAGTAATTGGCAGAGTGGCTGGTATACAGTAACTGTCTTAGGTGGTGATCCAAAACAGTTAATTTTCAGTGTGTGTGCCTTGATCATTTAGAGAAGGCAACCACTGTGGAAGTACGGTACAAATGCCATTTACAAATCCTTCCACTTAAAGCGCATGTGTCAATAATCATTCCTGATTTTTTTTTTTTCCTCACTATGTACTGTAGAAGGAACATTTTGCAAGGACAAAAAAAGAAAAATCTATTTGGCTTTAAAATTGAATTTCTATATTGATGCATTTATGTATTCCATCATCCTCTTGAATCAGTCCATCAATTCATGCATTATGCTTCTCATTTCTTTTTCTCTCTGTTTGACTATTCAATGCCAAGCCATTTGGCACCACAGTATTTTCTTCTTTTTTTTCTCACAATCTCATGTATTTCTATAAGGGTAAATATGGATGTAGTCTCTCCCCCCCTGTCAATCATTGCAGAGACGTTCAGGCTGGGTTCTGCACAGGCTAGTCTGGTGTGGCCAGAGAGGGAGACAGGTCATGTCCAGAGGGAATGCAGAACGCCAATCAATCCTAATTCTACCCATCAAGTCATAATCCCACACATGGACCTTTAGAGAACCTCTCCTTAGCAACTTGCATCGTCTGTTATGAGGTAGGCGAGCCAACAGGGTTAGTGTTTTATGTCTAAATCCATTTAAATGCATCAAAAAACAGATAAGATGGTGCTGTCTGTTCAGATGTTTAATAACAATTATGCTTCATTATATATAGGCTGATTAGTTTCAAGGTCCTTGTATGGAGGTTAACATGACAAATAGCCGTCATTATTGAATTGGACAACTGCATACTGCTGGAGTATAGCAGTTTATTACACACAGATGACACGGATGAGCACAATATCTATAACACATAACGAGACACTGTGTCAGCCAATCTTGTTATTTGGTGTTTTACTTGAATTACTTTTGGAAGAACAATGAGTCAATCTGATTGGACAAAAATGCATTCCTGCACCATAACCCATCGCGGTGTGTACGGCGCAAGTGGATTCGTTAAAAACTTGCAGCGGCATATCGAAGTACAGAGTTGTTTCAGGAAACCTGTTCACACATTGACACATCTAACAGACACGCAGTGATAATTTGCATTAATTTACAGTTACAGTTGCCATGTGATGATCAGCTGTTTGTTGCAAAACGATGGGAGCCGAGCTAAAAGGCATCGGATTCTGTGTCTGCCAACTACGAACGACCTTTTTCACACTTTATCCATTGCTAATATAAAAATATTGGTTAGTGCAGCTTTATATGCTTTTTATGTCATCCTCATAGGTTAGAATATCTTCTTAAGATTATCCTTACTTTCATCTTTGCATTCATTTGGATCTATGTGAATGGCATTTCTTGTGTCAGTGACACGCCATCGTAGGTCCTGCAATATGCCAGAATGTGATGCTGAGAGGCAGCTAAAGCTCAAGTCCATTCACATTCACTCGGTGTGTCTGGATGGGGGAAGAAAACTGATGAGTCAGCGGCTAAAACCGCGCTTGATATGCAGGATAAGCGGCTGCATCTGCAACTTGTTAATCATATAAAACCAAAAGAACGCAATGACACACGATGAGGTCAAATGTCAATCTTGAATAAAAGAATAATACCCCAGTGATCTTTTATTCATTATTTGTTCAAGCGCACAGGTGCCGCTGCAGGGGAAAAAGCCATGTACAATTCATGTATTTACAGTGTATAAATATTAACAGATCGCAGATTAAACACATTATTTTGTTTACAGGATATCTATTCGTGGAGGGGGTTGAGGAAAAGCGCTGCAGTCGTTAGCATGATAACACGAAAAAAACGACCGCTTCTCCGGCTGGTGTGGCAGCTGGTCGATGGGAGAATGTGAGATTAAAACTTTTCACTGATTCCAACAGGACTTTTTAGCAAAGATGTGATATGTTCTTTGAAGATGACGCATCATCAGCCATAACCGAAGACATTTTCTGCTTTACAGTTCAGCTACCTTGCAGCATTACGTCTGAAGAACCGAGCGTGTGTGTGTGCGTGTGTGTGTGTGTGTGTGTGTGGAGAACAGATGGAGAGAAAACACAAGCAGTTGCAGATGGGCATTGGTGGACTTGAACATTAACTTGTAGACAGACTGAAACAGGTCAGATTTCCAGGAAGACTGCCACATGTTCAGCTTTAGCAGCCAGAAATATCATGCTGGCACGTCAGCCCACACACACACACACACTGAAGAATGAGAGCACTGCACAGGTGCACCACATTTCTCTAATGTACGCAAGTCTTATATGTTACAAAGATAACTGGCTAACACTCAGTAATAAATCATAGAATCAAAGTTCCCACTATTATTGCAAGAGAACAATGGAGCGAGGCAAAGGGCAAGAGGGAAGAGTCAGGGCAGACTTTGAAACTGGAAACAGACACTTAATACGCAGAATGTGACGTTGAAAAGTACTAATCAGTTCTCAGTTCACCGCCTCGGTTAACAATAAAGATGAGAGCCCTGATGGGGAAAAGGATGCATGCTTTGCTTGCACTGATTTTTATTTTTTTTTTTTAAAGAATCTCAAGGTAACATAATTGCAAAGCATCTCTGTTTGAAAGAGGTGGTTAACTCTTATATATGTCACAGATATCACCGGGAAGAGTGGGCTCTTTATTGCTAACGTGAGATATCAAATTGCTCTCACTGCCCTTCACAGCATCCCCCCCCCCTCCGAGTTGCAGAAAGGACACAGCTCAGATAAAAATGGGAGCTCTTTGAATGCCTGTTGGCTTGGTGTTCAGTGGGATAAAGACACGAACTGCAATATGTGTCAGGAGGTTTTCATCTACTAGCCGCACTTTTTTGAGCAGCGGGTAGTCGTGCTATGAATCCTATCCTGGGGTGATCTCCTTTTTCTATCTGACTGGGGGAGAATGGGAAAAAAGAGAAAGTCATGCTCTCTGCTAGTCTTTAGGCTCACATGATTTCCAGTCACAACGTGAAGGCCTCTGAGCTGATTTCAGACTCTGTCGCTTTTTTTACTGCAGTCCTAATTGCTTGGCCCACTTACGACTGTGATGTTGTCATCTCACCTCACGACAGCCTCCAGCGTGCCAGCATCTGACGTAGCGTTACAAAAAATGCCTTTTTTTTTCTTTTAAAAGACTCCTATATCCCAGTGCCATGTTTACAAAGAAACAGAAGTGGTTGTCACAAATTGATCACAGAGTTGACAGCGTTGTGTTTACATGTTATTTCCACATCCATCTGCCTTTGTATGTCTTCAGGCCTGCAGTGGAAGTTGCCTTATTTTTTTTTTTGTTTGCTAAGAAGAGTGGCTTTATATAATGTAAGCCATAGGCCACATTTAACAGACATCCCACAGTATTTATTGGCATACAGCTAACAAACAAATCAGTGTGGCTCCCTCACAGTATAAGAAAGGTTGGTGAAGTGTAAAACAAGCAGGACTAAGAGTCTGCAGATATGCGAGCTGGCGAGGATTCATCATCTGGAAACCATGAATGTCTGTACAAACATTTGTGCCATGACATCTGTTAGATGTTGAGTTAGGGTAAGTTTACATTTTATACCTGGCTTTGGCACCAGATAAAAAAAGTTAAGAGATCACAAAAGTTATTATAATTTATTCTGAGTGGAAACTGAATAATTATTGTCGAACCATTTAATTTAAAACAACAAACATGAATTAAATGATGATACTAGTCAGGGAATGATCAAAGTCATTAGCATTCATCATCAGTTTGCACAATATTACATCTGATAGTCATTCAGTTACATGTGATAGTTGTTGGTTGGACCATCATAGCAATCCCATGTTTCTGCTCTTTTCACTAAAATATGGAATAAAGAAAAAAAAAACACATGAATAAAAATAAAAAGTAGGGTGACTGACTGAATCTGAACAAAATGCTGTTGGCACTGAAATTCTATGTTTGCTATATGTATTTTCTCCTCCTGTATTTATCTGCAGGGCTCCTACGAGCATGCATTTACTGACATCGACACAGAAACAAATACACAACACAAACAGAATCTCTTTGGTCAATGTGTTGAGAAAGTATTCATCATATTCACCTTGGAAAGCCGCCGTGCCTCAATAATTTCTGACAAAAAAGTCTCAATTGTTCTTCACGGACCTTCCTCTTGGCAGACATTTAATCTCAGAAAACACAGGTGTAGCTATTGACTAATAATGGCTGTATTCCATTTAGTTGTGCGAGTGCCAGGGACCCAGTATTGTGGACGCTGGCTCACTGTCATGACATAATGGGACACTGACATGGAAGTGAGCCACCGTTAATGTTACACCTGCGCTTTTCCTGCTATGAAAAGTCAAACGTACACTGTGAAAAATGTCTATTTAGTTTAGATTTTGTTTTAAAGCACTTTACATATGATACTTCATATCATTAGCAGTGAATAAAAGGAGAGGCTTATTCAGGTATTCAGTTCTGTTGTACTAGATTCTCCTCAAAACTCGAGATTGCATTTTTATTATGGTTTCCGCAGTGCAAAAAAAATCCATAAGCATTGGGTATTTTATAGGTGAGCATCAAAGTGTTATCATTCACCTGGGATGGTCACAGCAGCACAGAGGGACACTCTACCGATCGCCATCTCCCCCACTAATAGCTTCTTGTATTGGAAGTTAATTTTCAGATGGAATTATATTATAAACCATGTCCAAACAAATTACTGTCAAACCCCAAGCAGGTGCTTTTTTTTTTTTTTTTTTTGACAGGCTGAGGGCATTAGTAATCTTACGCATGAGCCTCGGGGGCTGCTGCTTTGAAGTAATATACCCCCCCTTCTCTCCAAATTCCCATTTTAGAAGCCATTGGTGTAGAGGCACAGGGGGGGGAGAGAGGTACTACACTGCAGAGGGATAGATTAATATGCCATCTGAATGTGCATCTATAGAGAGCGGGTTTCATCTCTGTCCCACAAGTCAAAGCAGGAAAATATTGTCAAACACATCTCACAGGGGGGATTTACATGTTAAAACATTTATTTCTCATTTACAATTTGGTTTCTCATCACAGAGAAGGAAAATTACCATGCATGATATCGCCATGGGATACAAAGATAAATTGAGGCTGATATCCAGTTTGATATTGCTAAGCAAATAATCTTGATACGAGTAAAAATGTTCAGCGTGCTCTTTTTTTTTTTCCCCCAATCTCACAGCGTTGAGTTTAAGCTCGCTGCGTGTGAGAGAGCCGGGAGAGATGAATGTAGATGGATAGCAGTCCTTCCCTCCATCAGTCAGAGGGAGACAGACTAGACCTTGCGTCTCGTCTCCTCCTCTGGGACAACATGCTCCCCAGACATTAACTATTGATCCAGTAGGTTGAAATCAGGAAGAATAAGTGTTTAACTGATAGTCAATGGAACAAGATTCCAGGGGACTCATGCAAGTCACTGGGATGGGATGTTTTAATCACACGCACATATATATATATCCACATGCTGCTCATTTTGCACCGTTATTAAAACATACATGTGCTGCAGACTTCACATGCCTGGTTTTAGCTGCCGACTGCTCAGGTGACAATCATTATATTGTTAATGTTCAACAACAGTTGAGAAATAAGCCAGATATTTGACTCTAATGCGCTTTCTGTCGTCCAATGAGAGCCTCTTTAATAGCATCGAATGAGCAGAACCTTTTGCAGAGGAACAATTAAAAAATCAATAAATAAATAAATACAGAGGTTATTAAAAATCCAACATTGTCCAACAGCCAGATTAGACAAGTGAGGGTCCGACGCTTTCTGTATTTTTTCACTAAAAATCAAAAGTGTGGAGAGCCACGTGAATGCTGAAAGAGGCTCTCACTAAAACAGTGCTTTGAGGGGGGCGAGGAAAGGTCAACGAAGGCTTTTTAATTATGATGAACAAAACGCCGCCTGCTATGTAAATAAAACATGATGCAAGAAACAGGACATTCCCTTGTGGTCTAATGGAGGTTTGAATCGACTCTATTTCTGCTCATAGAGAGTCTAAATATGTTTTTTGGGGGGTTTTTTCCCTCAGACTAATTAGTCTGTTTTGGAAAAGTTTTCAGTCAAAATGCATTAGTGGCCAACAGTGTGCAGGAGAGAGACATTTTACAACTCTCTTGTTATTCAAAGCATGTTTTATTTGGTATTTCTCCCAATCAGCTCCACCTTCTTCAAACAAAAACCCGACATGTTTGCTCAGCCTCACTGTGATCTTCCGTGTAAATATTGTTGTCGGCTAAGCTCGAGCACATTTGCATTCTCACATCCCTCATACGTGGCCTTCAGCAAGCACCAAAACCCTCCGTAGACTTACAGTTGCAGGAAAGAGAAGCAGTAATACTCTATATCCTCCTGCGGTCCTGAGCTGCGGTCAGGCAGTCGGAGGAGGTTAGCGCTAATACTAGCAGGCACTGAGAGGAGGAGAAGATTGAACCAGTCGAGGCTCGAACAGGTGGTTATCACTTGCAGAATCACTTGTGAAAGGGGCTTTTGCCCTTTGATAGAGAGAAGATGAAGGGTGAGGATAAGAAATGGTTATTGATCGACGGTTGCTTTATCTGCCTCAACCCTGATGACCAGACAATGCAATCTAACTTGGTCGAGAAAGGTGCAAAGGTGCTGATGGGTTTTCAAAGCACCTCTCATTTGTACAGTTTATATCATCTCAATTTGGTATCCGAGAGTAGACGTATTCCACCACCTCGTGCCTTTTTCTTGCTGTGTAGGTTGAGAAATTTAAACTGTGAGGGTTTTACTTAAATAGAAAAAAAAAGTAGCCTTGTTAACCTTGAAAAAGAAAATTGATTGGCTTGTTTTTTAAATTCCTTGCAATCATTAAAGTAGCACAATATTTATCTAATGAACATTGGAAAATAGACTATGCATAGTGTGACAGGAGTTGCTCATACTTATAAACCCAACTCTGCAGGTCCCCTCAGCTCTACTGAGTCTTTTAGCACATTGTTTTTGGTTTTACAGTCCACAACTTTACTATTTTTGGAATACTTTCACTGCTCTCATCAACTGCTTGCAAGCCTATTGTTTCAAGCACCAACAGGCAGCTGTTTTCAGGAAAAAGGCTCTGATAAAAGCTACCTGCCCAGCACCAAACAGCAGCAGAGCGAAAAAGGCTAGCTGGGGAACATAGTGGCTCATGGGCCTAATAGACCTAGCAGGAGAGTGAATATTGACTTCCCCCTCATCAGGTGACCACAATCATGAAATAAGCAACAGTTTGCCGTATCAACTTTATGAGTTGATAATATGTTAGTGTTGTGTTTCCAGCTTATTGCACAGCTCTCAAGAGACCAAAAATCAATTAACACAGGCGTGAACAATTTGTCTTCTTGATGAACTAATCTGGGTATATATATATATTTATATATTTATATATGCAGCACGTTGAACATCTTGTGAAATGCATCTTGTGTACTGAAACATATTTTTTTTTCTGTTTCATGGATTAACTTTAGTTGAGCTTCACTGATAAAAACTTGAATTAAAAAAAATATCCATATTGCCTGGCTGCACTCAGCTATAGCTTATTAAGTGTGATTGCATGAACAAAATGCACAGGGTGGATTGCATTCGCCTCCCCTAACACATTACCATTCAATAAGCAGAAAGCATTGGTATCATGGGAGATGTGTGCTTTATAATGAGGAGCCTCACCGCTGTTCTCAAATGTCCCATAGCTCACTAAAATGCACAAATCCAGATATATACAATCAAGCAGCAGAGATGCAGATACACACGCACACACACACACACACACACAATAAAGTTAATGCATTCTCTCCAAAAAAAAAGACTCAACTTTCACTCCTCTCTGCAAAGAAAGATCATTGGAATACCGTGAGCCCATGTGGCTTGAGGTTGATATCAATTAAAATGATGTATGGCCCCAGTGTTTTCTAATTGGGACATGGCGATGTATTTAATAACACACATTAGAACCCTAATTAGAAGTAAATTGAGCTGCATCCCATTGTCTACTAATCAACGTAGTGGATCGGGTGGATAAATGCAGTCAGATGGAAGGTCTCTGTGTTTTAAAATACTTACATTTTGTTTTCTCTAACTCTAACTTGTTTCAGTGATGCATTTAGTATGCACTGGGTTGAGCGATTTGTTCGGTTCTGAATAATAATGTTGTATCCTGTGCCACTTGTGATGCTAAAAACTTCATTGGGGAAACTTTAAATCACTTTCATTGGTTTAGAAATGAATAATTATTTCTCGCTGAAAAAGATTAATCAAGATTAATCGTAACGCTCTGTCGGGATTAAATCTTAAACACAGTTCTCCTGTAATAATTCAAAATGCTGGACTTCTCACCATCTGCAGAAGGATTTATAATAAAAAAACATTCCTGATTATCATCATCATTTTCCCTGAAAATCATTGCCAGGTGATTGCTAATTGTGACTTCATCTGAGAGCGAGAAACAGAGAAGTCAAATCAATGACATTATTAGTCCTAATAAAGTAACAACAGATTTTCTCTTGGCAGGAGGTTCCTTCAATCACAGTTATTTGGAATATGTGTACAAAGGACGTCTAATTAAAAAGGACCACATAACCATATAAGAATTAGTATGGAAAGCTATCACTGTATTTCTTTCATACTTGTACAAACACAATCTCTGTTTGTGCTCACTGTGCCCAGGAAGTAACATGTTGAGGAGGAGAATATGGTCTGAAGGTAAAATAAATATCCATAACACTGGTTGTTGGATAAATAAATGCTTTTGTTCTGTTACAGTACAGTTTCTCGGGGAAGGGACTGTAAATAGTAGTCATACATCCACGCTGACGCCGGTATAAAAAAAAAAAAAACCCTCTGAGCACATGTTACGGATTGGAGACACATTTGACAAGCTCTCTGCAATCAGATGTGTCAGTGTAAAGGATTATGTGTTTTACGGGGGCCTGGTCTGAGCAGCAGACCTGCTCCTATAAACATGCACTACGATTCAGCCCAAGCTGTGCATTGGAAAGGTTATCCAATCACCCTTTTTTGAAAATGCCTCTGAAAATGAGTAAATGCCTTGGCCGATGCAACACACGGAGCAGTGCAAACCACAGAGCGTCTATCAGCAACAGAACTGACGGAGCTTAAAATATTCCCGGTCGCTCCTTATTTCTCTGCACTTCTTACACTTTTCTGTTTTTTCCCCCCTTCTCCGAAGCAAAACAACTCAACTCCGCGTTTTCTCACTTATTCAGAAACAGGAGCAAAAACACACACACACCCGCGTATTGATCGCAAATTCACTTGTACTGTATTGGTTATCTATATGGTAATGCAGCGGCTGCATGTCTCATTTTCTTATTTCATCTTTCTCTGTCTCCTCATTACAACAGTACAGAGCTGTGAACACCTCCTGCGTATCTAGATAAGGCTATTTGAATGGATAACACATCCTCCTCTACATACAAAGGGGTTATCTTTAAAAGAGCAAGCCCACCTGCTCCAACAAAGCCATTCATCATTTTGCCTCTGTATTCCTTTGTCTTGGGTAGATAATTAGCATAACTTCGGCAAAGAATCGTTCATTTCGAGACAGAGAGAGATGGATAGATGGATATTATCTGACCAGTTAAAATGTCAGGAGCTGTACCTTCACCAGGTCTGTTTAGAGAGCCACTTAAACCAGGCCTTTTTTTTTTAATTTTGGCCCAGTCTTCAATAGGAGGTTGGCCCTGTACTGTGTTGACATACTGCAGTGTAACCACAGCTGGAATATTCACTGGATGCTTTCTCCCAACTCTGATCGCCTTCCAGCAACAGTTTCCCAGCAAAAATATTATAAGTACAAGTTCTGCATTCAAAATGATTTTTTTTTTTTTTTAGCAAAACTTTAAAGGATTTAGCTGGTGATTTTCTTTACTGTCAAGTAATCTTAAAACTGATCCTTCTTACAAGTAGTTTGTGCGTATCCAAAGCCTGATATATCTAGTTTTTAACCATTTAAAACGCATCAATGAGCCACACTGGGTGACATGTTTCTTCACCATGCAGAGTGTTGATTATGGTAGTTTAACTAAAGAGAAATCAAAGCAGTCACGTTTTCAGTCTCCAGAGGGCATTTCCTGTAAGGGAGACACCACTGAGCACATGTGTTGGATATGTGGTACAAGTTAGCAGAGCTCTGTAAATGGAACCGTGTTCCCAGCATGTGAAGTGGAAACGTGATTGCTTTTTTTTTTTTTTTTTATTACTCTTTGGCACCGTTTCTAAACAAACAACCATGATTGCAATCTTCATGAGTCATTTGTGTGTTTTTAATAGGCTTTGGACACCAGAAGAGCTCTGTGGCACAGAGAAATAAGATGTTTGGATAGGGGTTGGATACACACGTAATAATTGTAAATAGGATGAGTACATTGCTGGTTTGGTTCTACACACACTCTGTCGATTAAAGTATAAAATACCTTAAAATGGAAATACTCAAAGGAAGTACAAGTACCTCAAAACTGTATTTGAATGACTGCAATATTATAGAGCTATTTTTAGATATTTTGTTTTACAGTGTTTCTGCTACACACACACACACACACACACACACTGATGGCAGCGAACTACTATGTGGTTCAGTATCTTGACACTTCAAAATGTGGACAAGACGATTCAGAGATCGAACCACAGACCTTCTGATTAGTGGACAATCCGCTCTACCACCTGAGACACGGCCGGCCAGTCATCTAACTCAAGTACTGTAGTTGAGTAAATGCACTTATGCAGTTGTATCAAAAAGTTTGGATGACATCAATATAAAGTCACTCCCTCATCGGGAGTGGGTGGGAACGGGGGAGGGATAGATAGTTATTTGGCAAGAAGTGGGAGAAAGTTGTACAATCAGCAGCCCTGTTTGAGTTTACCAACCGAACACTTTTACTGCCACGTCAGGACATTTTATTGCTGTTAAACCAGACTTTTTTTTTAACTGCATTTTACTGATCATTTTAACCCATACCATGATCTTTTCTTAATCTAAACCAAGTGGCTTATGTGCCTAACCACAGCACACGATGCTCCCTATGGGTCATTTTGGAGTACAGGTACAAACGATCTATGTCGTCGTTTAATGCCTGAGGCATTAGGAAATGTCAGCTGGTACCGATTTCAAAGCTTTACGAATACTCATACTTCTTAAACCTTGTTCAAACACCATGGGTTCCTCTAAGCAGCTGTGTAAGACTCTGAATATGAAAGGTATTGATGCCCGCAATGCAGGGGAAGGCTACAAGAAGACAGCAAAGCGATGTCAGCTTGCAGTTTGTACAGTTCGAAATGTAATTAAGAGATGGCAGTTTAGG
The DNA here is from genome assembly GCA_036937835.1 of Pampus argenteus. Lineage (NCBI taxonomy): Eukaryota > Metazoa > Chordata > Actinopteri > Scombriformes > Stromateidae > Pampus > Pampus argenteus. The sequence continues at coordinate 6,363,220 of CM072868.1, forward strand.
GGAACTGTGGAGGTCAATCGAAGATCTGGAAAAGCTAGAAAACTCTTGGAGAGAACTGCTCGTATGCTGGTCAGAAACAGGGTTGTGTTGCAGCCAGTGGATTCCACTAAGTATCAGCAAATTCTTTCTGAAGCTGAAAAGAAGATGTCTTCTACAACAGGATAAAGATCTTCACCATGGTCTATCTCAAGAGACACAAGCTCGAACGGCTATCGCAGTCCTCTGACTGATTTGAAAATCTGTAGGTAAATCTTAATAGAGCTGTGCATGTAAGACGACCCGAGAATACTGCAGAACATGAAGCCTTTTGCAAGAAAAAAAATTGGGAGAAAATCCCAAATACAAGAACCGAAAAGACTTTTAGCTGGCTACAAAAAGCTTTAATATTTCCTGAAAATATCAAGGGGTCAAAAGCTGGCCAAACTTATGCATCTGACTTTAAGTGCATTTACTCAACTACAGTACTTACGTAGAATATCAGGCGGCTGTGGCTCAGGAGGCAGTGAGGCTTGTCCACTAATCAAAACGATGGTGGTTCGATCCCTGACTCATCATGACTGCATGTTGAAGTTTCAAGATGCTGAACCCCAAACTTTCCACCAGTTTTTTTTTTGAAAACCTGAATAAATGCGCATCACACCACAAATCAAGAATAATAGATCTATTAATCTCAGCGTTGACACAGATTGTGGGTGTGGATTTAAAATGAAGTGATAATTCACCCCAAAATCACCCAGTAAGTATATTAAGTACCTGTGATTGAAGAAACTTTGTAGGCGTTTCCTCTCACAGAATGGAAACCGTGGTGAGCTTTAACTTTTTTGGTTTTCAAAGGATGGCACATTTACATGTCGGAAGAAATTTCTCAAACAATTCCTGCAACATAATTGACTTCTACGCCGTCCATCTGTGTGCTCAGTGTGTTTCCAACTGTCAGATTTTTTTGGCTTAAGACACAGTCTTCTGTCAGTTCTCACACATGACCGATGAAGATTATGAGCAGGTGTGTTTGTCAGTTTGAGTACGCTCCTTCTGCTCCTCGTTTGTCATAACCATTTTATCCCGGCTCATTGTTTTGACATTTTGATACTTTCTTTTCTGCTATAAATTCTTCACTACTCTAATCGATTGCAAACTGCACATCCTGCAAACTACAAATTTTCTTTTTTTTTTTCCTCAAATCTCAAAAGATTCTGGGTGAAGCATCACCCGAGCCTTTCCTTTTCTGAGAGGCAGTATTGACCGATAGCAGCAGGGGATTTCGGTACTTTAAGTCTTTTCAAAAGGAGAATGATTCCAATGAATAAAGACACAGCAGCGAACATCCACACAGTTCTTCTTTCTCTGCACATTTCTGCATTTTGTGCTCACCTCAGGACTCACCTATGGTCAGATGAATGTAATGAGGAGGCACGTGTAATTACCAAGTCGTGACACAGTCAGTCTTTCTATGCTGCAGGCCTTGCGCTGGTGGCCGTAAATATAGCTAATTACATCCTCTGCTCAGCTGCACAGCCTCTTTATCTAAACTCAGCAAGACACAGACCTGCCCACCCAGCACTTCATTACTGTGCACCAACCTAATAGGGACCTGATGTTTCTAACCTCACACACACGTTGCTCTATAACAGTTGGCAGCATGTTACAAAAGGGACTGATATGTCCTATTTCAATCAGACATATGTCTCAGCAAGTCTAGATAAAAGTACTGCTACATGCCATAGCTATTTGTTCAAGGATATCATTGATATTAGAGGAAATTGTCAGTACGTCTTCATATCAAAATGATAAAATAGATCAAATATCAAACAATGATATTTAAATAATTACTTTAATTGAAGTGTTTTTGGTGTCTGAACCCAACCGCATGCAGGATTTTTTTAATGGTGTGAGTCCATGATCTAACCCAACCAGGCTCTGTGTACAGTACAAAGACATAGCACTGCCCATTGAAAATAATCCTGGTAACAATTATGTTTCCCCCAAGAAGTAGTTCTTAGCTTGATAATATATTTGAATATATGAATCACTGTGATTCATCTAAACCGAAAACTCAAACATTTAGTTTCAGGTCATTGCACTGTGCATCACAAATCTAAATAATCCTATTTTTAAATAGTACACACCGATATACATACGCCTTGCAAATTGAAACGTATGTGGTTCATACACACATATTACTGCCAGTAATGCTGATGAATGATTTAGCTGACATCACTGGACTTAAGAAACAAGAAAAAAAAAAAAATCTCGAGTGGCTGACAAAAAAAATAAAAAAATAAATAAATGAAAGAGAAAAAGTTGTGTCTGCCGTCAGCTCTTTTACAGCCTGTCCCAAGGTCAATAGTTCTGCACACGAGGGAGAGCGAGAATGAGAGGGACTGGATTTCACACAGTTCAACTTCATTCTTCGTTCACATTATGCTGTATGAAAGGAGGATCATCAGGAAGACATGGAATTCATTCCTCATAATTCCTTTGTCATATCAGTGATAGAGCACATCTCATTTACACGAGCCGAGAGAATTAATTTCCGTCTCGATTCAAACCTGAACGTTGCCTATTTCACACACTTTTCACCAGAGCCTGAATCCACACAGTCTGGCATTTAATTAAATGGTCATTCAGTCCATATGAATTTGTAATTTATATTGAATTTAATCATGAAAATTCCCACACACTTTATTTTTCTATTACTCGTGTTGACCAATGCACCATTAATCACATCGCTACAGCAATCTAATTACATGTGACAGAGGCGAAGCAATGTGTAAATTCAGCAGCTTGAAGGTGTTTTGTGTTTAAAAGGTCAGGTGTAAACTCGGGTGCCAGCGGGGACCAAACACTAGACACTTTGCGAGAGCAACTTTCACAGCCAAAATTGGGCAGTACAATGCTCGCCGTCTGGCCACTCGAACATGCGCTCGCGTCATGTTAATGTCAGCATGTTTGACAGGTCAGGTTTGTACAGACTGAGGAGCTCATTGATCGCTCTGCGGACGCATTTGTGCTGCCAAGTCCACTGATGTGAAGGCTGAGGAGGCGTTAGAGAAGTAAACAGGTCCATGGACAAACAACACTTCACTGAGCAATGAGGAAGAAGTGGAACGATAATGAATGGGCACATTTGTAGTCATTGTGTGAAGCATCCTCTTTTCTCACTCCCCATGTCATGCTCATTCACATTCCAGCCACACACACACACACACACACATATACCTCTGTGTCACACACACACAGCTCTATCCCTGCTCTTCTTTTTCTCATTTTCCCCCTCAGCCCTGCCTGACTCCCCGTGGAAACTGGAGGTCATTGGTGTTAGGAGGGGGGGGCTGCAGGTTTCAATGCAAGAGAGACAGAGAGAGAAAAAAAAAGAAAGATACAGGTACTAACCTCTGAGAATCTCATAGAGCCTCTGACTTTACAGCCCTCACATCAACATACAGCCTAGATAGCAGCGTTGATCCCATGTCTCTATCTATACGACGCTCACGGCATAATCAAAGCACAAAAATGAACATTGCTTTATCCATATGCAGCCATGCCTCCGACAAAATCCAATTTATAGGCGCCGCTATTTTGCTTTGCCGAAAACGTTGAGGAGGAATTGCTGCCTCGATTAAATACATTTGACAACATGTTTTACAGTCTTGGTTAAGTGTTCGGTAAAAAAATCGTTATTAGAGCACAATCATGCTACCTCCATCCCAACCTCACACTCTTACTTTCCATCTCGCTGCATATAGAGCCCACTAGTTTCTGCACTTGTTGGCATTGGAGGTAAATCATGGAATCATATGGATGAAATCCCTTGAAATATTGTGCTTGTTTTTAATCAAACATTTTCAAAATATGCCGTTTCTTTCTCTTAATTTTGTGCCAACAATGAAATTTAAAAAATGCCCTATTCATTTCACACTCAGAGATCTCTATTTTATGCTGCAAAGTTACCATCTAGGAGCACAATCAGTTTGCTACTCATGCAAACACTACCTCTTTCACCATTTACTGCGTCTTCACTCTGACCGCCCCCCTCTCTCTCTCTCTCTCTCTCTCCCCCCTAGACAATGGCAGTGGTCCGTGCCTCATCTTCATTTGGATCTCCCTGTTTGGAAATAAATCACATTCATAGAACACCTGAGCTTGCGATAGGAGTCGGGTGGGATCAGGGTCCCAGGTGGACTCATTCAAATAGCATTCAGTTCCTGCAGTGGGAACACACACACACACACACACACACACACACACAAAACACAAAGGTTATGGTCAATCAAACCCCATGTGCTCACGGGTCACACATACAAACTATAAGCCCCTGCACACACACACATACATACATACAGATTCTCTCTCTCTCTCTGTATCCATCACTGTTTCTTTGTTTTGTTTCTCTCTCTCTCACACACACACACACACACACACTCGTGCACACACACACGCTGTCGCTCTGCCATTCATTAACTGACAGCTCGAGAGTCTCCCAGGTGGAAATGGGGGGCAGAGGATTTGCATTTGTATTTATGCAATATCTCCTCTGCACGGAGGATCATTGGCTTTACTATGGGAGAGAAAAGAAGTGGGCAGGACTGCAGCCGACTGACATTTGTCTAAGACATTCATCTCCTCTTATCTTTCTTATTTTTGTAATTTGAGAGACCCTCCTCTACCTGTTGTCAGTGGCTGTAGGGAAGGGCATTGTTGTTGTTGAGGGGATGATATGTTTGCTCTACCCACGCATACCGGGGGTCAAAAACATGCAGTTCAAACCCGAGGTCAAACGTGTGTGAATGTAGCTGTCCTTGTTAGCTGCAACTCAGCGAAGACAAAAGGCTGCTACCGTCAGTGTGTTACTGGCTATGCCTAAGATTAAGATATGACAGATACTGGGATTTCTAGTTTGGGAATAAGATGCAACGAACATGAACTTCATATCTGTGAATTTCACTGCTGAGTCATTCGACCACAAGCAAAACCAAAGTTAAAAGATAGATGTTATACAGGAAGTCGATCTGTAGCAGTTTTTTTATTTTTTTTCCCCACCAGCACACCGATCAGAGTCGAACAGCATCTATTCCCTTCAGCAAGTTATACGCAAGTTATACATTAATTATATAAGACCTCGACTTTTGATAGTTGTTCATTTTTGTTACACAAAATCCTGGGAAAGCGTATGACTAGTACACACACACACGCACACACACATACACACACACATTCACGCATTATTCATGCCCAAACATACAAGACAATAAAAACTAACTTTACAGGGCCTGACAGTTCAATTAGCATTCACCCTGTCTGCGTACCAAAATAATATGAATCAAGGTTAGAAACCCGGTATCTCTCTTTCACAGTGCAGCTGTGTAAAATAACTCACCGTACCAGTCTACTGCTTGGCCTTCCTCCTCGGCACATCATTCATACTTTGTGTCCAACAAATACTCAAAGCGCCTCACCGAACTATCAAACAAGGCGATTAAAGCTTCGAGCTTTAAACGAGCTCTGAACATGGTTTGTGCCAATTTGTTCAAATTAAAAAAAAGTAGTGATCCGATTCCAAACCGAGCACATCGATGGGAGTAATATGTGGAAGACTGTTTAGCTGTGAGATGACATGCATCGTTTGTTGGACTATGCAGGACCAGAAAACTTTGAAATGTGAAATATTTTGCGAGTGTGAATACAAGCCAAGGTTTGGCTTACCTGCTTTTTAATGAATGCAGAATGGAAGAGAAACCTGGAAAGATGTGGCTTTCACGCCGTCGGATAGAGATACTGTAACGGTGATAGTCAGATTTCTGTGCACAACGGAACAGCGCAGAGGTAAATAACCTGTGGTCAAGAAACGTACAAGAGCAGCCAGGAGTTAAATAGGAATTTCTCAGTTGGAGGATCTATTCTTGATTTTACACCGAGCTCTACTGGGCTGATTTATTTGGTCTGGCACAGGTACAGGAGCTCAAACCTTAGGTGCCCGAGTTCAGTTACATCTGCCATTAATGCTAAAGTGACTTCATTAAGTAACTGGTGTCAGCCTATGGGAAGATGGTTTATTATTCCAAGTAGACCTATAAAGAGGTTTCACTGAACGTATGGATTAGTTAGTAACCACTAGGAGACATTCAACTGTTCTGTATCAACCTCAGATCCATCACAGCTCTGGCCCATACAGTAGACATGATCTAATCTCTAATTTTATGCATAAATAAATAAATAAATAAGCATATTTTTTTTCACAACATTGAGACTTGACCGGCCAGTAAATACACCCAACTGCTATTTTGTTGCACAATATGAGATGTGATATGAGACTAGATATTGTCTGGGATTTTTGGTTATTTCTTTAAATCCTGAAATGGCTTAAATGTTGTCTTTCCTGACCTTCAAGGTTATGTTCCAGCTATGCGCTACACTTATCTGTAGCTCAAAAAAAATGAATTTTAAATGCATCTGGCAGCTTTCCTTTTATCCTCTACTATTTTTTTTCTCTCTCTCTCTCAGATACCATAACAACCGCCCTGAATATTGTGTGAAAGCATCAATAGTCATACCTCAAAATAGCCTCACACTATCAACATCGAGGTATTGAATCAGAGATGTGTGTGTGTGTGTGTGTGGTATTTGATTCTTTCTTTTTATCACCAAGCTCTACTATCCCGATGCTTCTCTGAAATGATGAGACCTTTTCTTATTCTCACTCCATGCCCTGAGTCAAACCTGCCCTGGATACTCAATGCAACAAGAATGATGTTATGCGTGTTTAGTCACTATACGGACACACTTTCATCATTCACGCAATAATTTTCAGGTTAGGGACATAAGGGAACAAGGTGTTGCACCATTTCACGCAACAGGGCTGATGTCTTCTCATAAGAAGTCATTGCTGAGGGCGAGTTTTTCTGATCTGCTATGATTTTGGTTTGGTTATATTTTGCCTTGCACGCGCATAAGAACACGAGAAAGGAACATTTTGGAATATTTCCTAATTTGGGGGATTCTGTGAAGTATGAACTCTCAGAGATAGATTCCTGCAGACAGACTTAACAACCCACTTGAATCTCTGCGTTCGCCGTGCTTTCCTCGCCTGGTTTTTAGTTGCTTTTCGTTTGAAAATGTTCAAAGTTTCATTGAGTTGTAAAGGGGAGGGGCACAGCCACCCACAAGCACATTACCAGCATGAAGAAGCCAGGAGGGGAGAGGCTATTGATTGTGTCACCTTTCCACATGCCTGAGGCTGTGAGGGGCTCTTTGTGGGTCCGGCTTTCAGTGAAGGACTCAGGCACTTGTACATGAAAAGATTCAGTGTATAAAGCAGCCGGGGCTGAAGGGGAAAGCTGCACAGTGCTCCAAACTCAGCTTTAATGTCCTGCTGTCTCTCTCCCCATGCTTGTCTCACTCTCTCCATCACTCCTGCCTCATTCTCTCCTCTACTCTCAGTGCTTTTATTAGGCCGACAATATCTGATTTTTTTTTTTAAATTGTTTAATTTGGCAATACTTCTGAGGAATGTTGTCTCCACTCACACTTGTGGTAATAGAACAGATAAAATTGTTTTTTTGTTCTTTTTTTTTTTTTTTTTGGCAATAACACAGAAGGTTGTTGTCTATTTTTCTGGGAGGATATGAAGGCAGGGTTTGATGCTGGTTTCTGTGGTAACAAGAGTGCAGCCGTTACTGACCAGATGGAGCTTCAATGAAGCTGTTTTACTGTGAGCAGCGGCGCTTAAGTGGTGCATTCTCACTTTAATTTACCTTAGGATTGGACCTGTATTGTTCAAAAAAATTGCTTTTGTCTATTTCCCTATTACCCTGTTGTCAATAGAGGCTAATTATCTCACTTGAACGTGTTTTGCAAAAGCCGGGCAGGTGCTTTAAGGGAAAAAAAAAAAAAAAAGAGAGAGATGAAGCCCACGAGGCCATATTTATACCACTAAGGCTCGAGTCATCTGCGTTAAAGGCCAGCAATTAGCCTGCAATTATAGTGCAACCTTAGCTAATGGTTCTGAAGAGTCCACTCAAATCCCGTTTACACTGCACACATGCTCAGTCAGCATCTGCGATGTCTGGTTCGTGCTCAGTAATGATAGAGACAAATAAAAATGCCAAAACCAATCACACGCTGGTGGTTAGACGATTCAAAACAGGCTTTCACGAATATCATATGATGGTATTTTGATCTAAAACAGTTTTACAATTTTTAACTGCAAAAACTTAAAAGTAAAAAAGGGGGGAAAATACTGTAAGTTAGTTCATGCTAAGGTCTCAAAGAGAAGAAGAAAAAAAAATCAATATGAACTCAAAAGGGGAGAAAAACAAAGAAACATTGAATCAATGGATGAAACTGTGGAGCAAAAGATTAAGACTGCAAGTTAACGAATAGAGATGCGCGTTAATCCTGGATTGCCTTTGTGTGAATTCTGATGGACTAATTGGAAATGTTGAAATAACATCTCAGACACATGAATCAAGGTCATCTGGTATATTTACTCTAAGCACTACTGGACCCACGGTGCAACCAATTACTCACAATACTCCACCTGCTGCACTTATACAATATTTACACTTTTTTTTTCTTTGCATCCATCTTAAATTTGTCTCTACAGTATGCCTCGGTAGTCAAGAGTGAGTGACTCTGCTGATAAGGATTATATATATATCACGTCAGTGGATAGCTCATTAATTTCTGCAGCAATACCATCTGGGGACAACATCAGACTGCAGTGCTACTTGAACAAGACCAACACGCCATAAACTTCCTAATCAAGCCTGCGTACACGCGGCAACAAAAAAAAACAAACTGTGCTCACGCTCGCTTCTCTTCCCACCGTTTGAGCGACACTGTGAACTCACAAAGCCACTTAAAGTCACAGAGGAAAAGGTCAAGCTGATTGAAGGGAAAACGACCTGGCTCAATGGTACGTGGCTGCGGTAACAAGAGCATTCGGCTTGCCTTCTGAGCATGCTGAATTGCATTAGCCACCTTGTCAGGTTGTGAGACACAGTCAGTCCACCCACTGACCTGTTGTGTGAGATGTAATTATCCGCTGCAGTTCTTCTGCTGCGTTACAGGTAATTGATGCTTATTTCCTCAGGAAGGGTTGAAATCTGTATTGATTGTCAACTTAAGTAGGCCAAGTTTATCACCTGGCCCTCTTCCTCCTCCCTGAGGAATCAATACAAATTTCACCCAACCACCTCCTTCGCCCATCTTCACCGTTCTAAGAACTGAAGGTCCCCCTCTCATGCTTATCTACTCCCTAATTCACAATGCCTTCATAGCATAGTGCTGCGCCACAAAGCTCTGCTCCAGCTTCTTAACTCGCTGCTCATGAAATCTAATTACAGCCCCACTCACTAATCTGGAATTAATTCACTTCAGATGAAGGTGATTGATAACGGCCCGCGGAAAGTCACCTAGGTCGCTCGTCAACAGTCTGGCTTCACAGTGAATAAAAGGGTTGAACTTGACTGATGAGACAGTGTGTCAACGGGGAAAATGACTGCTGTAAACCAACATTACATGTGTTTATATTTTTAGCTATTTTCAAATTCATTGCGAAATCCTTTTCCTATTACAGTCCTCGGAGGAGAATCCAGCCATCCGAACACAACAGCTTTCAAACGGGTTTCAGCAGCTAAGCAGCTCTTTCCCATCAGTGACTGATAGTGACAAAGATACAGTGGAACACACTGAACAATGACATGGGCCGTATCCTTCCAGAGAGCCGACAACAATCTAAGATGAAGTCTGTGGCTGATGAACACCTCCTCCCCTGTGGAGTAATAACGTGCACTGAGGCAGAACCTCAGAGGAAAAAGCTGCAGGGGTGGAGGGTTGAGCATCCCTGTCTGTCTCCAGAAAAGAGCCCCAACAAACTGGCTCCAGGGGACAGACTGAGTGCTAAATTATGAGGTGATGATAGCTGCTCTCTCTCTATGGCTCTACTCTCCAACACGTGATGCACCTTTTTGAACATTCTGTTCTCCAAAACATATTTTCTCACTTAACTCCGGTGTTATTGAGCCACAAATAAGTTTTTTTTTTTTTTTTTTGTCAAGTCATTAAATCTTCATTTTCAGGACTCGTGACTCATGCAATGATGACTCAGACTTAATCCGAGTCATCAAGAACCAAACTGAAAATCCTAATGATATATATATATATTTTTTTTGTTTAAATTGTTATTTTTTTGTAATAGGCCCAAATAATTTGTCATCGATAATTATATCAATATTGTAACATTCACTTTCGTGCACGGGTAGGCATGTGTGTTTAATCTTTCAAAAGTCATTTTTTTAAAAATGTAATCTGCATAGTTAGTTATACAGTAGTTATCATACATCACTGACACATTGCACTCACTCATCTAGTGTACTTCCCATACCTGCTCTTCATACCACTATTTATATTTATATTGTTCATTTGCACATACTCTGCACTTTCTGCTGTTTTTGCACTTCTGGATGGATGCTAACTGCATTTCGTTGTCTCTGTACTCGTACTCTGCACAATGACAATAAAGTTGAATCTCATCTCATCTCATCTCATCTCATCTATATATTACATTCATATTAGACAATTCACACATGTCAATTTACATCTAATGTCAATGTTCAGCTCAGCTCAGTGAAATGCCATCATGTCAGAATCAGTTGCAATATGTCTGATAATTTATAAAACTTGTTCAATCTCGACATCTCGACCGTCTCTTTTATAAGAGGCTTCTCACTCCACCATCGTTTGAAACAACTTTAAACACTTTTGTTTTCCTCTTGACATGATCAGACGGCATCTGAAACTACGCTCATCAGCCACACAAAGTCAACGCGACGTCATGATTTCCCCATAGGATGATTTCTACCTGTTAAACAAACACATCACATACACTCACACACTCTGGCTTAAAGTCCTATTCTTTTGCAGCAGGTTTTACAGATCAATAACTAAATAAAGTGCTGCTACATACTCCTCAGACGACCAACGTGATATTCAGTCTGCAGTCAAGATCAGCTCAGGCATTAGAACCGAAAAAAAATGACAAAGATAGAAAGATAATGGGAGATAGGCACCGCGTCACACTTCAGATTTAATGGACTCTAATGACTCCATTTAGACACTTCAATTTACCTCGTTTAACGTATGAAACACAAACTACTTTGGCGAGAGCTTTGAGCAAAGGAGACAAAGCCCAATCACAGCCAATAACAGAGCACGGCCAATGACAACACTGGAATTACTTTAAAGATGAAAATGACACTAAAGCATATGCTTGATAGGCTAATATGTTTGTACCTGAACAGAAGCGGTATGAGCGTTCATTACAATATTCTGGACGACTATATTATTTTGTATCATCAATCATAGTAAAGGCTACTCTGTGGAGGTTCTCACTCTTTTAAGGCAGTATGTATGAATGGATAATGAATGGGTGTTGTCAGTGTGTAATTCAATAGGAGGGTAAATGCTATGATGAACTCGGGTTACTTTCAGCTGTACATTCTGGCCTGACATACATTCGTATTTTTCATCTGTGACAACAAAGATGTGAGGACGAGTCAGTATCACTCTATCTTCTGTGACAGTGGCAGAAAGGGCTGGAGGGGAGGAGGGGGGATGGGAGAAGAACAAAGACGGGAGTCAGGTGTTGCATCTGTGAGATAACAGCGATGTCCAGGTATATTTTTTCAGAGTGACTTCAGGGGTCTCAAATTACAAGCCATGTAACTTTGTAGAAGATGAATGAGTTATGAAGCACGCACACAAGGAAAACCTCTTTTCAAACTAACGCAGCGCCCCATGCTGAGAAGTGTACCGTCATACTTTACATGTGTCTCCATTCATACGACTGTAATGAATATGCCTCATTTTTTACGTGTCACGCAGTTGAGATACACCTTCCAGATATATGTGTTTTCAAATCGATACAACTGCAGCCGTTTGCGCTGTAAGGTGATCGTCTTTCACTTTGGTCTTATGCAACTATAGTGACTGTGTGTGTCAGGCTTTAAGCCCTGTCAAAATGCAGGTTTGTTGCTTAAAGTAAGACAGTCACACGGGATTTGCGCAAGTTTGTCGTTACGCTTCAGTTTTTAAATTGCTCGTTGTTAGTTTGTTAACATATAAAAGCGTGTGGAGCAGGAGAAAACAATAGCTTTTGACAGTGAAGGACTCAGACTGCAAGGTTGTGGCTATTTCCTGGGAACACGCTCAACTCAAAACAGTCACAGTAGAAAGGATTTGTTTGTTTGTGTGTTTTTTTTATTAGCACTTGGCCGAGGCGCTGTTATGTTTAACATAGTTAATCTGTGCCGAACTCTGGAGTTTAGTGTTCATCTGTTTATTTAATCTTGAAGTCAAATTGAATCTGCAGAAGAAAAATCAAGCTAACCGTTTACACAGTGCAGTCGGTATGAGGGGTGGCTACCCTGGGATCTGTGGGAGGTTGAATGATTGAGGGGCTCCCTGCTTTTGCCTCTTTTTGTCAGTAATGAGGCGAGGGACTCGTTGAGCTGGCAGCCCACTCAGGGTGTGCTAGTGGGCAGGCACCCTTTGATGGCTGCTGATGAGTGGGGAGCGTCCCAAGCCACTGGGGTGAGAGTTGGCAGGATGCAGGGTCTGTCCAGATGGGGTCTCATCTGGCCCTTGCCCCCCACCTCCCCACCCCTTCCTTTCCCTGAAGACTGGCTCCCCTCACACAATAGGACAGACCAGCAACAGACTCTCCATCTCAAATCACTCCAAATGAAGATGAGAGGTGTCTGGTACATCAAAAGTATCCCTGATTGCCAGGCATCTCAGAGAGAGATCCATCACTGACATTTAGAGTTTGTCTGATGGCCAGAGATGGAAAGGTTAGATTTTAGATGTTTGAAGATGAACTACACAGCAGGGACAGCAGGCATAGGAGGGGTAGCGGAATATAAACTGGTGAATATCAACAAATAAAAAGATGCAAAAACACTGAATTCATAGAAAGCTGGACAGCACGATGCTCCCGTGCGCGAAATATGCCCGTTGCCTTATCACCACCTCTTAAATCACCAAGCTGAAGGTGAAGCTTAAATATTGTGTGGATGGATTTCCACAACTATCACCGACAACAAGCCATTTTTCTTATCTGACTGGAGAATAATAAACTACAGAAGAGGAAAAAAAAAAGTGATCTTAGCATTTTTATTGAATTTGTAAATTCCTCCTCAGACTGGTATTCCATTTTGTGCATGATAACATCACTAAACAATAGTCACCATTTATAAAATTGAGTTTTCTTCACTGGGAAACATCCTCTTCCTGAGGAAAACATCATTTCAGCATAAATTGCTGGACAAAAAAAGCAATTATTGATATGGAAATGCTTTGACCAGTCACACTAATTGAATTCACAGCTGCAGCATTTCTTTGCATAATTTACAGTTACTATACTTACAGATCTGGATCCTGGCTTCAACATCTGCCAGAGTAAAGTGGAAAATATATATTTAGAGGAAACAACTGTCTAATTGATGTGACATCCAGCATGATTCCCCCAGTGACCAAACATAACGGACAAATGATAATATGAATACTAAAACATTACTGAAAGAAAGCACAAAACAAACCTTTATGACATGCTCCATCCATGTCCTTCCCCACCCACTGTGTTTTCAAATCAGCACCGCTCCTGTCCACTGGGAGCTGCTAGCAGCAATGATTTCCGATGCATAGCAGATCCCTCCACCATCCCACCTTTGAAAGCCCACAGTAATTCCCCTTCCCTGGGCACACCGAGCTAAGCAGGGTTCCCAATGGACCAGGTCCGTGAATAGCGGGGTTACAGCTGAGCTGACTGGCCAAGCATGGGAGTCAATCGATACAAATCATTGAGAAACCTCCAAGAAGAACAGAAGAGAAATGCAATAATAACTGCAGTGTGTGTGCTTGACTATCATTTCATCCAGTTCAACCAGTTCATCACTCGTGGACACATCAGCTGATAAAACCCTTAAAGTCTTCAAATATTTAACAGCGTGTTTAGCACATGATATCACATTGACCGTGATGGTAAAAGTAGCAAATGCATCACTCTTTGATAACCGAACCTGGGCCCAGACAGGCAAATTCAGGTGCAGGAAGTACTATCCTGCAAACAGGAAATAATTAAATCAAGACTGAAAGAGTTCAAAATAAAGCTAGCCTATACAAATGACAAGGTGCCAGAAAGTGAAAAGATGGGGCAGAAAATGTCAAAAAGTCTGGAGGTTGATGCTGCAAAACATGTTGAATCTGCTTGCCTATCTGCAGTGACAACATTAACACATTAATCTCTGTTATTGATATACAAGTGGCATGATGCAAGCGTGTCCTGACTATTAAGCCTGATATGTGGCTTAATGTGATGATATTACATCAGATCAGCAGCGAACACAGTGATTGACTATAAATAGAGCCCTGCTAATTAATGTCCAATTTTAGACACATTTCCAGATCATCGTTAGGGTGCCAACTTTTCCTCTTTGCTATTTCTGGTAATTTATTTATTACAGTATGTTATGCAACCCTGTACGTACGGTGCCAACTTGATATCTATTAGCCAATATGTTATGAATAGCCTGATATGGCTTTATGCAACTCAAGTGCGTATGTTGGGGGAAGAAAAATGGGACCAGTCCAAGATGAAAATTTCCGCGGCCGAATTTTGTTCCCAGGTTGACCCTGACAGAACCTCATTATAGTATTCACACAAGTAATGACACACGTCCACAGTGTTGCAGAACTGAGCACACACAATTAACCTGCTGCCAGAGAATAAGAGTAATCAAGCTCAGCGAATCAAAATGTATAATTAAAATGCAAATCCTCAGAGTTCTCTCCAACTCTAAATGGATTATTTCAAATTACCTGTCATAAAAAAAAGTGGCATTAATATTGCATCCACTGCTAAGAGGTCTGAGATAGAGGGGAGTGCAGGTAAGTAAACATTAGACTCTGGAGGAGAATTGTGGATTTCTGGAAGCAATATCTGTGTCGTAATGTATTTATGAATTGCTGCCTATGTGAGCTGAATCTGCTTTATTTACCATCTACCGAGACTACTATTAGAAAACGGAGCATATTTTTAGCACTGAATAATATCAAATAACTCATTTATTTAATATTTGAGGAAAAACAACAGGACAGGGAAAAAAAAACATTTGATTTAAGCGTAACACAAATTCAAAACCTGGTGCAAGTTTGAAACACAAAGCGCCAAAAAAAACTAATTGACTATTCGCCAGCCAAATCATTGATCATTCCACGCTTTGTATCCCCCTCATGTAATGAAAACTAAACAGCACATTAAGTCAGTGGTGGACTTCTCAGCCATCTGCTGGTGCTGCGAGTGAATCTGTAGTTTAAACAGAGCAGCGTGGCGGAGCTCGTGTGTCTGTTGTCCCACTGTCTCATGGTGACGATGGGGGAGGGCCGTCTCTTGTCTCATCACTGTCACCGC
Source organism: Pampus argenteus (assembly GCA_036937835.1). Lineage (NCBI taxonomy): Eukaryota > Metazoa > Chordata > Actinopteri > Scombriformes > Stromateidae > Pampus > Pampus argenteus. The sequence goes on from CM072868.1 coordinate 6,378,689, forward strand.
CGAATTGAAATGAAGCGTGTCTGGGCTTTTGGAGGGGGGGGGGGGGGGGGGGTGATGGCAGAAAAAAAATCGGAGAATTGCTCATTTTGCTTAGCAGATTACCGAGTGGGGCGTTGGAAGGTATTATGAAGAGTGATGAGCAGGAGTAGGAGGATCACTAAGATGTAAAGTGCTTCATCTTGTGCCTCACTGAGCAGTGAAGAGACGGGGGCCAAACAGGTGGTAGAACTCTCCATCAGAGATTTCACACAGTCTGAGCATCTTGACTCAAGTCAAGATTCAAACTGTGTGGGCAAGCATGTATTAGCTGATTAGTTCCACTTGTTCTCTCCATACTGATCTATCTTTGAAATTGCTCAAACTTATTCTTATATTGCTTTGGACAGCAGATGTTTCCTTTTAGTGGGAATATTACAAGGGAATGTAAAATGGGGGACAATTTATCAGTCCTTCTGTTCTTTCTGTTCAAATGATTCAGCGTCGAGCCTCAAAATGGCTTAATCAGAAATTTTAAGATTGTGTGCACAGGTCAAAAGAGTACAGCGGCGCTTAAGATTGGGCAAACAGCTCAGTTATGTTGGAGGTTGTTATAATAAATAATTTGGGGATGATTTGGAATCTTCTTTATTTCTTCTATGTCAACTACGATGAGGAAACTAACTAATTATCTTAACTCATCCCTCTTGTTTTACTCTTTGTGACTCTTTCACAACTTTTGTTTTGTAGGGTTTAAGTGTCGAAACGCTACAAAAGTATACTGAAGTTCTGTTTACTACACTTGTAACCTGTTAACTTACATACTAGGATACATACACATTTTGCCTTGTAGGTTGCAGCAAAACAAACTCTGGAGTTTGGATCTCATTGCAGTCAAGTGGCTGACGACTCTGTGCCCTTCATGACTAAGCTTGCCGTGTAAAATTGGTGGAGTGGCCATTTAAACCCCATTTCTGACTTCAGTGACGCAATGCATGCAATCCGCATCCCATCAAACCAACTTTGGAACACTGAATGGACTGAAATAAACACAAAGAGTGCAACAATTTATCATTTTTCTACTACATAATTTGAAAAAAATCCAATAATCGCAAAAACTGTGGGTATTATACAGTTTGAAGAAGCCATTCGTGGATTCTCACCTTCACAGTGCAGTGAGAGAGCAGTCATCTGATGTCTTCTTCATGGGTCCTATACAATAATCTCCTGCCCTATTTAATTACTAACCTGTCAGGTACAGCAGCACAGGCCGAAGCATTCCTCATTTTGCCAAGACAGCTCTTGAAATGAAAATGAGTAAATATAGCAACTGCATGAGTCCACATGTGAAAGTCTGATGTGTGGAACATTATAACTACAGGCAACTCATGTCATCCTGTACAACATGTACATTCAACATCCTCAAGCAAATTGGATAACCGAAAGAATGACTTATCTATGTACCGGCATGGCTCTGCATTAAATTGGTAGTTGCGATTGAAAATAATGCAGTGACTGTAGGACACTTCCCTTTGGACAGATGGATTTTTTTTTTTTCAGGCTAACTGCCACTGCTAAGCAAAGAAGAGGGACACTGTGTAACGTTTGTCTTGCAATGCATCATATATGAAGGTCCAGACTGTGTTGTAAAGGAAGACACGTGTACAAACAGGCACGGGCGCTAATAATTTGTCTCCTCCAGGCTCTAGTGTGGATTAAAAGTAAGAATGTTTTCTTCCTGATGTCCAGACAGGTGGCAAGAAAAGCCCAGACTTACACAGCCAGCCATCTCTCAGCCCCCCGCCTGCTTTCTGTACTTCTACAGCCTGAGGCAGACTAGAGGACAATTGGCACTTAAGAGCCTGACAGTGACCTGCAGCACTATGTGAGGACAGCAATGAAGTTACACACACACGCACGCACACACACACACACAGAAGTCAACAAAAACCTCAAGGTTAGCGACCTTATCTTTCCGTAAGCAGAGCTGTCTGTCTGAGTCCGGTTGCGACGTTGTTTGTCAAACAGTCACTGCTGCTCATGTGTTGTTGTACTGATCTCTGCATGTATGTTTCATCAATTCATTTCCCCTGCCCCCAACACACACACACACACACACACACACACACACACCTTCCTCTATCTGCCTACGACCCCCTGTGGGAGCAAAGATACATGAAAGATTTGCACTGGTTATGCTGAAAGCGTTGCCGTTTTAGTTTGTATTCACAGTGATGCTCTCTGCCTCACTGTTTCTCTGCTCTGACATTGAATTAGTTGCCTGAACGGATTGCCTGAAAATGCTAATTGGAGCAGCCAACAGTTGGAGATTTCTTCAGCCCCGGCCACATGCATTTTCTAGATTTTTGGGAACTAAATTTGTCTGCATGCTGTTACCCATTTCTGGTTCAGAATGGGCTTTAAGCTGCATTAATGAAGATCCTGCGGGACAGTTGGAAGTTTGACCCTTTTATGGTGTAATGAATGCACATGTTCAGTCATTCAGAGGAAAATAAGGGTAGGGGGGCAGCCAGTATGTGCAGCATGTCCCACTGCTAGACTGGCACTTCCAACACCACTGCTGACATGAAAGTGCTTGCTGCCGGGCTGGCAGAGAAGATTATGTTATTACACTGTGTTGATCATTAGTTATGGAAAGGGAGGGATCAGATAAATTAACTAAACGCTGTAAAAAATTGATTGAGCATGCTGCTGTGTAGTGTCTGCAAGATTTTTATGAGTATAATATAGATTATCATAAAGGTAACAATACAGTGTCGTTGCAATTAATATTTTATTAAGGCTTGAACAAGAGCCAGAGGAATAAAATAACCTCACGGACGCAACAAGGTTAGTCAAAGTAATAGCGCTGAATAATTAGAGAGAAATTTAAATATAAGGATACAAAAAATACATATTTATGTATAGAGCGCTGTGTCCGTTCCAAATTCAAAAAGTTTGTCCAAACAAAAGGAATGAGAGTCCAATTAGTTACTGAGCCACAGGCAGCCTGATGCCACTTCCTGTGTGCAGCCACTGTTCCACTAGGTTCTGTAAATCAATGCAATCTCTCTCTCATCATCCTAACAACATACATGTTTCTTCAACATACATGATAACCACCTCTTGTGATGACATTTTTCCACTGTATTTTTTTTACTGTAGCTGTCATTTCTGCTGTTGACACCGTCGGGTCTTTTCCTCTGTTCTGCTGTTATTATAGAAACATCTGAACTAGCTGCAGGCTACTCGTCTTATTCAATCGAACCGGTGACATTTAATCCACAAGGGTCTGGAAAACGGTGTTTCGTTAAAGGCATCTCTAAACAGAAATATTACCAAACTACAGAACGTACTGTTCAGTAAAGGCGCTTTCAGACATACATGTGGTTGCCTCCACCACGACTACTAGCTGCATCTGATTCTACTAACAACCTGTACCATACACACCAGGTTGCTGCTGTCTATCTACTATAATCCCATCCTGCAGCCAAAGACAGCAGGATGTAGCTTAAAGCGGAGACAGTGGTTAGCAATATGATACAATTGGTATCTTTGTTCACTGCTGGTGAAGACATGTAAGCTAATCAGGGAACTCGGACACCAACAGAATTTACTTCTGTATCATTTCCCCCAGTGTGGTTTCTGCAGCTGGCACGGTCTCACAGGGAGATGTGGAGGCAGGCTGAAAAAAAGGTCTAGAGAGACACCTGTTCTCTTCTTGCTGCCACCAACCTGGACATCTTTCCAGCTGAAATGAAGTGATAAATCACTGTCGTTAACTTCAGCATCTGAGCCAAAAAAAATGCACATTTTGCAATGACTACCTCTTAACTACTTAAAAAAATGTCTGCTGAATATTATTCTTTCAAGATTTTAAGGAGACTTGCTTTTTTGTTCCCATAAGGGTGGTGAGTCCCTACAGCAACACTGTATAAATGGATTTATGTCCCAACAACATGAGGAGTACCTGGACCACACACACCACCAACTCCAACAACAGTCCTAAACGTTCTTTATGTATTTGATTCATGTAATAAAAAATAAAGTATAACCATGTTGCATGTCCTGACAAATGAATCTACAGAAGTAATTACAATATTGTTTTTGTAAAACCGGTGTCTTCAAGAGCTGATCCACATGAAAAGATCTGTTAAGGCGAATGTGCTGTGCAAACGGAGGAGGAAAGACGTTTGTATTTGCCGTACAACCGTACAGGGTGTCTTTTTGAAACCACCGCTCCCTCGGTGGATCAGTGGAGATCAAAGGAAAATCTATTAGAATGGGAGTCTAAGAGCAGCAGAAATAGTCCGTGATCAGGACAAGTATATTTACACTGGAAACAGCCCCCTCCTCTCAGAGGCAGTCACCTTCTTATTCCTGAAGAATGTTAATTTGCAGTTGCTGCAGAGAAGAAGCGGTACAGCCGTCTGAATCTGTGAAACAATGTTAAACATGCAATCAAGAAATGACAAAATAGTGGGATTCAGGTTTTAGAAAGGACAGGTGTTACACCACTTTGGATCGGGATGTGACTAATGAGATAACTTACTGTAGCTTTGTGATGACAATTTGTGTTTGTTTCAATGTGCTGTTCACAAGGATGACTTTTGCTATAAGTGGTTACTGAGGTGGGCAGGGCTGCTGCCATTCAAACCTGCTGTGACCGTCTCATGTTCCCACACGATGGTTTCATACAGCTGCCATGTACAGTTTATGTTAGAATTTCAGACTGCATTTTGAGGTATTAGCTCCCCATTGATGCTTAGCTATATTTGCAGGAATGCAATTACATTCAATTGCATATGAATAAACAGTATTAGTGTTGTCCTTGTGATACATATATATTCAGAATCACCTATGTACTTTAATAATGTTCATTTGTGTGAGTCAAAAAGACTGCGGTTGATAAATAGCAACATTCAGAGCATTCCACAGCTAATAAGTCATCAATAACTGAGATCAATGATCAGTGATCAGTTATAACGTCAGATTAGAAAACAAGAGGTTACCCTATTTGTTCCTCAAAATTATGTAAACAATCCTAATCATACTAATCTGTTTACAGCTACGAACAGACATGTGGGAATATTTCAGGCGATGCAAAATTTAAAAAAGATGATCTATAAATGCAGGTTGTTGAAGGTATTAAGATGAACTGAAAACATATTTTGAGAGGTGCTGCATCATTCTAAAAAGTTAAGGATTATTTGTAGATATGCCATTAAAAATGTGTGTTTCAATGTATTAGTTATATCATACATACTGTAATATAGAAGCATGTGTCAGCTGAGGTTGGTATCTGTCATCTGTGAACTGCTTATAGAAAGAAGAGACATATATAGGCCAATACTATAGACGACTCACTGTATCTGTCTATTTCTCAAGTTAGAAGAACATCATTCTGTTTCTATCTCTGAAGGTTACAGTCTATCTAAGCACAGAAAATAACTGCAGAACAGTTTAAAAAATACATAAATGGATAGTGTAAATAAAGCATAACCTCTGCCGTGTACATATTTCATTAAATAAGTGGCTATCAATCATGAACAAGAAAAGCACCAGAATGTAGCCCAAGTCTGAGCTGCTGAAAGTCTTCTACCATAACATTATATCAAACCATACTTTCACACATAAAAAGGAGCAGAGAAACCTCAAAAGATCGTGAAACTGAAATCTGCACACTAAAAAAAAAAGACAAAAAAAAACTATCACGGCTCTACAGCAGACGTTTTCCTCCTAAACCAGACACAACAGATCTTTAAAATGTCATCCATCTTGAGCGTAAGAACACACTCAGACATTACAGCATAATTACCACGTTGGCTGGCACACATCGCTCAACCCAGATTGAATCAAGTTACTTTCATTGCATTGCACTTATGTACTTTTCTATCAAACCACCACTAATACTTCATGTCACGGTTAGACAGTCGGAAAAACCATGGATGTCACAAATCAAATCACATTCCGAAAGGTATTTTTGAAGCTTCATCACTTTAAACTCGTTTAGTAGGCATGAGTAAAAACAAAACCGAGACCAAAAACAACAAGAAAACATTAACAGCACATAACATGTATATACACAACAGGAACCAGAGGTTTATCCATATGATTAGGAAAACACAAGTCTACTTTTACGCTCTTTATCAGGTTTGAAACCAATCACTTTTAAAACAGAATCCAGATTAACAGCTAAACTCCTCACATCTGGTTTGATTTAAGTTAACAGACAGTTACCAGACTGTTAAGAAAGTACCTTATATTTAGTCTTGGTGTCAAGTACAATAATTTACACTTAGTGATTGTCCAGCTTTATAGAAATGTTGATTATCAATATGTGAAAATAACCAGATTGGAAGTTTTACATCTTGAAGTCAACGTGCTCAACTGACATGTATGATAGAGTGCCGTCAGCATAGTAGTGATAATGTAACTAGAGTAATATAGTAACAAGTTAAATGATGACTGTACTAAAGTTTGCTAATGTAATATACTACGTTTTTTTTTATCTGATTAATTTTGAATTTAATTCGCAACTCATAACATGCTAGTGGAGCTTCAACAGATTAAGCTCCATAAACTAAAATCTGTCATTATAATGGTGGAGTTTATGTGTTAATTGTTATCATCTTACTGATGTGACCGTAAGTTATGGGGTTGTGGTAATGAATGGATGTTTCTTTTTACAGGTTTAATTTACCCCCCCTAAAACTAGAAGGGTCATTAAGTTTGAGATCAGGGCAGCGGTCATTAAAGTCATGGGACCCATTAAAGCGGGGAGAGAACCTTTATCAGAATCTCCTTCTCCGCCCTCACTCCTTGTGCTGCGTGCTCAATGCAGCATGAAGGGAAAACAGTGCTTTATGTGAGCAGCAAGGGCGCCATCATGCATCCTTGTCTTCCATGGACCTTTTACAGCAACTTCCCCAATTAACTTTAATGGCCAATAATATCATTTTATGCTTTTCACTCTATTCTCACTATTCCAACTCCTCCATGAATCCATATTACACTCCTCCATGCCATCGGCCCCCTCATCCTGCACAGCCAGCTTCCCCGCCTCCATTCTTCTCCTCCTCTTCACCTCTCCAGACCTGCAGTGTCAATGGTTTAAACGGATTGCTCATGCAGCCAGTTAACCTTCTCATCCCATAAAAAGTATAATTGGTTTACTATAGAAAGGAGCCTTTTCCATGCTAGGGATAATCCTTCAGCTTGATTAATGCTTCTCTAATCAATTGATGTCTGCGAGACCCGCCTCTTCAGTCACATCCTGTAAAGGGGAACAGCTGGCCTTTCTAAAGGTCAGGGAGAGGGGGGTCACCTGGGGTCAGAGGAGCTGATGGATCAAGCAGGGAGTGTCAAACCACTTACACACATTAACAAAACTCCTGTGCTATTTTTAGGGAGTTGTCAAAAGTGTGTAAAGTAATCACAGGGTTTATGTTGCATCTCTGTGTGTGTCTAGTCACACATGTGTATGCTATACCAGCGTTTATGGCTCAAAATGACTAAAAATGGCTGAGTGAAAAGTAAATGATTGCAAGAACAATTGTTCGATTTTTAAGCTGCTGTGGTTTAAGAGTGAGATTCAGAATTAGAAATTAGTTCCTGAAGGGTCAAGGTTAGGTTTAGGTGTTGAGGGTGAAGGTTAAGGTTGCAAGGGTCAAGGATTGTAATAGGATCAGTATACTGCAAGTGTGCATCTATGAGTGTATGTTAACCATGCGGGCACTAGTTCATGTGCATGTGCCATGTGACACGAATCTACTCAATCCGTATGCGCCACACAAAATAAACAAGCCAAAATGAGAAGGAGGAAAATACTTAATTTGGATGAAATTGCTCCAAGATATCTTGTGCACTGACATCACGCAAAATGAGAAAAGATCCCCGGGTGTATTACTCTTGTAATTTTCTCTTCAAACAGGACGGGCTATCATCCTCACAGCCAGCAGTGCTGAGGGGTTTGTGCTCCATTCAGAACAGATTTGAATAAGACTTGGAAATTGTCACAGAGCCTGCTGCGATGTATGAATATCAATGTCACCTCTGACAGAGTAGAATGGCAGACAAGGAAAAAAATCAATTCATTATTTTTGGTGTTTTGGATTTTTACTTTGAACATACCTGATGTTTTTCCCCCACCTATGTGCATGTTTCTCTGTGGAGCAAGCTCGGTGACAATGAAGTTATCGTCACCAAACACTGTAATCAATACACAATTTTACCCGTGACTGATGCTTAAAGATGACCACACGAAACAAGATGTCACCCTCTAGGACTTTGAATAGTAAATAATGAATCACTGCATTAGTACAATGTCTGTTGTATACATTAGCATTCAAAGTGGACATCTAAATTACTCTGAATCTATAGGTGTCACTTGTCACACAGAGAAGATGAATGCTTGTGTCTCTATAACTCCACTAACATGTTTCCGATGACTTAGAAGAGACAAAAAAAACTGACCTTAACTACTGTATGGCGCGCTTAGATAGGTTGTTAGGTAAACCTAGAAATGAACGGTACATTAATCTCTGAGGAACCTTGATGCTCATGACCGTAGACTCAAGATGTAACAGAGGCAGTGAGGAATTATCTCACCAATCATTTCCTACACATGTTTTGCAGCTATCAGTTTCCCCCCCTATCGTATCTCTTATTTTCCGCCTTTTCTGCTTTTCAGCCCCTTTTTCCAAAGGGGGTGTCACATCTGATCGGCTGCTGATTTAGTTAAACTTGTAAACAACAGCAGCCATCTGTCTCCATCAACTTTAATAACAGCTCAATGCTTATTCCCTTATTTATAAGAATTCAGAGCGCAAGCAGCAGGCGCTCTGTGTTGGCATAGGGGAAATCGCAGCGCGGCCCCTGTTAGTATGCACATACATGCCTCTCCTACACACAGACTCACTGCGACAACACTGCAGTCAGAGATGGGGGAGATGGTGAAAAGAGAGTGGGGGGATGGATAAAGGGTTGTGGGGGGGGGGGGGGCAAGGGGAATAGGAAGGGAGATCTGTTTCTGAATACTTTCAGCAGCTCCTTGAGGTCAGTGGTTTGGACTCCTACACACAGAAAGAGAGGCATTAAAAACATGCTTCCAACCACACAGCAGATCTTTAATTGGAGAACAGCAAGGTGCACAAAAATAAATATTTCACCCACACACAGGAAAACACAATTGAGTGCAATGGATCTGCAGTGAACTTTTAAGCGAGCCCCTCATTGTGTTGTTTTATTATTAATACTCTTGAGCCAATGGGCTGTGGAATATGCATCGAGTGACCTGCCCTTCCCTCTTCTTATGCTAATCGTCATTGACATTTCCCGCACACAGCACGACCGTCCCGGCCCCACTGCAGTGGACCAGAAAACCGCTGAACATTAGCAACAATAAAATCCCCCTCAAACAGTGCAATAATCCACCCTGAGACATTACCATACTGGAATTACAGCCGCCCGTATGCCGCGATGTTGATCCTGATATCTTTGAAAAGATTTTGTTGTCATCCTAAAGGTTTGACGGTCAGGTGTTCTTTGTATGTGAAAGGCTACAGCATTCATCTTCGGCCCATTTATCATTCCTGTCTACTTTTCTCCAGACCTCCATTCATCTACCCATCCATTCATCTTTCAATCCATCAGTTCATATAGCCTTTTGTTCCACATGTGGATCCATCTGTCATGGCCTCCGTGATGCCTGTGCTTTTTATATATATATGTAGACATCTCATTCCAACCGTGCACAATTTTTTTTTTTTTTTTTTCAAATTACTTACAAATACACAATTTTGGTGCTGATGGTATGTTTTTTGGTAAGGAGTTAATATCAGGGTAAAGACTGAATTTTCTTTGCAGACCAAAATTTTGTGTATCACTATGACAATAACCAAGTGGAAAGCGAATTTATGCTTCCTGGCTTGTAACACATGCTTTTCCTCTGACTATATTTGCAGTACGGTTTGTAACTGTGAGTCGAGTCACGAGTTAGCTTGACTGAGGAGTTAGATTATGTCTGATATATTTTATCCTGCATCACCAGGACACCTGTATCTAGTAGTGAAATAAAAGCAGAATCATGCTGGAGAGATAAGAGACTGTGATTTTCTGGTTCAGAGAGTCCTCTCCCATCCCAGCCACCCCTGCTCCTTTGTTTCCTCGCTTTGCAGCCTCTTTTTCTGTCTTTTTCTCCAGTGAGAACTTTTAACCAAGTAGAATTGGTCTTCACCTGAGTGCAAGGCATTCAGAGTAAATTTAAATTAAGCTAACATTGTCGAGGTTCGTCTGCGCCAAGTAATACAGCTGCCAAAGCCACTGTGACATTCTTGATCTTATTTGTAAGAACTATTATTTTGTGATCAAAACAAGGGGATCAATGAGGAGATGGGGAAGGAATAACAACCAAGCTAATTGGATTTCCTGGTTCCAATACAAGCCAATTAACCTTACACTGAGGCAATTAACAGTGAATGGAGTGGTTCAATATCACAAACGTAAAGCCCCCAGAAGTTATTTGCAGAATAGTTTATCTCTATTGAGCTGCATGGTGCCAGTCTTTTAGCAGGCAATCCACTCAGCCAGCGTTGTAACCACCTCTGTGCTAACCAGTAAATGTGACCCTGTGCCATGTCATCTTTTAATGATGATTCATGCCGGGCTTTCTGCCCCTGCAGTTGGATACTCCATAACCTCTCTGCATGTTAATGATGACTTTCCTTTCCGACTGGGTGCTGTAGGTTCATCTAGGACAAAGAGTAGTGCAAGGATTTCTACATGCCCCACTTGAGACCCTCTGCAGAGCGAGCTGTGATAAACACATGTTTAGGGAGACAAATGATATTAGAGCCAATCATCTCCCGCCCACTGTGGCCATTAAAACACCACACAGCAACAATAGATCAGTACTAATTGGATGCAGAATATGACCATAACAACACATTACTCCCATCAATCACTGAGCCTGTCTTTAAAGGGGAACTTGAGTTGACCTGATGATTTACACCATGGCTGTTTCTCTTTTATTCACAAGTATAAAAGTCATCTTGTCAGTGGTAAAGATTTCCTCTGCATTAGATGTGGATTAGCTCTGTGTGGCTCATGACATTATCATACTAGGTGTTATCTAATGCACAACTGGTAAACAGAGGCATATGAGAACACAAACACTTCTGATAACTAATTTTGGTTTGAATTTTAATATGTGTGCTTGTTTTAGACGGAGGCTGAACTGAGGGGGTTTATAAAGAGCCACTATAAGATTTTTTTTTTAATTCTCAATGATTCAAAGATATTCCAGTAGGGACTCAGAATAAATACATAAACCTGGAAATGTGCATAATATACGTGATCCCATTATCAATGTCGGCAATAATACATTTGTAATTTGTTTTTGTTCAAGGTTATGATATTCCCGGTTTGGAGAGGAGCAGTGGACTGGTTATTGACAGGTTTGTGACTTTTATACTAAGATGTGTCGTTTCATATTATGAATTTAACTGTCCTTAACAGAACTGTTGTAAATAGATAATATATTTGCAGTGTGTGAGAATTCAACCTTTTCCTTGTCATCAAATTATATCATAATATAAAGACCCAATTTTAAAAGCCTTAAAAACATTTTAAAAATACACAGCTTTGGGATTTTCAAAAGGATCCGAGTGTGTGGGACGCCTTTGGCAATTCCATCTGTTTCTTTCACAATGTGCTGCCTCTCATTAATAACATATCATACACCACAACATCTCTGTTGAGCAACACAGAGCAGACATGCAGTCTGCTCCCTCTGCACTCACTTTTTTTTTTTTTTTTTTTACAGTCAACAGGCTCACTCCTGGAAAATCAATTTAGGTGCGCTTGTCACAATCCAAGGTAAAAATGGAAATGATTTGGCGCCATATACATATTAATAACACTGTATGATACAATTGTCAATGCTTACTTGAGACAATTAATACTTAATTATATTTATAGTTTCTTTATATAATTTTAGAACCTTATAACCTTGTAATTTATTTTGTTTTTTCTAACACTCCTACATGAATGTGTTCCAGGGAGATGGTGAACATCAATTTTGCATCAAAATCACACTTTCATGCATTTTGGGTAATGATACGGCTAGAATTGTTTCACAGGTTATTATCAATATGAGTGGCAGGCAGTCTCTAACCCTCAAATGACTTTCTGGTCAGCAGGAGTGAAGGGGCACTGCCCTCATACCTCCTTCAATCCATCCAATGACACTATCATCGGCAATCAGCCATCAAATGGAATTGACCAGCGGAGAAAGTATGGGAATTCAATGGCAACGTATTGTGATGATGCGCCTGCAATTTCGTCAAAAACCTCACAGTCAATTGAGCAGAATCCAATAAAGGTTGAGTCAAGGAGGCAATGGCCACCCTAGTTCAGGGGTCAAATAAGAAGCCAAGGAGGGATTAAAACGTGGATGTGTGTGAAGCAGAAACAAATTGCCATTGGGTTATTGACAGGAGAGACGCATTTTTCGTATGATTGCTTTGGTGATGGAAGATAGACACGTCTATTCAGACTGCTGTGCTGCTGAGTAAAGGCTAATGTCAGGAAACAAATCTGCAAGCTATCTGAAAGAGGAGGAAGAAACTTCACTGCGTTCACTGATAAACAGCTCAGCCGTAAGACTTTTGTAGCAAAGAGGTGATCTCAGATAAGAGTATCTTAGATTTCACATTTATTACACACAGACATGACGGTTGACATTATGATTTACGGTTAGACATGATTTATGAGTAAAATATAATATGACATGCATGTATTTGGTGTTAGAATAATGTTAACGGCTGATTAATGATGATTATTTCCTGACGAAGACCCGCATGACTTATTATATGGCCCGTTCATGATGTTTATTACATTTTTATACTATAAATAAACCTGTCAAAAGTATTTCCTGAAACGTATGTCCAAATGAGTCCTATTAATAAAAAGGTCTGCAGGTATGAGGTCAAACTTTCCATTAATTTGTATGACAGAAAACTCTCCTGGACTGTCAAGCATGGTCTCACCTATAAAGTGACCCACATAAGAAGGGCTGACAGGGGTTGGTTCAGTCTCCCATTAACAACTATGTCACATTACCCTTGAGTAACATAGAATAACATCACACAGGGTGTTACAATGAACTCATACTCTGGTGAAATCTTACTGTGTGGCGTTCAGGAGTGCTGATCTGCCAAATACATCCGTCACTGGGCCAAGTCTCAGCCAAGCCAAGAGACATACTGCACAAAACGATGTTTAGTTAAAGGGAAAATAAACGACCATGCTGGGGTTTACTCCCGCTTTGGATGATCAACTACAAAATTGCCAACCATTTCCAAAAATGTACTTTAATATACAAGCATAAAACATAAAAGCATTAAACAGATACGGTTGGTATGCTATAATCCGTCTTGTTCCCAGAATCTGTTGGTCAGAGTAATAATTATATTTTTGAGAAGATGTGATTGCAAACAGGTATGTTTCTTCGGGGGTTTGGGCTCCTTTAACGTGACATGACAACATCTGAAGATCATAATAATATTTTAAGAGTTTTACAAATTAATGAAAACATGTGAAGGCATTTGTTTTCTGACTTCAAATCAAACTAAAAATATGAATTTTACATTTTATAATAGACAAAATAATGTTTTTCTGTTTCAAACAGCCGTTGATATTTCAAGTTATTACACTGTCCTCACTTTGAAGTTAAGTCTGAAATGTAAGTTTATGAAATCCAGAAATCCCAGCAGCTGGTAAAGTAACTGCTGAGTCACTGGTGACAACTTTATCAAATCCCCGCTGATTTATTACAGCCATTTGTGCTATGGGACAGTAAAACCCTACTTAATGCACCTTTAAGGTACAGCACTACTGTAAAAACACCTTAGGGCGATGTTAAATCTTTTATGTGTGTGATTGGGACCGGTCTAGCCTCTGCTTTTTCCCTCTTGCCTCTCTCAGTCTCACTTTCTGCAGCTGTGAGTGTGATGACTGTATTTGAAGGGCACTCTCAATGAGTTTATTAGAAACTCTCATCAAACAGCACTCAGCTCTGACACCTGACAACTCGCAGGTGAGTAACTCTCTTTAAAATAATAGTTTGTCCTTCAAAAAACTAACAGCAAAGGCAGAGATATAGTGCATTACAGTACAGCGGCATTAAAAATGTTTTAGTACCCTTCATAAAAACGGTGCTTTCTTCTGCGTCCCTCTTTGAAACATCTATTTTTCTTCGGGATCTAATGGGTCTCGTTGGAACTCCTAATTGGCAGTCAGTGTACCCACTGTCCTTTGAGCTGCTGTTGCTATAGGGGGGGGATTTTGTGCGCTCAAACCAGCTTTGAAGTCCTCAAAAGTGAATTCTCTCTTCGCTGCTGTGGCAGCAGAAACAGCAATGACCAGATGGGATGTATAATTGAATGGGAGAGGTAGAAATGGAGCCAGTGTCATAAGTCTAAAACACTGCACTGTGAGTCCACAGGAGTGGCTTCTCATTATCACTGCGGCTAAACTAGCGGCAAAGCCTCCACAAAGATCTACCATCTTCACTCAGCTCTTATTCCATATGGACCTTCACGCCTTTGTTAGTGGGTCTGAGCTCTTGATGTTCAGAGAGAGAAAGATGCCTTTCATGTCTCCCCTTCCCATTTCCTTTAAACAAACTCAAATTGCTAATTACGTCTCTTTATTTAAAGCACCACCTTCACAAAGGCCAACGTCACATTTCGCTTGATCTTCCAGATTCTCTTCCCGCACAAATCTCTAAAAATGACCCGATGAGCCGAGGCGTCAATATGATATATGCTGTGATAACGTTTTTGTTTCATAGGGAAAAAAAATACATCTGATTATGTTGTCTCAGTGGATTTTGTCATGTGTTAAAACGATGTAGCCTTACACAAGTTAATACATTTTTGATTGTCTATAGAAAAAGATGTTTCATGTTTCACTCTAATAAATGTGATAAATCCCTTTGCAACCAATATCAAAACATATTGAGGTTAACAAAAAAGCCTGCATAGAGTAAAATGCTGGTTGTCTAGTATCCACTGCACATTTTTTCACTACTTGACAGCAAACTATGTTCAGGATTACTGTTATTATCAAGGGTCAGTGTGCAAACACAGCATATTCAGCTACAAATGTTCTGTTTAATGCCATCAACACAAACCCCCTCACATTCCTCTGCCCTCTCCACGATGAATCCATTGACCCTCTCACTGCGTCTCCTTTAGGAGTAGGTCTTAGAGTCTGGGAAACAAAAGCTGAGGCGTAGATGGCGGTTCAACAGATAGGATTAGACTGGAAATCTTCAAAGAGGTCCCACTCCGCCAAAGCTGTTCACTTCAGTCATGCTAATGCTAAAGTTTTTTAGTTATTTTTAGTTGGGTTTTTTTTGCCTCTCTTTTATACTCACCTGCCAGTGGCAACAAGGGGTAAAACATCATTTCAACACTAACACTTCACTGAAAATACACTGTCGGGTGTATATTTATAGAGGGGTTGTTTAATACTGGCCCTCAGGGGGAGCTAGCTTTAATGCAGCATCTTCGCCTGAGGCAAGGCCAAGAAACCCCCTCTCTCTGACAGTGAGCCACTCCTACACCTGCAAACAGGTTGTTTTTTCCCCCCTTTAAAAAAATGTTATTTCGACTTTTTTTTCAAGCCAAGTCCTATTTTCCATTTGCAATTTGTAAGACATGTTACAGGTTAAATTACTCGAGGCTGCTAAACAAATAACAATATGTAAAATTATGAGATTTCAGCTCCATTCTACAAATAATCATCTTGCACTTCTTGTTGGTTGCAAAACGCTTTTTTGTTGAAAACCACTTATATTAAATAGCTTGATTTTTCATTATTCTTTAGCCTAACTGCTATTTTGCTGTTAGGTCTTACCCAAAATCTCAAGTATTGCACTCCCAGGCCTGCTAGCTTAGCGCTAGCACGGTGATATCAAAGATATCAAAAGTATTATTACCATCTACTATGTTCAAGCTAATGTAATGTAAGAGTTCTCGGTGGAAAACACAAAAGAAGAAAGAAAGAAAAAGAAAGAAAGAAAGAAAAGATTCCCTTCTTTGGATTGTACTGATATTGTCTAAAATACAGGATTTACAGACACTATGGAGGCTGTTACGTGTATCGTATAATGTTGTCAGCACAACTGTTTCAATCACCATGACAACAGGTAGGCTAAACTTGTACGTTGCGTAGTTGCGTAGGCTACATGATTTGCTGGCTAGGTTACAACCATTAACATATTGCTTTTGGTGGCCTACACACCAATTAAAATGAGTTTGTGTGTCAAAGTAGAGCTAATGTGATAAAATGGCTATCAGATGTTTAATGTGTTTAAAATGCGTAAGCTAATTAGTTAGCAAAAAGAGCAGTTAGCTGGTCAGCTACAACCTGTAGCAAACTGTTATCTGTCTATTGTTTATGGCTCATTTTCATTGATTAAACATTCAAACTGCCAAGAACAACATCTAGCTGGATGCAGCTCTTTTTACACCAATGAGACAGAGAATAAAAGGAAGTTATCGCTCTCTCTTTTTCTCTGTCTGTCAAAAGAGCAGTCGTTTAAAGTTCCACTTGTGCATCGATATGAATGTCATTGATCTCTATCTGGGTGCCAAAATTTTTTTAGCATGTGTAAGCAAATTAATCCACTGCCGAAAGTCACTCCCTCGCAGTGCAGTTTGGGCAGTGAAGTTTCCAGTTAGTCCACAGAGCTGTCAAGCACAGTGAATCGAATGCAAGGCAGCTGACACGCAATTAATATCAATTACAGGAAGAAAGTGTGTGAATGTGACTTCACCAGATGACTGTAGATTCCACAACTATAAGTTTAAAAAATACCACACAGCCTCCCTGGCAAATGGAAACCATATACTGTATAATCGAGTCCAATGCACTGTATTTCACACTCCACTAAAGGCGCTTAAAAGCAGGATTTAAGAGTCTCGAAGCCTTGAGTCCCAGCACAAAAAGCCATCACATGGTTGCCACTGCTATTGCTCTCCTCATAATTGCAGTAGTGGGCTTTTCTCTTTCAGGAGCACAGTGAATGGGCAGGAGTGACTGGCTTCGTGCACACCGTCTGATAATGGCAACAAAGGGAGGGAAGCAGCCAAGTGAACAAAGCATTATGCAATCAATATCACTGGTCAGTTGGAACAGAAAGAGGTGTTGATCTGTTGATCTGACTGTAGTACTGTTTACATTTCACATCAAAAAATACAATAAAAAAATCGGGCCAGGAGGAAAAAGAAGAAGCATCAAAAACGAGAAGTATAGTCCAAAAAAAAAAAAGCTCTGAGTTGACTGAAGGCACCTTGGAAGGTGCAGGAGCACCGATCCATGTCAGAACAGAGCAAGGTCAAGGCCAAGCTTGCTTATCTCTGTAAATTAAAACTGTCGTCTTGAACAATGGACGGATGATTCCAATTAAATTGTGCAGTGCTTGAAGGTAAGGTCTCAGGAGTCACTGGAGAACAAATACAAAGCTTTATTGCTTTCACATTATTCCCCCCCCGCTGTGACTAAAACTTCTGCTGTCCCGCAGGATCGAGCCGATGCCCTCTGGACAGAAACAAATGACAAGTCACTGAAATTCGTCAATTTACATTAGATATTGTTTTAAACATATTAGTACTCATGAACAGGTAGCATGAAGGTTGATGGTAATGGGGAGTTTTAAAATGTAGAACTGGAAACATCAGTTGCATTATTATATAATATAATGTTTTCATAATACTATAAACTAAATAATGTCACCTTTGGTGTTTAAGGATGAAATGATAAAATCAGCCAAATTATTCATTAAGATCTGACGGCTGATTGTTTAGTGTTTGCCAGGGAACTCTGTCCCTACTAATTCACAAGGCATCACGCCACTGTTCGTACTTTGTGTTGACATTACGTTATTAATTTCTGAGATTAATAGTGACATTTTTGCCCTCCATGCTATAAAGGCGATATCTGTGTTGACACACACAGAGATACAGGAAAAAAATAATTCATTTTCCATTTTGGCTGCAACGATGTGGTTTGCAAACATTCAGAGATGAAAATTCAAATTCAAATTGACGCTTTTAAAATGTGT
This sequence comes from Pampus argenteus, assembly GCA_036937835.1. NCBI lineage: Eukaryota > Metazoa > Chordata > Actinopteri > Scombriformes > Stromateidae > Pampus > Pampus argenteus. The sequence goes on from CM072868.1 coordinate 6,396,798, forward strand.
AGAAATGTTGGAAATTAAATTGCAGTTCAATTCAACAACTTCAATGAAATTAAGTCAGCCTTAGACATAAAATTCTTTTTAAAAAAAGATTAATACGCAAATTCAGGATTTGGTAAACATTAAAGTAGTGCTTTGTCTGTCACCCAAAGATTGACTTAATGAACATTTGGGAGACAAAACAGCCTTAAAACATTTGGTGTGCAAACATGCATACAAAATATGTGTGTATGTTGGCATTTATTACTAAGAGCTGGGATCTGATGGCGTGATCTGATGCACTAACCTTTGCTCTGAAACTGGCTGCTGTCACTCTTTCCAAGCATCAGTAACAACATGACCTTCACGAGATGTCTGTTGTTTTAACCGCCAGACCTCTGCTGCTGAGGTCTACTCCGAATTCTTTACAATTAACATAAAACATAAAATAAAGGCAATATATCATACGAGGAATCAAAGGAATTAAACACTTAAAATTAAACGCTGCACTATTTCTAAATTGTCCTTTTCAGCTGCATTTCTTTAAGTCTAAACGACTGTAAAGGTGATTGGTTTGTTTTCATCCCCATTAGAGTCCAGCGTGTTTGGAGACTTCAATGGATTGTCAGCTGGTCTATTTAAAGTGATTTCATGGTTGCCACACTTTGGGGGGGATTTTAATCTGAAATGCTCCACTGTGCTTATGCAAACTCTCAAAATTAAAAGCATATCCCTTAAAATTAGCTTCATTTGGGTTTTTTCTCGCCCCAAGTTTGAAAGCCTTGCCTTAGGTAAACTGATGCGCCACCCTCTAGTGGAGCTGAACGTTAGCATTTATTCTTCATAATCACATTTGGTTAAAACTTAATTGGCAAAGGCAAGGAGGCATAAATTGAGGGACAACAAAAGCTAGAACGCATAATTAAATCAATGCTTGCAAAATGAATTCAGATACCACGTAAAAGGGTGAAGGTGAAGGGAACGCGCCAAAAATGTAAGATACGATGTAAGATCAGTAACTGGACAAAGAACGAAGACCCCCCCACCCTTATATTGGAATAATAAGATACCTCTGCCAAGACAAGAGGCAGCTCCCATGAAGCATTGCACTTCAGGCTCCTTTCCTCCCATCGCAATTAGAAAGTAGCACATCAGTTAGCCTGCATACATATTCATATCCCATCATGAGGCAGATCCATGACTTGCTACAGCTCTGCAGTGTCTGTGCAGCCAGCCACCACCCGAGCAGAAGGGAAGTGTTGTTGGCGCTTCTCATTTAAGATATCCCAGTTTTGTGGTGGGTGCCACCTCTGTCTCCTTCTGACACTGCTAAGGCCCTTCATAATGAAACCGGACTGCTTGTTCTGCTCGGCAAGCCCTTTGATATTGTCCACAGGAGCTTTATACAATATCTTGATGTTAATTGTGGCTAATAAATCCACCACCACCCCAACGGCTGCTCTCTCTCTCTCTCTCTCACGCGTTCATCGTCTCACACCCAGGCCTGTTCCGTGCTTGCAACTCTTTGGATCGCTGCCAGGGAGCAGAGACGTAGCGTAGTGTAATAAAGAAAAACACAGTGGCGGACACACGTACACACTCATGTTAATTATTTGTTTAATAAATATGCAATAATAACTACAACTCCCGCGGCAATAACAGATCCAGAGTTGTTGTATCCGCCCCGTGCAGCACAGATACTTTTCCTGAAACTTCTGCAGTAGTTATATTCTCCTCTGACACGTTGTTCACATTACTTACAGACTCTGAGGAGAAGTTGGTCTCTTTTTCTGTATTGTTTTGTTGGCAAGCCTAATCCCGATTATCCATGTCCACACATAGCACCACAGAAGCCTTCTCTCCCCGTCTGCCTGCTCTGCAAGTAGCTTAGTTTTTATCGCCCAAGTCTTTAATCACCCACCAGAGCTTAGATCAAGGGTTTTATAAGAGTAATTATGAAAGTTGGTGAGCAAAAGTACTCCAAAAGATGAGATACAGTATATCCTTGATCCTCCATTATAGTGAAACAAGACTATTAAATCAAATTGATGATACTGCAAATCATCAACAAATGTGAGGAAGTATATTAATATATTATATACTATTTATAACTATTGTGGATGTATGTAGCTCATGTACAAATGAAGATCATTTATCACCAAAATCAAATGCAATCAAACACGAACCTAACATAATTTAACAAAGAGCATGAAGCATGGAGGTGCCCCTGAAATACTGTGAAACTTGCTGCACAAAATGATGCATTTTTCTACCATGGTTAGCCCACGAAGGCTAGCTCCAAGCAAGCTTGATCAAAGTTAATCTAATATCAGGTGCAGAACAAGTACAAGGAAGCAAGAGCCCTTTTTGGTATGACCGATATGCTCCTGATAACTAAAACACGCTTCTCCTTTGAGGTTTGAGCGTGTAAGCCACACGTTGAAATTTGATGTAAATCTCGATTTTTCACGTCATTAGAGGTCAGAAAAATATTCCATCTGTGAGATTCATAGTTAAAAAAAAAGAATAACCACATGAAATATAGCTTTCATCTTGGCTCCAAGATATACCGCGTGCTGTATGGGACTCGGTCGGTAGATGACACATTGTAAAAAAAGCATGCAGAAGCCATAAGATCACAGAAGAGCTCACAGATGAAGTCACCTTTTGAGGTGTTGGACGCTTGTTCTTCCCTCTGCTCAGCAGTATATGAACAGATGTGAAAGGTTGAGTCTTCCAAATGTCAATATTGTTTATGAAGTCTGTTTCCTGATTCACAGGTCAGGTATTAATACACTGCAAACCAGTTCTGGGCACGCTTGTGATACTCTCAGTATAGACTGCATCAGACTGCATTATTTCCCAATCCCTGAATTGTATTCACCCTCACAGTCCCACACCTTCAAATGGACACCCCTATGGGTTTGTATTTTCCACTGTCAGATGCTGCCTAAGGTTACTGTTTGTCCTCTGTCCTGGAAGATCCTACACCACAGACCTCCATGCAACCCTTTGTCACAGCGTGATTAAAGAAAATATTCGGGATGTCTGACATATTCTTTTTTCAGGTTTAGCCTTCTTTTGGCCATGCACCCATCTCTAATAACACCCTATTTTTTTTTTTGTAAAGCTCGAACAACTTGAGACTGAGTGCCTGGAGCTCCAGCTCATCTGGAATCAGGCCAGAGAGTTGGTGAAAGACGGAGAGAAAGGGAGAAGGAGACAGATGGAGAGAGTCAGAATGAGAAAGCGAGAGAGAGACTAAGAGATAGTTCATTCCCCTTTAGTTGAGTGACTGGGGCTGAACCATCATGTGTTTGGTACTAGTTTTGCAGTGCCTCCTAGTGCAGAAAAACAAATTGCCACAGAGAAATTGGGACAAAGAGAGACGGAAGCCAATTATTTAGACAATAGAGTGCTTTCAACAATGTGGCAATATGGAAAGCCTTATCCTGTTTCACGCATGAAACAAGATCCATAAAGAAAATGGTTTTTCCCAAATCGGTGTGGAAGAACGTGACTGGCCTGCACAGAGTGCCGACCTTACCCCACATCCGACACCTTTGGGATGAATTTTTGAACACTGTCTGCAGTCCAGGCCTTATCGCCCATCATCAGGGCCCGACCTCATTAATGCTCATATGGCTAAATGGAAGCAAATCCCTGCAGCCAGGTTCCAAAATCTTGTGGAAAGAAGAGCGGAGGCTGATACGGCAGCAGATTAATACCTTCGGCTTTGGAATGAGATGTTCAACAGCCACATGTCGGCATCATGTTCAGGTGAGTTCGTATTTTTATTTAAGGTGTGTGTTAAGTGTTATTTATTAGATTCATCACAAGATGACTGTAAAAGAAAATGTTGCTATAGAAAAATGTTTTTCCCGTATTAGTCATAATTTTTTTTTTCCATTTCAATTAAACAAGCCGCTTCATCCTAAACTCTGTGACTGTGGACAAATGAATCAATCCAAATTAGAGCTTAGCTGTTAATTCTGAGAAAATCAGGTTAGTGACAGTTCTACTAAAACTGTGATTTATTCAGTTTTGCTTAAATATACCTAAAAACCACTTAATTGGATTGTGTATAAATGTTCTAATAATTTCACTATCAATTTAATTAGATGAAACCTACACTGTAGGTAGTTGGGGGGTTGGCATCTCTCTTTCTGGCATCAGATGAGTCGATGCTTCAGGCAACACAGAATCTCATGTTGTCTGAGCTACAGAAGGAAACAGCAGTGGCATTAGAGAGGGGTATGAACAACCTGCAAGAGGAAGACAGGTAAGAGGAATGCCTGCAAGATCCCATATTTTCTTCATTCATGCTGTGACAAAAAGCTGCGTGAGGGTCAGCGGTGTAACAACTTCTAAGGCAAAGGGCAAGAAGAAACTCAGGGCAACCTTGGACGGAGTCTGACAGGAGAAAAAACAAAACCGCAGGGTGTTTGTTTGAAGTTGGAAGAAAGTCAGGACAAATTGGCTTCTGTGGAAAAAATAATAATAATAAAAAAATAAGAGCTGGTATATTTTGGTTAAACTCAAGTGTGGACAGAGTTACTGTGTGGGTCTAACAAAGGAGCAGGTGGGAGGTTCTCGATTAAAGCCGCTATGAGTAGGATGTGAACTTCGGTGCCCCCCACTGGTGCCGCTACTCCCAAAGATCTGACCAGGAGACACAAAATGAATAAGCTTAAAGATCAACTTGGCAGTTGTATATTTTTCTCTGTTTGTCCTGATATGGAGCTTGTATGGTGATGGAATCAGGGTTATCTGGGTGTCTTTGTTTGTACTTTTTAACAGAAAGCCTTCATTACAAGGGGGCATGAAGAAAAGCATTCAGTTTATTCATTCAGCCTATTTTCAATGAAAGACAAAATTGATTCAATAACTAATTAAGAGCCATCTTTAATAATAACCACTCATTGTTTAATTAAACTTGAGGATCTCGTTACACTTGCATGCAATTGGAATTTCTGTTGAATGATGAAATTATTATTTATTTTTTTTTTATTTTTTTTTTTTAGATATTATCAAATCAATGAAGCGGAGAGGAGGAGTGTAGTCAAAGTGTCCATGTGCATTTTCTAATAAACTACATTCTTCTTCCAATCATTTCTATTACTATGAAGAATTACCAGGATCTGCTCAAAGATAGATTATGTTGTTAGCCACCTATCTGGCGGTGGCTTCGTTTACACACACACACACACACACACACACACACAATTTTACACACAACGCTGCTACCGAGAAGCACTTCACATACAAATTTCATGGCAAAAGGCATCAATAGAGCAACCATCTTCATGAAAAGCAATAGTCTCATAGCAATCCATAAGTTGCATAGGTATGAGGAGAGTGTGTGAGCAAAGTAGCTGGATAACATCACAATAGCTTTGTGTCATAGGCCACTGATTCCAATAACAAATAACATCCAACACATTGGACCCAAAATATCAATTAATCACCAACAATGACTCAAGAGTGGGGGGTCTAAAATATAATAGTCGCGACACTCATGCATACGAGGGACTGAAAGTTGAGAAGTGCAATACTAAACCGGAGCAGCTCTTTAAATCAACTCAGACTACACACATTTCCATTGAAGTGTTAAATGTTTGCACAAGCGAAAACACAGAAGGATGCTATAAATATATGCACCAAGCAGCTTCAAATATATAATGCACTTTTGTTACAACGATGATAAACAGTCTGTACGTTGCACAGGTTTATGCACCGATGGGACGGAGCTACAATAAAACTCAGAAGTTATTGTCACTAAAAGCCTGGAGGCTCAGATAAGAAATAGTTAAACTTCACTCAGTTACAGAAATGAAACATCACTGGCTTCAGTTTAAATGTAGACTGAAATTACACTTACATGACAGTAAATATATATATATACAATTTTATATTTTTGGGTTTACTAGCTTGATTAATATGACCATCTGGAATTTATTGGAAATCAATTTTTTTTCCTGCAACAGGTCAAAAAACAATGCATCATCCACAGAATTAGCAATTAATACTTTTAAATTAAGCCAGAGCAATCATTTTCATTCATGTGATTGGCAGACTCTCATTAAACAGCACTTGGGCTGAACTGTTTCATCTGCAGGGGGAAGGATCTTTCTTTTCTTCGTTTCTGCACACAGCAGCTCTTTTTTTCCATTCCAGTAAGTGATCACAGCATTGCAAGTCGTTCACTGACAAACCGCACCGCAACCTTTTTTTTTACGTCTGCATGTAATTATGCCTCTGGACATGCAACATATTCACTTAACCTAATTAAAGGACGACAGAAGACAAATTGTACAATCACATGCTTGACATTTTGTCAGCACAGTCTTAAATATTATCTTCAACAAATATTCTATAACTGTATTGAAGGGTAAACATCATTTTCCTCCTTTGGTCCACTGCTGTGTTCTTCAGACTTGTGGTGTCAGCTAATCCTGCTCGCTGCTCCAGACACTCAGCACAAGAATGACGCATTTCTGTCAGCTCCAAAAGCTGGATTACAGTAACAAGAAGATTACCCTTCCAACAAGCACAAAAACAAAGCCATCACAATGTCTCTCAATGTGTGGTGATTAAGTGTATTCTCTGCTCTCTTGTATTAATACAGTCCTGTGGTGTACATACCCGGATAACAAAGAATCCCTATAGTGCAAATTATGTACATGCCCATGATTTGTTGGGAGAAAACCCCACTGTCTGCTCCAGATGAGCGAAGGGTATTAAAACAAACGCAGATCTTTTACAAAATATAATACTTTGTTTCTTCAGGGTGGTGCTGTAATGATGCGATAGCGGACTGTGCACACACACAGAGGTAGCGAGTGTGTAACAAACCCCCGGCTGAAGCCCCTGACCGAGTGATCAGCTGCTCCTTTCTTCCTCCAGCCACTCATAAATCAAATAATTACATTGCGGTTACATTGTTCTTGAGGGAAGAGAAAAGTTTTCCCATTAAGCAGCGCTCATTAACCCACTTCCAAAATGTGCAAATGACTAACTTGAGGCGGCTGCACAGTAATATATATATTTTTTTTTACGCCGCTTATTCAAATGCAAATAAACATTCACCAAAAAAAAAAAAAGCAGCGGTTTACATGCAGAACACAACGATCCATGTTCACCGTGAGCAGTAAGCGATCATTTTATTATCAATATTTCATGATGTACATCAATTAACCTTGAACTGTCTGTGAGCGGCAGACAAACGCTCCCTGGTGACTGTGTCAGAGGAAGCTCCGTCAAGTCCAGCATGCACCGAGCTGCTGTGATTGACGGCATTTTAAAAGCTGCTTTTGAGGGAGTAATTCCACCCTTCTACTGCAGAAAAAAGCCAAACGTCCTCATTTTACAGATACGCTTTTACAGAAGCACTGAAAGTGAAGGGTCTGCCATATAATAACGATGATTACTACTCAGTGTCTGGGTTGTTTTTTTTGCCGTCCATTACATAATGTTGTCCGTCTGATGTGTCTTTTCCAGAAGAAGCTCATACTCGTGCATATTGAAATAACTGTAAAATGTAAAATCCCGAGGCCAAAACGAGTTGAGGCACTTAACCTTCTCATCCTTGTCATTTGAAAGACAATCCTGAGGAAAGCCAGAGGGTATGAGTGCATGAAGTGGTTGCTTGTAGGTCTAATTCAATTTCCTCAATTTCAAAAGATAAATATCATGCTCTCGTCTCTGCCCTGCCATCACAGGACTGTCAGAAATGACAGAAGGAAGACTTTGGTCCTGTAAAGCATGAGATGAATACAGGACAGGCGGGTGTCTCTGATCACATCACGCCACTGATTACTGAGGAAGGCAGCGGGGATAAGAGCAAAGCCAAGGGTCCCATTGATCACACAGACGCATTATATGTGGGTAAAGAGCGCACAAGGACAGTAGTGCCTTTATCTGCTGTATGTTCAGCCAAAAAAGAAGCCACACTCTTACTGTATTAACCTCAAGCCTTGGCAACCTGATTTAGTCCTACCTCAGTTATGGGATTATCTAGTTTTAGGAAACAAAACTGAAGACGTGTTTTTATTTGTTATGTCTTCTAAAGCATTGTGAGGCTGCAGCTGCTGCAATCTCGGATGTGTAACTCCTCAATAAATACAGTTCATCCCCAAACTGCCGTCGTCAACTCGCTCATTATGGTGCTCACTTTGCTCTCTACTGTAGAGCAGCGCGATCCTTCGCTCATTTGTTTTACTATAATACGATTCGCCGTCTGTGTTTAGTTGACAAGCAGCTAAAGCTCGAGATAACAAGTCAGTTTTAATTCCATCAGCGAACATGATTCCTATACATTGGTGGGTTTTATAGTTATAGGTGATATTGTTTTTATACTGTTTGGTTGTATATTGTGGTTGCATTTTATATGGTTGTATATTAAACCTTTAAAACTCAGCTGCTTCATCTGAAAGCTCCTAGTGCATCGCATTGTCTGTGAACAATTACATGTTTTTGTAACTATAAAGCAAAAAACAAACAATAAACACCCCAGTAGCTTGACTAATAAGATCGCAACATTTCTGAGGCTGAGGCTGAGAGAGAGAGAGAGAGAGAGAGAGAGAGAGAGAGAGAGAGAGAGAGAGAAGAACATCATATTCTTGGCCAAAAGAAATGAACAAAAGTGCAAATAAGGGAAGTGATATTTCTTAAAGCCCTGAACCCTTTATCACTGAATTCATGTGACCTTTTCTATTCGGGAAGTAGTTTGCAGAACATTCCCATGGATTAAGCACAAAATCATTAAAATGGCAGACAGATTGGACACATCAGAATGAGAGCCAAATGTTATAGCACCTTATGGAGTGTGAAAGGTTAACTGGGGAAGGAGCAGAGTGAGGAAAACAGTGAGCGAGAAACATATTCAGTGTTATACTTGTCTGCATGTATTATTCTTTATCATCAATGCTCAGGTATGGAAAAAAACAAAATAACTGAATCTACAGTTTGATCCACATTAAATAAATAAAAGTAGCTGTAACATAACATGTAACATAAAAGGATGATATTTCACAGGCCTCCTCCAACTGGAACTGACTCTGTTTGCACGTCTGTGGTCTTGCATCATGTTTCGCTTGTGGTAAAGTCAGGGAGCAAGTCCAGATGGTGGCTCCATTAGTCAGAGCAGTAGAGCCACTCTGGCAATTTAAATACCCATGTCACATGCCCAGTAATTAAAATGGATGATTATAAACTCCTCACCCTCACTCACCACTGGCTCCCAGGGAAAAAAAAGAACCAGGAATACTTGTCTAATTGTCAGTGAAGGATGGACTCTGACTGCAGGTCATCATTTTTTCACCATCAAGTTCCAGTATTTCCCTGAGCTTTCTGAGCTCCAAAATATTCCCTTCAGCCCTGGAAACTGGGGTTAATACCAGCGTGTAGTGATTCTGGACAGCTCACAGCACCGCTATCAATTTCTCAAATTGCACAATTGACAAATAGCTCAGTGCCAAAATTACGAACCTCAGTTGTATCTCTTAGTGTTAAGCGGAGATTAGATCGGATCAGAAAATCATAGAGTGTCCGTCTATGTTACTGCAGAACAAGAAAGAAAAAAGTGGGAGATGAGGACAGAAATACCCTTAAATAACCACGATCGCGAACTTAAACTTTTTTTATTGCTGAGCTGGAACCAAGCTGGACTGTAAATGTATATGTTATTACTTCCTCATTGTGATGCTGCTTGCACAGGCTTTATAATCAACTTCATAAAAAGGCACACTGGGCAGACTGCAGAGCAGTCAGGACTTTAATATGCTCAACAAATATATATATATATAACTTCTAAAGCGCCTAAAACCTAAAGTTGATGACTAATGACAACTATAAACACACAAGGACCTTTATTAAGCACAGTTAATATTTTAAAGAATACCATTTGTTATATGGATCAGCTCTCGATTCTCATTTAACAGGGCAACAAAACAGACCATAACAGAGACTAATGCTTGATTCTTCTGTCAAATACTGTATGCTGTCAGGATTATTCTGCTTGCAGTGGCAGATGTTTGCCATCTTTAACCACCTTCTCCACTGAGCATGCACTGCACATTGTCATGCAATGTTGTTCACCTTCAGTCATGTTTGTTTCTGCTCTACTGTTGGCCATCTGTTTACGATCATCATTCTAATCAGTGTATGTGATTGTTGCGTTTGTATTTTGTTAAATGTAGCGTCTTCGGTTGTATCTTTGCATTACGCTTGCATTGCATTTGCATCTCATCGTTTTCTAGGTTGTAATTGTAAACAATAATAATAATTAACAGTAAAACAAGCAATAAAACATCTAAATAATTCACATGCAAATATACATGGCAACATATTTTGGGAACACAACCACAAAATGAGCATAAAATAAACACCCAGAACATTTTGGTTTTTTTTTTAAATGTGGTAAGTGAGGAGAAATCACTTCAAAAGACATTTTTATGCTTTAGTTGTATTAAATGAGGCACAAAGTCTGCTCTTTGCAGAAGTTTTTAATCACGGGTCAAATGGTTGTTTTATGAAGCATAGAAATAGCAGTTTATTCAAGCTAAATGAGTCCCATTTCCATTTTAAGTTCTTATAATTTGGCATGTTTTTGGTTTTTCCGAGGAGCTAAATTCCATTGATCCTGCAAATTGCTGATGCATTGAGGACAAGAGGCCATTAATCCTAGCAGAACCTGTCGAGATAAAGCAGAGCTGTGGTGGATTGTGCAGTGTGCGCTCCCTAAAACTAGAAATTTATCGTTATGGCAACGATTACTCCCCATGAATCCATCTCCACGTTACTTTGAAAGTCACTCAGTTTAAATGGTTCCTGCGGTCAATACAGTCAAAGCCCCGCTGCTCACTCTCACCTGGGACAGTGAAATACATTTTACCCTCCGAAGTCTGTCAACAAATATTGAATCCTGTGATAACACTGTTTCCAAAAGTCAGATCCATGATGAGATAGGCGGGAAAGAAATAATATATCAGCTGTAGGTCCAATGCATCTTATATAATATACCTTTGCTGCAGTGTTCAGACAACAATAGTTTCATTCACACATGCTACATATACATATATATCTATATAGCTCAAGCTACCATGCATGGTGCTGGCACAACCGTCAGGAGCAAATTGGCATTCAGCATCTTGCACAGATTCACTAAAAAGCTACTCAGTCGCAACTCAGTTTTCTACCGTGCAGTCTTAAATTAGCTAGTTACACCTTTGCTCAGTTCTATAATGTCCCTTTGAGTGCGCGACCACCTCCGCTTGTATGACAGAGCGTGGTGTTGATTTGCCCTTTTCAAAAATGTGACTAGCGATCCCTCTTACATGACTCCAGCGCTGAAAAGATCCCTCGACTGGGATTTGTTACCTTGGATACCTGAGCACACACACATATTAGATTCGCTTCCTGTCTAAATATTCAGTGTTATGCATCATGTAGTCAAAGATGTGTGTGTGCGAATTTTGCTGATAATATTGCGGCAGTATGCAGTTTAAAGCTGCTGCTGTACAATCATCTATGAATCCGTCCGTGTCCGCATCACTATGCTGCTTCATATCAGAATTTGAAAGATTTTTCAACCCATCTACAGTATCTTCTGTAGCTGTAATCAAAGTGGTCACAGCGGTGAGGTATTGTGCATCTCAGGTCAGGACGGGGTCTGCCCTCTGCTCCTCTGAGCTCTGAGTTTCCATCTGAATCCAAAGCGGCTGACGCTTCTCATCCCTGCACCCTCTCACAGTCAATGACTCCATCAAAAGGCCTGACAAATACAGACAGGCCCCCTCTCCATCACTGTGCTGCAGTGAAATGAGCTCTGTATCTGTTTGTTCAAGGCGAAGGGGCTTCATGGGTAGTGATGGGACACAACAGCCAGCCTGTCGCCAGAAACAAATGGCTTGCAACACACCTCATTTTCTTGTCTTTTTTTTTTTTTTTTAGTATTATTGAGATTTCTTACACATACGACAGCCATCAATCATTGTCAACACTGCATATATTCTTCTTATAGCCCGTCAGTTTCACAGACCAAACTAGTTGACATGAAATGATTCTCGAGGCTTTTAATGATTTCTAAAGGATGTCCTTCCGAGAAAAATTAAAGCATCAGTCGTTTCAGCAAATGCCCTAAAAGCGACATTTGTTTACGTTCAGATGGTTTAAAGCCGTAGTTATAATGACAGTCAGCAGTGGCCCGTAACTGTTGTCCATCGGGAGCAAAAGAGGAAGTTTGTTGATGTTGTTTTAGAGCCACTGAAGGAGGAGGCTCAGGGTGATGAGATGGGTCAGACTTCGACATCTGATGTTTCTTCCCGACAGATTACGTTGGTTTTTTAACCATGATAACGATCCTTTCATAAATTTAAAGCAGCTACATTTACAATGTCTGTTCCCTCATAACATGTTTGCCATACCAACTTCGTGGTGATATGTGAATAACATGTCTCCAACAAATCTGTTATTTTATTAATGAAGGTCCCATAACATTAAAAGACAGGATCACAACAGTCAGGTGTCCATATGAACTTACAATGTAAGCTACAGGGGAAAAAAAGTCCACAGTCCTCATTTTTGTGCAAAAACATATTTTCTAAAAGTTTATCTTTAGATAATATGAGGCTTCAGCTGTCAGAGTTAGTCAAATTAATTGGATGTCTTCCACAGTTTTTTTTTTTTTTTTCTTTCTCAGTGGACGCGATTTTTCCTGTTCAGCTGCGGTGGAACGATCGTAACAAAAAGAGGAAATTTGACATTAAAACAGAAACTTTGAAGGATTTTGATTTGATTAGACTAATTTGGACAGCTGTAGCTTCATATTAGCTTCAAATCAAGGGTTACATTGGAAATCCATTAAGAAGGGATCGGTTCATGTTCCAGTATGAACAATGAAGAAAAAAAACTATTTCAGTCTTTTATTTGGACTATTTTAAGCCTGTTTTTAAGCCTGTCAAATGTCACAGAATTTATTTATTTTTTTATTTTTTTCTAAAGCCATTATATGTCCATTTCTTTCAGCTTCTGATTACCAAGATGTTAGCTCATGTAAGAAATGAATGCTTTCTAAATACGTGCCAAAATGCCTTTACTCTCAGCATGTCACTCTGCTGCTGGGAGTTCTCAAACATCTTAAACTCTAAATCAGTAATGACTTTCCACTGGACCGGACCACTTACATTATTCTGTTTGTTCATCATGTAATGTGGATGATGGTTGTGCAACCAGTCAGAAAAGAAAAAAAGAAAAAAAAACAACAGCTCTTGCTGTGGTTTAGAGAATTAAATGATCAAGATTTTGCCACAAAGATGACACCATTTCTCACTCCAACAGGATTACTCAGCCACTCCAACCCCTTACAGGGATGTTCGTGGGAAACACTGCAATAAAGCACTTTAATATACTGATAGTGCACCTAAACGCACATTGTTTTGTTCATTTTTCTTGGGAAATATAAAATCCACTAATGTTTACTTAACAGTTACAATAGCCACAACTCCAGGCGGGCACATTTAAACTGAAACGTGTGATGTTAATTGCTATTTAAACGGGCTCCTTTGCCTGCTAAATTGTTAGACTGCTTAACAAGATCGGTAGTTTGAAATAAGGAGAAAATATTCCAACGGTGAGATGTTGCTGAGAGAGAAAGGGCACAATTAGGTTCCCGATCAATTTGCCAGGAAGAGGAAGGGGAAAAAAATCAATACTCTGATTATGCATGAGAACGTCATCCGCTTACATTGAGATCAAAGCATCAATAATCTAAGCCGAAGCAAGCAGGGATCCATCTATACATGATCTATACGTTTTGCACGGAGAGGATGATGGTGAGACATATATATATATACACAAGGATAAACTGCGACATGATATGTAAATGGAGACAACTTCTCTTCACCCAAGAGCCTATGAAATTATGTTGGCTTTTATTATCTCATTTGTAATCAATATTGTGGAAATTCTCTGTGGAGGCACTTAGAAATGTCCTTCGGGAGGTCCCGTGTTGGAGCAGCAAACATGGAAAAGAGGGAGTGGACTCTGGGTTAATGGGAGCATCAGAGGCAGCTGGTTATAGTGATGTGTTCAAAATGCTAAATGCATACATACATCTGGTCCTGAAACTAGGAGTGAACTTGGACATGTCTTTTTCTGGATGGCCAGCTGGGATATGGATATATATATATAAAGTCTTATTGGTTTGAATTATGTAGCAATGTGTTGTATAAGACACATTGTTCTGTCCCTTTACTAAGAAAGGAAAGCAGCAAATAGATAAGTAAGTGGGATGAAAGAGCAGCGCACCTGGCAGGTCTCACACTATAACAGCTTTAATCCGCCGAGGCGAAACATCAAAGACTCCGCTGGACGCTTTGTGCGGACGCCAGCCTGCGAAGCACTCACCGCTATAAGCACCAATCTACAGCGTAAAGTGCAACTCAACAAGAGGGGAGGCTTAAGAAGGAGGAGGAGATTTCAACAGCTGAAATTACAACTATTGTGCAGTCTCGCTAAGGCCAAAGTAACTCAGACATGATAAATCCAGTGATAATAGGAGTGAAATTTCAGCACAATTACTGTCACAGGAAGTATTTGTGAGAACAAAAACCCATCAAGTGTGTACGATGTGTCTACGGTTTGCTGGAGGCATATAAACAGTATTACTGCATACTCCACATGGGCTATGTGCCACCTGATTCTCCTGGTGTTCAGAGGACATGCGTGTTAGCTCAAACTTCTTGGCCTGTGAGCTTTTATAGTGAAGTGATGGCTGCTCATGAGCTCCTTGTTGCGGTTTGGATATGTTTCTGAGCAATGTTCAGTTCAAACAGTGTAATGTGCCTTTATCAGAATGCATTATTTTTATAGTGTACATAGTTTCGGAAGAAAGAAGAAGCTGAAAGTGTTGTTTTTTTTTTTCTTTGAAGGTATCTAGCAGAGTTTAAGGAGCAGGACCACAGTCTCCTCCTCTATTCTCAGCCCCTTCCTCCCACCCTTCCCATCCTACTTACAAGTATTGTGTGTGTGTGGGTGTGTATATCCAAAAGCTTGATATATTGTATTCATCTGTGCTGTAGGCCAAAAGCGATTAAAAACACATCAGTTAGCCACACTGCTGCGCTGGGTGGTATGTTCATCATCATGAACAGTTTAGTTTGTGTGATTCGTTTTCAGTCTCTGGAGAGTAGTTCTGTGTAAGACAGACACCACTTTGCATGTGCAGGAAATGCAGTTGTGCTAAATATTACAACCTCTTGATTTTATATCACACTGTTAATTTCAAGAAGAACCTTAGTAGTGGTCTCCTGCAAAGGGAAATACAACATGTCACGCTTTGGATGCACACTTGTTAGTATTTCAGTTGATGACAATAAATTAAATCCTTTAATCATCTTTGCAAACCGCCAGATTTATCCTGCAACCCTTTGGGGATCCCGGCAGGATGCAAAGATGAGAAGTTTTCTTCCAAACTGACATGTTCATCAAATATAAATTTGTCATCTAATTTGCTGCCATAAAATTAAAATCCCTTCTAGACTTATTTAAATTTCAAACCTTAAAATAATTATTATTAGAAAAAAATAAGACATGAAAGATTGATGACTTCATAAGTTTTGGGGGAAAAACATCATTGTTTATGAAATGTTTAACACTCAAAAACTCATCTATTCATCACCACTGTTTGTGTGTGTGTGTGTGTGTGTGTGTGTGTGTGTGTGTGTGTGTGTGTGTGTGTGTGTGTGTGTGTGTGTGTGGTTAAATCAGATTTGATCAATTGCTCTGGCAACGGGAAAACAAGCAAACAACTCCACAATTGTCAAGTACAGCAAACTGATTGCTTGTGTACATCTGTGATTGGCACACGGAGGTACACAACATCCCCGCAAACCAAAATCTCTAATGTGGAATAACAGAAAACAGCGTGCAGAGAATTGTGTGTTCATGCAGGAAGTGAGAAAATATGTTTCCATGCCCTTTAAAGATATAATATATTTGGAATGTAACGTTCTTCTATATCTGTGTGGAGTATTGTAAAAATACACAAATTGAAAAATCAAAAAAAAGTGACTGACTCATTGAAATGTGCCAACAAAGCCTGTTCAAAAACAGACTCATGGGTACTAGAAGTGATGCATCTCACACCATTCATGTGCTTTAAAATCAACAAGCTGCCTTCACACACACAGGCACATCATTTACGATGTCTGATTCAAACAAACAACAACGACTCTACAACAATAACAAAAGTCGGGATACACATATCCAAAAAGACACGAAAAGACGTGAAAAAAAACACAGAAGACACCAAAGAGGGTCATAATATTTACAGATTTCATAGTCTCACCGTGAGATACATTATAGCTGTAATTTGTTATCTGAATGCTTTTGCTTGCAAATGTTGAGTGGTTGTATGCAACTTATGAACATCACAACTTTCTGCTCATGTTTTTTTTTTTGTTTGTTTGTTTGTTTGTTTTTAATGCAGATTACATGTAAGCTCTTGTATTGTAAAAGACTATGATCTTAGACCACTTGTTAGCGAATGAGTAATACTTTCCTTTTCCGCAGGAATTCAAATCTACTGAGGGTTGCCCAATGATTGGGATCCTTTTGTTTCCCTACTGGGAAACGACAATTAGTAGCAGCATCTTGCACAAAGTGTGAATTTATCTGAGAATAAACTTTCCGGAGAAAACATTGACAAACATTAGTAATGCTGCAGCTGTTCATGTTAACCTTAACACTGAGCAGATAATGTCACATCTGTCACATTTTATTGAATTTATTTAGTCGGTTCTGTTCAATTTGTTTGTGATTTTGCATTGTTGTTTTTTTTGTTTTTTTTTCTATCAGTGTGATTTAATTAGCTGTGGGAGAACAGAATAAGCTGGTTGACTCGATGCATGGCTGGAACACCGGCAGTGTTCGGGGAGTAGTTGCACTCGATGTAATTAAACTAGTAAATTTGCATTAAATTTTACAGTCCTCTGGTTGTTGCTCAAGCAAATTCAAATCGTGTTATAAAAAAAATAAAAAAAAATTCATCCTTGCCGGCACAGGAAGCGTTATTAACTGGAGCTGCTACATTTTGTGCCGATGGATAAAGATATTTTTAATGACTGATTTATTGAGCTGATTATTTAGCGAGACATATTTTGCATGTACTTGGTTGTATGGAGAAAACTGACACTTGAGAGACTCGGAGTATTGGGGGAAAAAAGAGAAGTTTCCTGAACCAATCACAAATGTTTTCAGTGATAAGTGTGTGCAAAATCAATACAATGTTGAATGTTTGGACATGTAGCTTGTAGTTGTATATCCAGGTATGGTTTGTGAAAAAAGGGTTTGAACCATGATGACGTTTAAAAAATAGTAAAAAAAAAACTATTTCAGGAAATTATAGGGACAGTATGAAGAGGGCAATATGTAATACAATATCTGCTGAAAGTTGCCATATGTCTGGATAACAGAAACCGACATTTGTACATCTATTACAGGTATATTGCTCATCCTATGAATATAATCTACAGAAGGTAAAGAATATTTTCTGCCCCACATTGTCAGATTAGTAATATATATCCAATCAGCGGGGGACATAAATGTGGTAGACCTATTGTTACTCCTGAGGATGCCCGCTGATGGCTTGCTCATTGAGCCGCACAGTAAAAAAAGGGCTGACGACTGTCTCTGGTATAATTGGACAAATGAATCAATTATATCAATAGCAAATTACAACAATCATAATTGATCCCTGGACAAATGCAGTATAGATCATGCCAGTGTTCGATAGCCATACCACAATATTCATGTTACACTGCAGCATATTCAGTAACTAATTAAATCTCAGAGGAGAGGATCAATGTTCGAAAGCAGCATGAGGGAACTATTGATCGATACAAACCAAGATCTCTTATACCAGTAATTTAAACTGCGCTGGAATGACATTATACAGGCTTTTCTTTTAATAAATGTGTGTCCTCACCAGAAAATAATGTTCACATAACCGATAGAGACCATAGCAGCGGTATTAAAACAGAAAAAATAGCATCATTCTGGGATACATTTGTCTGTGTTTCTACTTCTAGTTTGTGTGTTATCAGGTTAATGCTCAATTCCTGTGTCACTGTTTCACCAGCTTTTAATGGGCAAAGCTGTGAAAAAAACAAGTTTTCGCCCCATGAATTGAAATAGAACATCACACTGTGTCTATTGCATCCTCGCAGCAAGTTTTCAAATAACTCGTATTAAAGATGAGATTACATTTAGGTATTGGAGAGGCACCGAGCACAGAACTGAGGCTTTTCAAGAGCACTTAGAAAAGGAAAGCGTGTGTCAGCATGCGAGTTCACTTGATGAATCAATACAACAGACAGTCGGGAGAAATGTTCACGTCTGGCTGCAGGGACCCAACTTTTCTGCCTCAAACTGTCGGAGTAGTTACAAAGCAGCTTTTTGGTTCTCCGATGGTGATAAAATATTTTGCCGTTTTCAGGTTATAAATGTCCGGCTTATTGACGCACTGATCATCTCTACAATATCTGTATTATTTGTGTTTAATTAATACAAGTTTGTGTTTATTATAATTAGATTTATATATTAGATATTATAATGGACATTGCATTGTTGTCAGCATTCATTTTAAAATCCCCAGAAGTCTTTGGGTGTTTCTTTTAGACAATTCCAAGAAAGCAGCAACTACGGAAGCAGGGAAACTGAAAAAAAACGAGAATTTTATGGAAAACAGCATAAAAAAAAGTTGATTGGTGATACCTAAAATATGTAAATAGGGGCATATGAATAATCATCACAGACTGCAAATACTGAGCAAAATCTAAAAACAACATTTCACTTCATTCATTTTAACAAGCTTGTTTAAGAAAATAAACCTTTTTTTTACTTTATGGTAGTTCTCTCTGTGTGTCTACCTGAAATATTTATATAGAAATCAATTTAATTAATCAATGTACAACTTTAAACATTTAAATATGCATTTAAATGTTTCTTTAACCACATCGTTAAAGCTAGTTCATCAACAGGAGTTATTTTTTACATTTTGATTGTGCTCGTTTCGTAGTTACTTTCACACAAACTACAGGCACCGTGTCTTTCACTTTCAAAAATTCTCATTGAGGCCTAAACTCAGTTTGACAAATCTTTAGGTACCGTGTTTTGCCTCAGTCAGGCAGAATTACTAAAAAAGCATCAAGGTTCATCTCAGACTCGGAGAAAAGTTCAAAACCATTTACGGCCCCGAAACACGGGTCATGTCTCTTAAAGCTGCGCTTCCTTTTTTCGTTCTCCTCTTTGCCTCTGACCTTTTTCTACTGTCCACGTCCAGCCGCTAGTCGAGAGAGGATTTTGGCCACACTCCATCTCTTCCCAAATGAGACCAACTGAGGAAGTAAATCAATGTGTTTTTTCCCCTAGTCATAGGAAACAGCTGTCATGCTGTCGTCTGGTACAGAACTGGGCTGACTTAATGCCAGAGCCGGCTGGGAGAGTCAGCGGGGAGGAGAGAGCCCCCCTCTCACCCCACCCCTCTGCATCCGTTCATACTAAACCCATCACCTGAGTGAATTCCACTCGCCATGCCTTCCAGCTATACTCAAAGCACAGGGATATAAACAAAGAACCAGCAATGCTCCAGCAGGGTACCATCCTGGCACTGCTGCTGCTATATTTCAGAATATTCATCCTAATTAACAGAGTTTCACTTTTATACGTCCTTGGATAAATTTAACTTGCATGCAAATGTTTAAACGTTGAAGGTTGCAGTTGCTGATCTGATGTGATGAAACGGTCCGTCTCATTCATATGAATGCAAAGACAAGGAGAGGTGCTGGATAATAAAAGTAATACGATAGAGGGAATTAAACGCTTCAAAATGAACGACCAGATGAGAAGTTGAGAGGTTGAGCTTTTCCGTGCAAACCTTTAGCATGTGTTTCATTAGGACCTGACCTTATCTCCCAGGACCGAACCTTATCTCCTACAGATACAGCCAGCATGCATAATAGGAGTAGGCCCTTTGTGCCAAATGCTGCAGGGCAGAGCCCATACTTCCCTCCTGGTACAGACCAAACCCCCTGTCTTTTCTCTTTCAAGCCACAGCTGTGCACACAAATATGCAGACACTCAGGGATGCAGAAAAGTACACACAGAAAGACACTCACCTCCCCTGTGTTCAACACCTCCCTTCATGTTGCTCTTTGCAGTTTTTTTTTCCCCCCTCCAGAAGCTGCTTTACTGTGATTCAGGAGGTGATGTCTCCGATTGTAGCCTCTCCTGTAAGAGAGAGAGACAATAACATTTTGGTTGGGAAGCAATAAAAACACTGAAATCTCCCTGTCAATCATGGAAATGTATGCAGATCACCAAACCTACTTTAATTGTTTTAATTAAAGAAATAGAGAAAGTGTGTGTGTGTGTGTGTGTGTGCGTGCGCGTGCAGGAAAACAAAATGAGCATCTGTGCAAAGCTGAGAGCCGAGCGGACGCTATCTGCTCCATATTCATGCGTTTTCCCATATGTGACCCTCCACTGTAAACAAAGAATATTAAACACGGATACTCAGAGGCCACCTAATGAACACATAGGCTGCACATACAGTACGACTCACAGCGTAATGAATCGATAGAACTTCGGCTTTCATCAAATATTTATTGAAGTAATATTCTTGAGCCCTTCAAACTGAAACAACTGGAGTTTTAACAGCAGGGGCTGAACACAGCGACTCATTACAAGGGAAAATATAAATCCATGACTTAATGAAATATATTAAATCCATCAATCATGCACCAGCCAGGTGGATTAAATCACTGCAAAACTAATATTTACAAGGAGTACCGTTTCCCTTCAACATTATATTGTTTTAGATTTTGCAATATCAGTGGAATACGCTTCACACGTTTCCCTTGATATCGATAAAACATTTGAGTCCCATTATCTCCAAATCATCCGTCACTCTGAACATGCGCTCTCATTCATCTTCAAGAGCCACCTCATGACTATTGTGTACACTGTGGTTATAGATTATAATGAATACCCCTGTCCACAGGAGTGCAGGACACCAACGGAGCTTGACGGCATTGTGAGGTAACCGCTGTCACTGCAGCAGCTATGAAGAGTATAGAACAGAAGAAGAAGAAGAAGAAGAAGAAGAAAGAAAAAAAAAAGAGCCTGCTGGCCCCATGAGACCCTTTGTCTCTTTTTCTGGAGTTGAAGCAAAGTAGCTGACAGGTCCTATAGCTGCTTGGAAACCTCTGGAAGGCTCTGAAAGCTAAAACACCTTGAAATAGTGACAGACCACAGCTGTCTCCCGACTCTTAGACCCACCGCCCCCTCCACACACACACACACACACACACACACACACAACCCATCTGCGGGGACACACTCTGCTTTTCAAAGCTCTCCAACCAGCTTTCACTTCTTCCCAGCAAAGTCCAGATTCTGCTTAGTGTGCATCATAAAGCCTGAGATATACCATGAATCCCTTCTGCCTACATGTATCTATGTTTGTAAACATTACAGTTGACTTTTATTAATTCATCAAACCATTTTGCATGTAAAGAAACTGCAGTGGTGCCCCCATTCACCCCCCCCCCCCATCCCCCCACCTACCCCGTCTTGACTCAGCTGGAGGACAGACAGCTACAGGGCTCCCTCTATTGGCCTTTAGGCACCTATCTGCACTGTGTCCAGCAGCAGGTTAAAAGGCTAAAAGGCTCGTGGGAGCATGTCCGTGCATGTTTCAGCCATTCTGCGAGGTTTAAACTGAACCACTTCCTGTAGATTTGTCTTGTAACCTCTATACGATGCATGCAAGCAGCAAAGAGGAGTTGTTTTAAATAAATGCCTGAAGATCAGGGCTGCAACTACCGGTTATTTTCATTATCAGTCAGCTTAGACCTGACTTATCATTCAGTCTATGAAATTCTTATAAAATACAGTTAGGGCCCAGGTGGACGCTTCAAATGGCTTCTTTTGTCGAACTAAAATCCCAAAGATGAATTTATAATCATATAACATAAAGAAAAGTATGAAAATCATCACGCTAGAGAAGCTGGAACGGGCATTTTTACACAATGCATCGATGCAAAGACAAAAACTTGTGTGTTTAAAGTAGTTCAGAAATATTACCACCTTGTCAGGTAGATAATGAATAATACAACATAATAATAATCACAAAAATGCTGTTATATTAAATCCTGTACAATAATGAAACTGCACTGTACGACGTCTTTAAGATTATAAACTAACGTTTGGCTGACAGGAGCTGATCTTTATAATGGTCAGATAACATGAACACTGTTGGATCACCTGAACCGACTACTGTGCCCTGGTTTAATTAGATAACACTATCCCCCCGAACACTTTCCTAAGTCATTATTGTTGCCAAGGAGCCAACTTCTGAAATACGTTCACTATGCGATGCATTATTCATGGACTAAAGCAGCAAAAGCCCAAATCATCCATCAACATCAGGGTAAATACATAAACAAAATTACTCACATAAAGTCAGTCCTAAATCTTAGTTTAGCCATTTAGTGTGCAGCCTGTAACAAAGGATACGTATTATTCACATTTCAAAGAGGTTGTGGAGCAACTCGTATGGATTTCAGCCAATCTACCTGTTGTTTAAGTAACTCAATTCATTTTCAGGTGCAGGAATTGTAGAGAAGTGGCAGCACTGGATGAGGCTTTCACTGGATGTCTCTTATAAAGTCTGACAAGGCAGGATTCATCGTAGAAAGTTTGTGTTTTTGCTGGAGCAGCAAATCTGACTTTCTGAGTCGGAAAGCGAAACTAATATTAAGACTGCATGACACGAACTAAATGTGATCTGAACACTGTAATCTAACAATCAGCCACATCCCTCCAGACAGCAGACTCACTATATGAAGCAACACTACTCAAGTGTGGTTAACACAGTCCACTGTCTCAAACTGTCACTCCAAAGAGTAAGATTAACTGTGCTCCCCGCAGAGCCAAAAGCAAAAATTCAAGCAGCTACTTTTAGATCCTTGACACAAAATCTATAGAGTCCAGATTATGAGCAGATTGGATGTCAAGCTTAGTATTTGATTCATATGTCAAGTTATGGCACTGCTCTGCATCCAGTGTCTGCCCCACTATGTAAAGCAGACATGGGTCTCTTGAACGGCACTATATAAATCTAAGTTATTATGATTATTATTATTATTATTATGACTGATGAGAACTGGTTTAATCAAGCACAAAAGACACCTGCATGAACAGGCTGATCCTTATTCATATAGCACCCATGTCGATGTCGAGCCAGGAGATTAAACAACACCCATAATAGAGTCTTGCATGCCAAACAAAGTGGTTCGGTGGTCTGTCAACAGTGTGCTGGCCACTGGAGGGGCCGCTGACATTTCAGATGGGACATATGTTATATGTTAACCCCCCCCCAGCATCCATCCTCTGAAATATGTATGATGTATGTATGTGGAGGGAACCAATGGTAAAGGAAGCAGGGAGGACTTCATAAATAATTGGACTTGGAAAGGTTACATTCACCATCAGCTGGACAGAACAAAATGTATAAATTTAGTTCAAAAATTGACTAAGGACCATTTGTCACCACAACCATGAAGATACCAAACACATCCTCTGTGACACACACACACACACACACACACACACACAACAAAATTACCCATGGATTTGCATGCGATTTGAGACAGCTGTGTAAAATTGCTGATAATGCCAAGCATAAAGAATTCAGCTAATGTATGCCATGTTTTAATAAATATATATATATATATATATATATATAAATAAAATGCTACTAAATTACCTGTAAAAATGTCAAAATAATATAATACGAGTACATACTACGTGCACGATTTTTATTTATTTTTTAAAATAATAATAATGCAACCGAGATAGTGTAATCTCGGTTAATTATTTCACCATATTCTGAGCACTGAGACAAGTCACATGGGAACCTTTTGCTCAACCAGCCTCATTTATAAACTGCACAAACCTGGCTCATTTATGTGTAGACATTATTCAATAGCGCATGCCTCATTAATACAAAAAAAAAAAAAAAAAAAGACGAATGCATTCACTTTATTTGCAGCATACCACTTAACACCGTTTCCAGCAGTACCATACTGTATAATATCATCATGGCACGCGCGATATAACACTTTATATCGTATCCTGCTGCCTCTTCTTGGCTGCTTTGGTGTATTTGATTTTTTTCATATTTGCTATAAAGCTGACAAAAACAAAAAGTTTTCTCTCAAGGCTCTCAAAAAATGACAAAGAAGAGACTGAACTCTGGAGCAACTTTTCATCTACATATAGTCATAAAAAAATGTGCCTAGAGGGACGGGATGCTTTTCGTAGTTTGACCTTTCCTGCCAGGATGAGCAGTCTTTTAAAAGAAAATGGGGAGGCAGGAACTGATGGAGCGATGTCTTTAATGAGGTATGCTGGGGTTGTTGTGTCTCCATTTAATTAGACAATTATGCACCGTCCTATGGAAGAGGGAGCATTCGGGGTCACAGGGGAGGGGCGGGCGGTGCCACAATGCCACCCCGTCACATGCAGAAGTAAGGAGGCTAAATCACAGGTGAGTCCCTCTGGGGCGAGCACAGACTCTGCTCTCCATTTGGGAGCCATTATGGTCTCATCCTATTTAAATTCAGTTTAATTGTCTTTGTCCATCTTCATTCTGTTTTTGATTAGGCTGGTAATTACCATTCCACGAAGACAGTGCCAGACACCACTACTAATATTACTGCGAATGGCGTTAAGCGGCGTCTTCCCTCCCCAAAAACTTGAACCCTTCAGCAGACACTGACAACAAGAACCGTGCACCTAAAAGAGGTCTGAGCCGACAGCTAAACTTTCTGCCAAGTAAACAAAGACTTGCAGGATATTTGAAGCTGCGGCGAAAAAAATTTCATTCCACCAGTCGCACATTTTACACCAGAGAATTGTAATTACAAATTCACTGCCATCTGGTATCCATGCTCGTCTCTGCCCACTTGTCACTGCTGCCAAAACGGGCTTCCAGTTTCTTCCGTGGTGAATTGTTTTAACCTCATGTCTGCTGTCCCAGCGGATGTGTCGCTACACTACACGCGCAGGCACACAAAACAAAACCAAAATAACAACACAGTAGGTTCGAGATATATATATATATATATATATATATATGTACAAGAGAGGTCAAGGTTGAGGTAGCAAGGATCCACTTCTAAAAGGGGCTCATAACTCACACGGATGAATGGTCGGAAATGTCTGCAACTGATGAGACAAAATTCATTTTGGTGATGTATGAAATCCTTTCTGTGCGTTATTTGTACGTATGTCAGCACAACTGAATGTCCTCCATTTCCTTTGTTTTGTCTCTTGAGAGAAGAGGTGAAAGCAGATCAACACAACTAAAATACTTAAGGACCACAGAGCAGTACAGTAACATACATCATTTAAAAAAAAAAATCACAGAAATCATTACATTAAAAGCATATATTCAAGAGAAAATTAGAAAATCACAGCTGCAGCCTACCACTTTTTTTCTGCACATATTTAGAAGTAGTGGCCCAGCAGAGAGCCTGACTGCACAACATTTCTCACCACTACGAGTGTAGATGGAGAATAACAGACAAAGAAGAAACGAAAAAAATCTGAAAGCACTCTGGCGCATAATATCCCAGCATGAAAAACACTAATTCTGCTTTCTGTACAAGACAATTAATCCACCATTACTCCCGGCTCACTACTAATTCAGGCTCAAGACTCAGTGTGCCCTGTCTGCACGGGAGCGACTACAAGCTGTGTGGATCTGCTTTCTTGGGTTAAAACAGGGAATTTACTTCATGTGCAAAGAGCTGGAGCCAGCTGGAGACAATTTAAACAGACACAATGGTGGTGTGACTTATGGTGGCTTTATGGCCAAACAGATACAGCAGACTCAGCAGCTGCTCTCCTCCTCCTCCTCCTCCTCCTCCTGAAACAGTAAATTATTAGAGTTTCCTATAATAATCAATTTGGGATATTACTTCAATAAAAAGTCACAGGAATTTAAAAAATATATATTAATAATAATAAAAGATTATAAAGACTGATTCTTTTCATTTATTTGAAAGTTTAGAGCTCGTGAAAACAAAAAGGCCCAAAAAATGCACATGGTTTAAGTTTTTAGCTCCTTCATTGAATCCTTATCATTTGAAGATATGAAGAAAAATAAAAAATAAAAATGAAATACTTTTACAACTTTTACCCAGAAGGCTGGTCAACTGGACAATAAAGAAGTTTAAATGCTCCATTTAACCTCCTCTCAGTTGCAACTGATATGAACATTTTAGACAACTTGGCCTGCACAGGTGAGTCAGTCTTTCTGGCTGTAAAAAGCTTCATACGTCTCAGTAAAAGTCTTTTGTTTGTTTTGTTTGTTTGTTTTTTTTTGCCTGAAACTGTCAAATCAGAAGACAAACTTACTTTTTAGAGGACAACATGAAGTCAGTTTTTTCCCAAACAATTTGTTCCACCATTAGGGGCTGGTTGGGTTTGTCCAGCAGTAATCCATCACTTAAATCAAGTTTGTCTTTTATGAGCATCTTAATGTGACTAAACTTGTTGCAAAATCTCACAAGAAATGAGGAAAAACTGCTCACATTAGAGCAACAGTGCAAGCACACACTGGACACACTACCAGATACTAGCAGATACTAGCTAACTGCAAAGTATGGTGGCCAGTGAGGGTCATTCAGGTGTTTTTTTTTGTTTGTTTTTTTTTTAAATTTTTTTTTGTCAATTAGGATTCAGTATAAAGTTCAACAGTAGGATACGATCACACGTGATGTGTTTAACCATTTGAGCTCAAATGTTTCTATATTTTTTTAGTCTTGTTTCTGAAACATTGCTGAACAAGTGTTGAACATCTACCAGTTTGGTCAATGTGTCATTGTGGGAGGCTCCAATTTCTTACTTTCTTCCTTTTTTTATTTTCTTTTTTTTATGTAGCTTATGTTTAGTTTAATTTATTTATTTATTTGACAGGGGCAATGCATATTAATTACATTTCTGAAAATAACTCATTTTCATTCTCAGTACAATAAAAGAGCACAATACAATACAAAACATGCAATAAAAAGCATAATATCATACAAAAAAAAAAAAAAAATACTAATTCAACTCTGTGCTGCAGCAAATATTTTCCTTTGGGAACAATAAAGTTAAGTAGATGTCGAGAAGCATTTTTCAAACAGGATCGGTGCTTAAAAATGTTGCCTCTGAAGATAAAGGTAACAATTATAATGGTAAAACATTTACATTTCATTAAAGCAGCTTCATAGTTAGATGAAACATACTGATACTCATATTATATGTTCTATAGGCTATATGCTGACTCCAGCAGAATATACATCACCTTTTGTTATTTCATTAAAATGAAATTGTCAAATGTGTAATGCAATTTTTAATGTGTGCCCATTAAAATAAAAAAAAATTTAAAAAACTCTTATACAACATTTGAAAGTATAATTCAACCTAATATAAGCAGCGTAGTGAGTTCTGCCAAAGATTATCTGAATATGTTGAGCTTTTGGATGTGCCTTTAATATGCTGTTGCTAAACTTTACAAATCAGTAAAAGGACCATTCAATACACTCACCTGCCACTCCATTAGGTACACATGTGTGATCTAATACAAATCAATACAACAGCTCTGCCATTTCTGACAATGTCAGCAAAAACTGAAAATGTAGAAGCTTCGTAAAAGTAGAATTTATGGCAGAGCTGTTGTATTGAGTTAGATTACACACGTGTACCTAATGAAGTGGCTGCTGAGTGTATGTGCACATGCTGTCAAGTATAAATACAGCACCTCAGAAATTCATATCTTTGTTAAGGAATAATATTAACGTGATTGAAATTGCACAATTGATCCAACTCTTTTTTTTTCTTCCCAGGTTGTTATTAGTGTCAATCCAGCAGGAGTGGTTACAAATAAAGATTGAGTCCAGTTGGAATCACATGTATTTTTAAACCAGTCCATCAGTCTCCAGTATCCAGCATCAGTGCACTGTTGTTATTCCGCTCACGTATGACTCGAAGATTCATGTCCCACAGGCTTTGTGTTGAATACTTTGTGTGGGTTTTTTTTTTTTTTTGGTAGCAGTATTGTTTTGAGCATTTATATGAGCTACACACACATATATACATCATTCATCAGCATCAGGAAGAGCTGCAGAACCAGACATAGATTATGGATTTTATGTGCTCAAAAAACACACACACACACACATAGTTCTGATGATTCATCAGATCAAAATTTAAATGTTTAACACTGGACCAATTATTAGACTTTTTGTTGCATATGAAAAATTGCATTCATGATATCAATTAAAGGGAGACATTAATTTCTCATAGTGCACAGCAATATAATACATTTTCACAATAATTCATGAGGGGTGCTGTCTAATCCAGTTTGAGCAAAACACCATATTCCAATGAGTGCACACACACTCGGGGCATCGGCAAGCTCATATCCAGACTCGATGGATTTGAGTTGATTTTTGCTTTTCTACTCACGGCTCAAGGTCATGTTTGTCTGTGACTCTGCATGGCCTCGTGATTCCTGCTGCACACTGTGTTCTCACTGAAGGCCATGCTGTCTCAGCTTTCTGTCCCACAATCTGCAAATGCTGCCCTTGCCCTCTCGGCCTCCCAGTGCTCAACCTGTCAACTCGCACCCCCCCAGAACCCTGCTGCAGTGCAGCATATGGGGGGGGAGAAGATATAGAAATGGAAGAAAAATGCAAAAGAAAGATTAAGAAGAAAAAAAATGAGGGAGGCGGGAATGGGACTGTAGAGCAAAAGACAGAAAACAATTTACAGCGCCAAGAATGGGAGAAGCCAAAGCGCTCGAGATTGAAAGGCCTCTTCCTCCAATTTGCACCGTATTCATCACCTCAGAGGGCAGACACTCTCATATCGCTTTCCATTCACTTCCTCACCCTTGGCTGCAGGTCAAAGGAAAAGGCAATTTCCCCTCAGCCCATGTACAAGCTGCTCCATTCCTCATGGATAAACTGTACTTTTGAAACACAAAGAAGTGAGGGCATTCATCACTAAACCACATCTCCCCTCCTCCACTGCAGGAAAAGCTGGAAGAAGCAAACACGTCTGATTAATAACTTTCTCCTTGTGCAGTTAAAAAACACTCGGCCGGGCCACTGACAGTCAAGAGGGGCAGTGTTGGGCATGCTGCCCACCTAATTCGCTTACTGAGCACTGGGCAGCGTGCCCACCTACTGAAGACGCAGAGCAGACTGTCTCAGGCTGTCAGACTTTTATCTTGGAGATCCACCATGCTGTGCTTGCCAATGAAGACACCAGAAGTCTGTTACCGATCCACTCTCCCACACATCTTCAACTGGGGAAAGAGGAAGAAATTAGGGCATATGAAAGTCAACAGAAGCAGGCAGCGTACGCCAGTATGTCAGTACGGGAGGATATAGTTACATATATGAGGACAAATGGGTGTATCTATCTTCATTTAGCTATTAATGTAAAGAAAAATAACTCAATATCATCGCTGTCAAGGTGGTAAAATACAAAATGGCCACAACATGCCACGAAAGCTAAAATAAACACACGTGCAAACATGGATACAGCCATCCAAATTTCTATCTCTCGCTCACGCACCAAATTCCTCTCTAAAACATCACCTCCACTTCAGAGAGAGACGGAGGGAAGAGAGAAGGCTGGAAGTAGATGGATGATGATTATTCAGACACACTCCCTCTTCTCCTCTCTCCATTGATCCCGTCCCATCAGAAAGGCTATAAATATTAATAAGAGGGCTTTGTTTTAACAACCTGTGTGAAGATCAGAGCACAGAACAATAGAAGTATCTGGACATGTATTTTTTTTTTTTTTTTTTTTTTTTTTTTTTTGCAGGCAGACAGGCAGGCAACCTGCAGCGTGTCCTTGGGGGAGGGGAGCCTGGGGGGGAGCCCTGCTTCAGCCCAGCGCCTCGGGCTCAGTGCGTTCAAGTCAAGGGCGGCTGAAGGGGAGCTGCTAATGTGAAAGAGTCTGGTCCAAATTAGCTATTCACAGGCTGGCTTGTGGTCATGGACAAACATGAACGTACTGTATAGAAAATACCAAACATTTATATTACAATATTTATATGATGTATATTTTCACACTTAATGCTAATAATATTGATAGTTGATTTTTTTTTTTAAAGTTTCTTTCAATTTTAAGGTTGAAATTTGCAAGGTAACATTTACCCAGAGGCATATGACTCAGTTTTACAGTTGGTGGACAGTGTAAACAATGGAAATAAGTTTAAGGTTGTATCACAATGTCATCAATAAACCAAAAAACAAACGCGGCATAAATCTTAAAGACATTTATTTGCTGAGATATTTCAAAACCTCAGCAAGTAAATCTAAATCTCCTGGACTAGATAACTGCAGGTAAGAGAGAAAATACGTTTTTATTTAGTTTGGGTGAACTGACCCTTTAACTCAATTAAATATAAAACATAAAGAAATGAAATGGGTGAAATATAAACCTAAGTGGATTTGACCCTCCCGGTGTCATTTGGTGTCTTAGAATAATATGTGTTTGTGTGTTATGTGACCTCCATTTTCTCATCCTGACCTGACTGATAGTGTGAGTGTGTGGGGGTCACAGAGCCCCCTCTACTTGGTTAAACGTTTTAATGTTGTACCTGACATCATTGTGTTCACAGGTCAGTTAAGGTTGCTAAAAAAAAAACTAAAAAGAAAGGAAAAGAAAATGAGAAAATGAAAAAAAAAAAAAGACAATGGTTTGACCCAGGACAAAGAGAGAGAGAGAGTGAGAGAGAGAGAGACAGAGAGACAGAGAGAGAGAGAGAGAGAGAGAGAGAGAGAGAGAGAGAGAGAGAGAGAGAGAGGATCCTTCTGGTTAATGGGAGTTTATGATTTACAGCAGATGTTGTCCAACTCCTCTTCAATCTAGAAACAATACGCGTGACATGGGCCCATTTGTAGAAGGGAACAAATCGTTGATTCAGAATGGTGTGGATTTTATGAGAAGTCGCTTTGGCTGTTGGGGGGGAGTGACTGATGCAAACCATCCGAGCTGATCCACAGAGCCACAGCAGCTGCCTGCGTGATGTGTGGAAGCAAAGTGGAGCAGCAGTCCGGGTTAGATATTGCTTTTTAAAGGAAGGTTACGTGCGTTTTTATTTCATTGAAACTACTCAGGAATGATTGCATGTAGTCCCAATTATTTCCCATCCATTGTTTTTGGGTTCAGCTAGAATAACTGCTTCACCACTTAGGACTTCTTCTTCTTCTTGTGCTGTTTAACTGCAAATTGCATCCAATTACATTTTTACATTACCACCATCGTTTTTCTTGAATAATTCACAAGACGTTACATGCAGCCGTTAATGCCAACATACAGTACAATAGCAGGACTAGACTAGATTTTAGACACCACTGGCCGTCACGTAAATGTGCAATCAGAAGGGGGCGTGTCGACTGCAAGTACAAAAGGGTAAAAAATGGGAAGCAACAAAACAGTCTTGATGAATTCTGCCTTTTACATTCAAAAGAAAGTTTGGTTTTATATAATAGGAATCATCAGCATGAAGCGCACGATGAAAGATCATTTATTCATGTTGTTTCGAATGAAATGCACTGCCCTGATTTTATACTCAATGAAAAAACAACAAAGATGTGTATGACAAATGCAGTGGTGAGAAAATAATCAGGGCTTATTAGAGTCCACATGTTATGACAGAGAAATAAGCCTTAAATCAACAAGCAAGATTAAAAACAGCGGGGTGTTGTGTTGACAGAGAACCTGTCCAATAGTTTGCAAAACGTGACACAAAACCTCCTGCAGGGGACAAAAAAAAGAAAGCCATTTCAGTACCTGAATTTAAATTTCTTTGCCTTACTTCACTGAGCTTAATAGTAGAGTAGGTAGACTGCAAGCTCCCATTCAAAAAGACAGAAGACAGAAAAAAAGACATCAGCACCTCTATTGTACAGACGCTCAGGTAACAATAGCAGCCATGGCCAACATGAGGCTGACTATGCAGCAATGTATACACTTGACTGCTTTAACCATATGAGGGTATTTTTCCTTCTCCCTCTTAAAGGCCTTTTGAGAGAACCAGCAAGGTGTGTGCTTGCGTTTCATTTGTTGCGCGCCACTCGAGAGTCTCCAGCGTGACCTGTGAACAGGTTTCTCTGCATCTCGGGCCAGCGGTGCACCAGTGTCGCCTGTCTGCAACAGTGCAGAGCCCAGCGTGTCCTGCATGTCACGCTCCGATAGCTCAATTTAAATGGAAATTGGATGAACTGCTTGGAAGTGATCCAGCCATCCAGAACAATTAACCCATATTACTGGCAGGCCTTGAAGGAGTAA
The DNA here is from genome assembly GCA_036937835.1 of Pampus argenteus. Classification (NCBI taxonomy): domain Eukaryota; kingdom Metazoa; phylum Chordata; class Actinopteri; order Scombriformes; family Stromateidae; genus Pampus; species Pampus argenteus. The sequence goes on from CM072868.1 coordinate 6,429,201, forward strand.
TTTGACTTTGAATGAGAATAGGGAGAGAGAAGCCTGCTGTATTTAATACTACTGGAAACAAAATAGCTCCAAGTGATGAAAATATATCCTGTTTGCTGCATTCGGTAGCTGAGATGTAATGAATCCTAAGTACGATATATATATTTAAAATGATGCGAGCGGTAATCCATCGTACTTGACCAAATAGGATTTAATTTAAGGGGGGGAAAAAAAGTCGTTTGTCACCTGTTCAACAAGCAGAAACATGTAGAAAAGTGATATTTCCACCTGCTTTGTCTCTCAGTTACACAACCGCAGCGCGCTGGTTAAGTTGATAGCAAATTGTTTTGAACAAACTGAAACAAAAAGCTGTTTGTATGTAGCCTTAATCTTAAATTGCCACAAACCTTAAAATGTGTAAAGTTCTTGTAAACTCAGCTTTTGTCTAAGAAGGCAGCCTCTCCTCTCTCTACCACTGACACACTGACTGATGTCTGTTCTTCAGCCTAAATATAGTGTTGTTTTTTTATCTGAATGAGGTCTAATATGGTCTAAATGGGAAAAATGATTTACTTTTTTTTTTTAAATGTTCTTCTCTGTAAAGTGTCTTTAAGTACCCTGAAAAGCGCTTTCAAATAAATGTATTATAAAATATTGTTTGTACAATGATATAAATCTAGTAATTTAGTAAGTGTCATATATTGCTCTTTTGCATACAGTTGTTATGTCCCTGCATTTAACCATGTGTGTCATGTGATATGTTACAAATATTACTGGGACCACTACAGAAATTTACAGATACATATTTAATATCCAGGAATTCACATTATAGATTTTACTTCTGACTACCCCTGTAAAAAAAAAAAAAAATGGCCACAATTTTCACACAATGACCGTACATCCAGCCTTGTATTGACCTCGTCTTATTAACAGCAATGGGACTCTGCAGCACACAGGGATAAGCTTTAACGGGCTTTGGCTACACAGAGAATACTTTGGATCAATTCACGGTCGGTTTTGCTCTCTTCATGTGAATTGTTATATGAAGAAGAACGGAAAAAAAACCAGAATATTGCCAGCCTTATCCTTTAAGGTTGTGCTCAAGGGTGACCTTTCCCTTCAGTAATTAAAAAAAAAAAATACACAAGCATTTAAAGAATCCACGGTGACCCATCACAACCAATCTATTCGATTAAAAAAATATATATATTAAAAATATAAATTTAAGTTGCATTTAGAGATCTAGTTAGAAAGGAGTGTAATATATAGAGGCTAAAGCTCAATGCCACATTACAAAAATAAATAAATAAATAAATAAATAATTCAAACGCGTCAGAGATGGATATCTTGCAACTTGGTCAGATAATACTCAGTTATCTGTATAGTAAGATATCAGTAGGGCTACATGAGGAACAGTACTTTAACTCCACATTTGAAGAGAAAATACAGTTGCTGTTAGGGTAAAGTCTTGTTCATGGATTTTAAGCCCCAAATCACAAAGCATGCTTTTTAGTCAACATTTGATATTTACAGTGACATTTTGAAAACTTGGCTAACATACCTGTCTGAATGTGAAATAAAGAAAAGAATGGGTTTTGGATCTGCATGACATTTTCATTCACGTCCTCGGATCTATTTGCATCGCTTATTTGCAAAATGTGGGCAGATTGAATCCCGAACGTGAGCATGACGATCTGTACTCTCGATCTGAACATCAGAAAGCAATGTTGAGGAAGGTGTCAATTTTGTAGGCCTCCTATCAGGTCCTTTGATTGATTGAATAATCAAAGTTAGACAAATAATCTGTGTGTGTGTGTGTATGTGTGTATAGCCTTTGAAAGTCTGCATTTTTGAGGTTAAACACACAAGATTTAGAAAGAAAGTGACATACTAATTTTTACACGCAATAACTGTGTATTCAGCGCAGAGTTTGATCTGAGGAAGGAAGGAGATTGTCCTCCTTCTTCCCTTTGTCCTCCTGTGATGTTGACAAGAGAGAGTATTAGAGGGAAGTGAGGGGGGGTCAAAAGCATCTGAAATCACAGCACTCTGTATGCAGGGGACTCAAGCGTGTTGGACTTTTGAGTCAGTCAGGTAATGGGTGAAATTGTGTCTGCTGCACAGCTTATAAATCGCAGTGCTGGCAGTATTTATCTATGTCTCAGACAATCCTGCTGGGAGATGGGAACGGTGAAATGAGAATCAACAGCCTGCTTCTCCTCCCCTCAGCTCCCGTCAGGTCAATTCACCCCCACCTCCGTGCCTCTCGAAGGCAACATGTGAGGAGAAACTGATAAATATAAAGCAACTTGAAAAAAAAAACCCGCCTGCCTCTGCCCTCTGCATTTCACCACAAATCCGCAGGTCATTTTAATGTATTTTGTCCAAACCGAAAGAGAACTTGGGCTTCCCATGCAGAGATATGATCTGATGAAGTGTTTATTCTTCTTTTAAAAACCACTCCCTGTCTCCTATTACTACATCCATCTCTAATCCCCCCCCCAATGCATTTCCACTCAAACTTTGCATATTTAATCTCCCAAATCAGAGGTTTTAACACTGTGGTGATGGCAGGCGTGCTTTGTAATAAAAGACAGGACAGGAGCTATTTCTAGTCTTCCCCTCCTAGACAATTACCCTTTGGCTTTGTCTCTAACAGTCACACCTTGTTACCACATGTCTGAAGTATAGAATAGAGGGGACAGACATCAGCACGAGGAGAGGGCGGATGAAGAAAAGAGGACAGGAACACAGGGAGGTAACAATAACACGCAATTTCAGGCTTTATTGTAATTCCGCTCTCATCTCGGTCCCAGGTGACGAGCAGCGAGCCGCCCAGGTTTCTAATCATTCCTGTTGTCAGATTGGTACCCCAAGTGAGATTGAGTTGATTGCTTGAACAAATTTCGCAAAGTAACGATGTGATTTGCTGCAGTGTGTCGTGGGAGGGTTTGAGGGAGCGTCAGATCGGTGGAGTCTGTTGAGAGACATGCAGGAAAAACCAGGCTGAGGAGTTGTCGTCTTCTTAGGGAGACTTGTCTGGAAGTCAATTAATCACACTGTTAATCATTACACCTGTAAGACCGTAAAGTGTTAAATGTGAAGCTACACCCAGCAGATAGATTAGCAGAAAGAGAGAAACTAGCCTACCATCACCTCTAAATCCTACTAATTAACATGTTATAGGCCTTTTTTCATTTATTTAAAAATGTCCATTTGTTTTTCTATCTCGGGTTTGAATCAGGATTTTCATCAAAAAGCCAAAAGGATTGAAAACCAACTGTTTTTTAAATATATATATATATATAAATCTTAATCTGAAAAGTAACTAAAGCTGTCAAATAAATGTAGTGTAGTAGAAAGTAGAATACTTCCCTTATGAAGTATAAAGTGGCATCAGGAAATACTCAAGTAAAGTACAAGTACCATAAAAAATAGTTTCAATTAAAATTAGTACTTGAATAAATTCGATATATCGTCCAGCTCAACTCTGGACAAAGCCAGGTTAGTTGTTTACACCTGCTTCCAGTATTTATGCTAAGCTACGCTAAACAGCTACTGGGCCGTAGCTTGATAACTAAAGTGTCTAAGTATTGCTTTAAAGTTCAGAAGACTGATGTGAAACGATTAGTTATTTGTCTCAAGGAGATTAAATGGAACGCAACTGGATTGGTTATTTGTCTTCGAAGACGTTTCACCTCTCATCCAAGAGGCTTCATCAGTTCATGCTAGTCCCAGCCTAGTCCCAGGGACTAGCCCCAGCCTAGTCCCAGGGACTAGTCCCAGCCTAGTCCCAGGGACTAGTCCCAGCCACTAGTCCCTGGGACTAGTCCCAGCCTAGTCAAGCTAGCATGAACAGATGAAGCCTCTTGGATGAGAGGTGAAACGTCTTCAAAGACAAACAACCAAGTCCAGTTGCGTTTCATTTAATTTCCTTGAGATAACCTGGATGACCTGGATGAATGAGAATATATTCACAGGCTTATTAGTTATTTGATACTCGACAATCTTGTGTCCATAACAAACTCCATAACACTTTTATTTTATCCTAATGTATAAGGAGACGTGTTATTTTCCACTAGCTCCAATCATTGGATATTACATCCTGACACACCCCGACCATCACACGGTATGAATATGAATTGGTTGACGTCTTTCATCTCAAGTTTAATGATTAAAGACTCCAGTGACATGGTAGAGCACCACATATAAAGACCATTTATCTCCGATGTGACAGTTGCTATTCTCCATCGCAATCGCTCCATTATGGAATTTGACAATTTGTAATAGAAGTGACTGATTGGAGGATTGAGAGACGGAGCGAAAGTGCACCTGAGAGGTATATTTGTCGTCGAATAAAAGGACTTGTCAGTGAGTCATAGCCTAATGGGATGCTGGTTGCACGATCACAGGTATTTCCATTCATACACTAAAACAATTTTAAGCCAACAGGTGGGAAGCTCAGAGGAACGTTTGTCAAATTGAACCTTGAAAGTTTCAATCATGTTTCAATCATATTTCTGGATTCTACAATTAATCAATCTGATGGATATTATAATGTAGTTAAATTTACTGTAACTACGTCCAGACTTACAAGTGAAGAATTCATCATTTCTAGCAGAGATGAACGCACACTAATAAAACATAAACTGAAAATTAACTACAGTAATGCCCTTTAAGTGAAATCTACATTTACCAGTCTTAGATGGACAACAACATGATGTTTCACATGTCATGCATCATCTCACACACACACCGAATGTTACAGCACCACAGAGTAAGTTCAGGCTTCACTGTAAAGGTTGGTGTGTGTGTGTGTGTGTGTGGCTGTTTGTTGAACCACCGCTGAGCTGCTGGAATCGCCGGAGGACCGACGGAGAAACGATTATCCAGACACCACTGGACTGCTGGCTGCTCCCACCGGCAAAGCAATCACTGTGTTATTTTAGAAAGAATGAATTACTGAACATTTTAAGATTAGACCGCTTAATCCTCAAATGAATGTCTCAGGGCATAGACTTTATCAACATTTGTGTGCATGTGTATATTGTCATTTTCTTCTCCATCGCCTGTTTGTAACCTATTTTTCTATGAATATGGATTTATAGGATGGTGTGAGCAGGGATTGTTTTTTTTGTTTTTTTTCATACAACTCCCTACAGTAGCAGAATGAAACAAATATTATCCTCTCCTTTGGTTTCCCTTTGTACTTTATCCAACACTGTGGTCCTGGCCAAAGCTGGGAGCTCTGAGGTGTCGTCACCAATTACCAAGAAGCACAGATCTCTGCACAACCCAAGAGTGAGCAAAACAAACAAACAAAACAAAACAAAACAAAAAAAAAGCAGCAGAGACTGTAACAGGTAAGCAATGTTGAAATAAAGGCTGCAAAGAATATGAGAATCCTTGTGTGCAAAGGTGCATATTCTTGCAATATGAATCAGTCAGAGAAGGATGTGCCCTACAGGGATTTCCATCATCTCTCTTTTATCTAGCCTGAGATTAGTGATTAGATTGAAAAGCCCAGCAGAGGAGGCAGAAGTCCTTCCCCTCCACACTGGGAGGAAAAGCAATGTTCCACAAGACTACACATTCATTACTCAAAATAAATCTCCATTAATCAAATGCCATATGCATAATTAGGCTATAGGAATAATTATAATTGTGATTAGTTTCTCCATGGGCCGACCTATGTAAATTGTGATTGACACCCAAGGAAAGAGTGAGCACATAAGTCTGCCTCGAGTGATATTCATGGTTATATACTGCAGCACAATAACAAGCATCAAAATACAGAGACCGCAAAGAGATTTAGGGCATGATTAGCTGTAAAAACATACACCACACAACTATTTGATTTTTTTTTTTTGGAAAAACTAAAAACAAATTTCACAGTATATATGGAGTATGGGCAATAATCTGTCAAGAGATTCCCAAGCAACACCTGTAATACGTATAACCCATGATGCAACAGGACAGATCATGCTAGTGGATTTTGACATGTTTAATCCATACAAACAATCAGTCACCTAGCAGAGGGGTCCCAGTCTCCGTCTTCAAAAAGGAAGCGATTATAACCAGAGCCTTGATCTGTCTGCCTGCTCAGGCTCCCGCTGGCAGGGCAGACCTGATATTTGTGTGGCGACGTGAAGCCCGTTATTATCAGTCTGCGGCTACTGCGGATTCCACTTGATGTGCACCTTTCATCTCCAGAGTCATCTCTTAGGGAGACAATAATAAGCCCTACCCATCCTTTGAACTCACCAGGTGGGGGCAGCAGTGCCGATATGAAGTGAACAGGTGAATTGAGAAAAGGGGGGGTAGGGTGGGGGTGTTAGCATTTTTTTTCTCCTTTTTGTTCCTGCACTGTGTCTGGTCTGTCAATACATATGGTAAAAACCAATGCCAGCAGGTTTGACACATATGCAAAAGAAGCATTTTACATTTTAATGAAAAACCCTGGGAATGACGGATAAAGCCATTGATGGAAAATGAAAATGTATATGCTTCCACAACCAGAAACCAAAGGAGACATTTTCAGGCTATAGTATCCAAACCTGCCCTTTGGGAACCAATCAGATTCACTCGGCCTCACACCAGCTTTAAAAAAAACAACAACAAAAAACACCTCATCAACAAGTCATAAGATATTAAAAGACCACAAGATAAACAGCTATGATATGTTCACATTTATTGTGCAGTGACTTTTATATACATAGATTTTATACACCTAATTTACATGAACAGAAATAAATTAATCTGCTAATGTTCTTTAGCTCATCTGGCTTTAGTGACGCCACTGACTGGAAACAGCAAACTTTGAAGAAGAAAAGCACAATAATTCCAAGTGACACATGAGTGACAAGGCAGTAATATGAGAAGTCTACTGTTGATTAGTGTTTATATCTTACACGTATAAAGAGGCAGTTGGTAAGAGTCTTAGTGTTCAGTAACTAATCGATGGGGGGAATCTGTGTCACACTTGTTAACGTCGTCATTTTGCATTATACAAATCATTTTTAAAATTCTGTTTCGTTCAAAGAGCCACGGTCAAAACGACTCAAAGCTTATAGAAGGTAGATGATACTTGATTAAAATGATTTTAAAAAGTGTCTCAGCCCACAGAGGTTTAACAATGTTACGGACATGTAAAACAAGTTAACACAAATCTCAACACGATGCGACTTGTTTAAAAAAAAAAGGTATTTAGAAATCACCTTTTCAAACATGTATTTTATTTGTACATGTCTATACATTCCTTTCGACAATATTGTGTTGGAATTTTATTTGCATGATATATAAAATAATTTCTAATTTGTAAGAAGACACATTTTGATGGTGGTTTGGTCTGCATCGGTAGATTTGTTTAGTCAGTTAGCTTGAGGATGTTTAATAAGCAGCTACGAAAAAAAAAAAAAAAAGCCCTGCAGAGGTCAAAGTTACCAAAAATCTTACAAACTGCGTCTTTAATATTAGAGATGACAAGTACTATTGTGCTACATACAGTATTCATCACTGACATATACATAAAGATAAAATACAAGCTAATTAGTGTTCTTTATAAAAAAGTAAATCTAATAATGTGAAAATCATCTTACTTGTGTACATTTTAGTGTGTTGAAACAATAGAAATACATTAACTGGAGTGGCCACGGCCCACATGTCAAAATGTGGCAAGGGGGAAAAAAAATATATATATATATAACATAACCACTGGAGTCATCTCTAGGTTTCCCATATACACAAACTGTAAATACAAACATTAACCTGCTCTCATCTTCTAAACGTTTTACTGCTAGCTTATGATAAACACTGACACTAACTAGCATGACATGCCTAGGAAATACGAGAACACACCGACTCCAGCCTCCTCTTACCGTACAGAAACGCACAAAGAATTTACAGGATACATTGATGGGTCTTAAGCAGGAAACTGCTCTAAGCTATTGAAACATGCAGCTTGTGGCGAGGTTCTACAGTACTATTCAGTAGTTGGTAGTGGTTAACGGCTGTGTGAAGAACCCAGAGATTGTATTTCTTATTACTATTATTTCTATCACACAACAGTTTGATTTTTTTTTTTTTTTTTTCAACATGGCTCTGTTGTCCCATTAGCCTTGCACCCAATGTAGCCAGACTCTCATTAACACATAATCATATGGCAGCCATCTTATCACCACACCATACAGGAACATCCGATTATTGCACACGAGCACTGAACTTGCAAATGTTCATGCAGAATGTATGAGAAACACACTACACTCAAATCAGTGGTTGCTCACTATGTGACAGATGACCATACAGCTCTTTGGAAGACTAAAGTACATTGTTTGGGAGGGTCAGAGACAAAACTACATGGCACACTACTGAGGCGCCCCACAGCGCTTGTATTACAGCCTAGGGTGGTGGAGACAGATGCGATGAAGCTTGACGCTCGCCAGTAGAAAAGGAAGAGTGTTAAGAGATGATAATTGCACAGAGGAGGAAAAGGGAACAAGACGATTTCTGTGAGAATCTAGCAAACTCTATTTCAAGCAAATTTTAGTGTCTATTAGCATGTAAAATATATTACATCCATATCCAACATTCGTAGCATTGTTTCTGTTAAAACACAAAAATAGTTAAGAATCACAGAAGGAATCCCAGCCAAGGAAAAAAAATATATAGATGCCGGGGTTTCATCTGTTTGGTGATGAATTTGAAATTGTTGTATAAGGTAAAAGCCCCCCCCAAAAAAAGGAAATAAATGTTATCTTTTCAGCCACACATTTTCCCCACAAACTACTCCACACGCTAGACTATTGAATACAGACAAGTGAAATGGTTGTAAGGCGCAACTGTGGCAGGAGGATGGGAGCAGATGTGAGAGTGAGAAGGGGTTGTTGTGATGGACCTTGTATTTAATGGACTGGATCATCTTTGTTTCAACTCAGGGGGATTGAGAGCCTGACCTGTAGCTCTTAAAGCTGCCCAGGAGACTCTGGACCCCCTTCTTGACCCGCCGAGCCACAGAGTCAGAAGGAGGAGTGGGCAGACAGGAGGCTAGGCTAGGTGGACGTGCATCCAAACATTTCTGGTAGCGAAGCTGTAAAAAGAAAAACACACACGCGTAAATGTTCGACTAGACTGAACACAAACAATCGATTCTTCAGAGTTAATTGAGTCCTGTCACAATTAACACAAACAATAATGCATATTCAGATTTCTTTTACATCCCATGACTCACCATGCAGGCGGCCTGTACAGCCTCGCTCAGACTGGCAGCGTTGGGTTCGCACCAAAACTTGTGGCAGGTGAAATCTCTAGGACCCTCCGCCATGATGAAAGCAAAGGTGTGAACATCCTTCCCCACACCCATGAAAGAGAGGAAACGCACCCTGCATTCTGACAGCACCTCTTCATTCTGGAGTAGCAAATATAAAAGATTAATTAAAATATTTTATATGGTTACTTATTTCATATGTATTCACAGCCAAAAAACAAACAAACAAAAACACATCTTGGAATTGTGAAGTTTACAAAAAGATGTCACATCAAAGCTAATGTTGCTACAGTTAATGTATGACGCCTACAATCTGTCATCTTTTACCTGTCTTGAAAGTATCGTGAGGGTGGCGGGTGCAACATTCACAGAGACAGGAGTCCACTCATTTTTATCTTTGTTGTTCACTGCTACCTCTAACACATCGTTGATTATATCCATACCTGAGAAAAAACGCACACAGACAGAGCACATGGTACAATGCATTAACATTACCATAGCAAATCAAAAAGTATAAAAAACATGTCAAGGCACAAACAGCCTCAGTAATTTATAAATAATAATAGAATATAATAAATAATTAAATAAATCATGCCAGTATGTGAGCATGTTTTCTTACCCACAGGCTTCGCCACAGGCTCACTACCAAGGTAATAAACATTGAAGCGCTGGAAGAGTTCATTTTTCGGAGCAGGAAATTCTAAAAAAAAGACAAAAAACAGAGCAGCATTAAGTATTCTGTTTCACAACACAAATGTGTAAACCCTTTAAGGTGCTTTGCTTTACCTTCAATAGGGATGACGACAGGTTTACCCGGGTCCGAGTCCAGCCTGCTCACCCCTGGCTTGGTCGCCTTTCTTTCCATCATTATCTAAAGTCAGGCAACATCAGAGAAGAAAATATGGAGAAATTTCAAGTAAGACTTTTTGTGGATTATAAATCAAGGCATAATGCGGGAAATACATAATGACGTGAATTTCAAATAAACAGGGGCTGACCTTTGAACACATTTCATGTAAGCTGGTGGCGATGTTCTTGGCAGGTGAGTCACAGCGGAAAACATGACACTTCAGAACCTGGGTCAGGTTGTCTCGAGCCACATAAGCAAAGTCCCTGCAGGTGACACCAAATGGAAAAGGCCACATTCGCATATTGAATACGTAATATCAGCATAAATGTGTGAGCCACTTTGTACAGATAGCACATAAAACACACAGACACACACACACACACACACACACACACACACACACAAACGTTACTAGAAGTAACAACTGCACAAGACAACATTTTGAAAACACTTTTAAGATAGAATTCATTTAAATATACCTTTCCCTGTTCAGGTCGGAAAAAGCAGCATGGAAGAGAAAACATGATTGTTAGAATACAGTCTGTAATGTTCTTAACAATCCAGCAGATGGCAGCAACATGCATTAAAACAAGCAAACACAAGTCAGGGCAGATTCCTTAAAGATCCCCTCAAGACGTGTTTTAAGAGACATACAAATTCGCTGCTTTGAATTGTCAGATTTGGTTTTTCCATTTAAAAAAAAACCATTACAATTACTCCCACCTCACTAAAAAAAATCCATAATCTATGAATATGCAAATAGTTTTCATTTCAAACACTTTAACTGCTGCTCACAAGATGTCTCCTTCTTCACTTTCTCAGTGTTTGTGTACTGGAGGCCTTAAGTTTCCACATCACACTTGTGTAAGTTAAATACTGGACTACGATTGGCTTTAAAACTGGTCATGGTGTCACAAATCATGTTTACAGGTTCACACCTTGATCTCAGGTTTTCAGTAAAAGAAACTTTCCATCAGATTAATGTGAAAACACTGTTCTAGTGTTAAATAAATGACTATAAGAGGCTGTACATTATTTTAAATGGGAATCACGCAGTGAATTCAAACTCAAGAGGATTAAGAGCAGAACATTCGAGAGTGAACACTGTCACAAGTCAGGAAGGATATTTAATATTAATATGTTAAATCGCCCTCAAGTGTACATTTATCATAATCCTTCTGTTAATTGTAAAGAATACTCTGATGTTTTTTTTTTCTAATTTAACGCACTTAAAATATGTTTCACAGAGCATCTTTGCACAAAACTAAAAATGTGAGCTATGCGAGCTAAATGCAAATATAAAACATAACTTTCCTGCATGTGAAATGAAAAGCATGGTTTGATCCGCCCTCTCTGCCCTTTGTCTAAACAATGTGACAATCTGGCATCTCTTTGTTTCTGTCTGGTGGATACTGACCTGCCATTGTCTCGGCCTACACCCCAAACACGGATGCTGCCAATTGGCTGAGCGTGAAGCAGTGTCTGGCTCAGTGGGTCGATCAAGTTCATAGTGTCATTCTCCAGCACCATCAGCATATCCTTACCCTGTCAAAACACACACTCTTAGTATGAGCAGTATGACTTCAAAGACCTTGCCGACTTTTACTACTTTAGATAATGTTCAAATTTCCAAACGCCAATAAATTTTTGCCACAGATCATAACAAAAAAAAATTTCACATCTTCCCTGTGGCGGATGAGCTGATGATCTATCACAAGTAATATAACGGAGGTTAGCACTAACAAAAGATGAGTGTTATTCAAGTACTACCATTGTAAAATGCCCTGAAATTGTGTGAGTGCCTGAGTGCCAACACTAAGTATGTGACATTACATGAATTATCACTCAAGTGTGTGATTCAATAAAATCATCTCACCTCTCCCCAGATGCCAGCAGTGTCGTGAAGGTTGTGTTTGTGATAAGAGAGCTGTCTGATGCAGTTATTGACAGCGACGCTGCTCTTGCCTGGCGCCATGTCCTCCTCAGACATCTCTACCCATCCCAGGGAGCGCACTGCAAAGCACTAAAAGTACAAAAAGGTGAATGGAAATGATGTTAGGAAACAGGGAAAAAATCGGAGTGTGTTGGGTGTCGAGTCTTGCTAGGCTAAACTCATACAAATACAACAAGAATAACAATCCTCCTATGGATGCAAATATATCAACTGCAATTCCGGCAAAAAAACTATTCATATATCAATGTTTTTTGTCAAGAGTAATAGCAGCAATCATCATACCCATAATTTACTCTCGACATAGTTCAGAAATCCAACAAGAAACACCGATTTACCTTAGTCTCTAAATCTGTGCAGAGTGGAGCGAGCTTCTCTTCTTCATCAGACTGGGAACAATTGTAGCTACAAAGATAGAAGAGAAAAAGAACAGAAAATGAGAATAAGAGAGGTGTAAACTAAATACGATCTAATGCTAACTAAATTACTGTAACACTACACACTTCAAGTTGATGGATGCATAGCGTAGAGTTGCCCCTTCAAACTCCTTCAGACTTTGATCGGATGCAACCTCCCCCTCCTCCTGAACAGATATGAAGAAAAACAAATAGTGATGAGTTACATAGCAGAAAAGAAGAAACTTATCTCAACTTATTCCAACCAGAGGATGTTTTTACCTTACCAGTCTAAAAACAGTCTAGCAGTGAATTCTGATAGATATTACAGGCTTGCATTCAGTTAACCTGACTAATGAAATATATTTTGGTCATCTACCAATAAGACATTTTTGGGTCCTGAAATAATAGATGATGAGAATGAGAAGGCGGATATTATTAGCTTGAAAAAAAAGGATCTACAACTATTTTTGTTGCCTTAAAATACATTAAATTATGTACCAAAACATAACTCTTGGCATGACTTACCTTCCACAGCTCCCCTTCACCAGCTCCTTCATCTGTACCAGAAAGGTTAGACCAAGATTCCTGGAAAATGTAACAGTAGATATTAATGTCAACGGTCTCACGTGTCAGTATTTCTATCCAAGCAAAATGTGTATTGGATCTCACCTCATGCTCCTCACATGGTGTAGTCTCCAGGGACATAGTGGAGGACATCATGGAGTCACCAACTTTACCCATAGGTGAAGGAGGCTCCCACTGGGTGGTGCCTGTGGGGATGTGCCAGTAGTATGTGCCTGATGTATCTCGCACCCTCATCCAGCCTGAGGGGAGGTCCGTGTCGGTCTCAAAAGCACTGGAGTCCCAGAAAGAATCTAAGAGGCAAGAAGAAAAAAAAAAGTTTCTCAAGCTCTGTTTTTTTTTTTTTTTTTTTTTTAAGGAAAGAAGAGAATATTGTGACAATAACAGAAGCAGCAGAAATTACCAAACAAGGACACGACATCCAAAATGAAAATTAGGTCACCTTGGCCAACAAACAGTCTATCTTCTTAACTTAAAATGTTGTAAACAGACCAGACAGTGAAGTGACTGTATGAAACGTCACCAAAAGGTTCAACCAAATCAACATTTTTCAATAGGAGAGCAAGGAGATCGTCTCCAATGTTTTTGCTGTTCTACCACTCCATCATACAGGCCGTTATAATAACAATACAAGAATATACAGAATATACTACAGAATATTACAGACTTTAAAAAAGCCATGTGCCCTACTTAAAGCTTAAATTTAAAGTCTCAAATCTGAAAGATATGAGCGTTTATTTACTCAACACAACCCTTTCAGTCCAAGATTTGCAACAGGAAAAAAAAAAAGTAAACATCCCATCATAACTTTATATTTTATTCTGCATTTGTTGCATTCATTGCAAGCTGTGGCTCACAGGTGCACAAAGCTGTATTATACCAGAATTGTGCGGCCTACACATCAGCTCATTGTACTTCTGTTTACCTCTGTTGCCATTTGGAGAGCTGTCGGCTGTGTTGTCCTGAGACACTGTGGTCCAGCTGGACTCTTCATCACTTGGCGTCCCATTCATGTTGGAGAACAGGAGGCAGGCGTTCCTCCCAACAACGCCGCCGTCTCTCTGAGTCCCCGCATTACTCTGTTCTTCGGCCACGTTCTCTCCTCTGGTATCGCCTGATATCTCTTCATCCTCCTCTGACTTCTCCTCCTTCTCTGTGGCATCCTCTTCTCTCTCTTTCTCTTTGTCTTCTGTCAACTCCAGAGTTTCGATGAGTAAGGGCTCATTAAGGATGTTCTTGGACTCTTCCTGGCTGAGACCAGGTGTCATTGATGTTTTGGGAGATTTGGTTTGCTCCTCATTGCCCTGTTGTTCTTCCTGAGTGGTGTTCTGATGTGGGAAGTCCTCCTTGTTCCCATTCTGGCTGATGTTGCAGTTGTGGTCCTGGTCCTGCTGGTTCTCAGCTACTTTCCGCAGCTGGTTCTGGCCTTCCTTCATCCACTTGGCGTTGTTGCCAGTGGTTTCCTGGTCGCACCAGTGGCTGCTGTCATTCAACTTGTTCTTTAACTCCTCATCTTGTTTTTGTTTGTTGACAACATATGACATATCTTCATCGTCATGGCCACCCATGGTAACTTCCCATGCAGCTGCTCTAGTGGAGAGACGTGTTGAGATTTATTAGCATTGCTGTTAGCAGGCTAGCAAATAAGAGGCTAACGCTAGCCTGTTTTGACTTAATCTTACCAGAGTTACAGAAAATTAACTGCAAGTGTTGGTTATGATATTATTAAGCAATGTTAATAAACTCACAACCACAAATAAATACTAAAATTAACGAGAATACACAGCATGAAAGCAACATTTCGAACTGGAGACTAAAGTCTGTTTCGCATTCGTCTATTCCGGGTCGCCAATAAGTGCCGTGACTTTCACTGTCGAATCTCTCGAACGAGTGTAAAACGCACTTCAGCAGCTTCACCTTCCATTTGCCAACACGACCTTTTTCTCTTTTGATATTGAGCTCATTATAAAGTGAATCAGTAGCTCAGTGCATCATGATGGATTCCTTCATCCGGTTAGTAACAAAAAACATGTTTTAAAACGACACTGCGTGCTAAAACACAGCATTATTAATCGGATGCCACCGCCGCAGCTGGATATAACGGGCACCATCCGCCATCATGGCCGTCGTCATTTTGGCTAGGCTAACGCTAGCTCCACGGCTAGCTAGCAAGATAACGTTGCCAAAACCGTAAAATCAAAGCGTGACAGCGATTCATCAAACTTATATTGGAAAAAGTCGACTTACCAGCTCCACCAAACCTCCTATTTTCGAGATAAACTGAAGTGTGCGAGCTAACTACATATTCCCATAAGTCGTGAGGGCTCGTATTCGTTTCTGGGTGGTGGTTTCTGTCAGTGGGCTCGGCTGGTGATGGAGGGCGAACCTGCGTCACGGTTTAACGTCACGGCCAGAGCCCACAGATGCCAGCCGGGCCGGCACATCCAGCTGCCATCCAAGGAAGTACGTTTCTAAGTAAAACTGATGTTGATTTTAGACAGTATTGATCTGTTCTGTTTATTATTATTAAAGTAATCTAATATTATATATACAACGCATAGCTTCCGTGTCAGCAGTAATATTTACAGGAGCTGATACTTGCAGCTAATAACATATACATAGATTTAGCAAAAAAAGTATATATATATATATATTGTGTGGGTCTTGTATTTAAAACACATTTCAGAAGGCAAACAAATAAATAAGAACAAACTAGACATTTCTTGTGGTTTAAATTAATTAATCTTTACTTTTCACTAAACAGATGCATATTCATTCTTTTTTTTTATTTACCCTCTTTTGCTTTTGGGGGTGATTATGGAAAATTAGAAATACTTAATACTTACTTAATATTATAATTTAAGATATTTTTAAAGATATATATTTTCTATGGCCACCAGTCAGTGGGGGCAACAGACTCAAGCAAATATTATATTTTTACCATATAACATTTATATCTTTTCTGTCAGTTGTTTGACAGTTATATCAAGAGACTCAACCTAAACAAAAAAGATCAGAAAAACGTCCAAACTCAAATATTATCAGTAAAAAAAACATTACTGGGCCAATATGGACGTCGCTGATATTTTTCTCTTACTCATTTGGAAGTTGTTGGGTTTTTTTTTTTAAATGTCCAATTCCAACCATAAATTCACACAACCAGGATGCCCATACTTTTCATTTTTAATATACTTATATATAAATACATACATTTGTGTAAGTCATTCTTGATTTTGGCTTCAACCTGTGATTCAGAGCAAACAAGCACAAGCTGGTGGAGGCACGGAAACAATGCAGGCAGGAAAACAAATAATATGAGACTGATCATAAAGGAAAAATAAAGTAAGAGGACCAAAACAAAAAGAAATATGTCAGGAAACAATATGAAAGTTTATAGGACGTTAATACCATCCCGTTAATGTCCCAGTCACCTTCTGTTGGCAGCAACTTCTGATAAAAAACATTGGGAAGAAAGTAAGTATTCATTTCGGATACCATAAGGAAAACAAGGTATTATATGTTGCATTACATGGATTGCTGGTATTTAACATGAAAACAACACTTTTAGATATCTAGAAACAGAGGCAGACTATATCCTTTGTTGAGTAGCACAGCTAACAGAATTCAAACCAATTCAAAACTGTATATATTTTGAAGGCAAAGTAATGGAAATAAACTAGATTACAATGAAGCATTTGAGTAATCTAGTGGATTACATTACATTATTACAATAACCAGGAGATAATCAGCAATCTGCAATGCATTTTGAAAGTAATCTGCCCAAAATTGCAATAAGCAACACTGATATTTTTGCTGCACAGAAATACAGAAACAAAAAATGTTTGTTTGGCAAGTTTTACATTGTTGTCAGCAGGTTGTTCAGGATACAGTCGGGGACAAAAGCTCAAGACGGGCCAAGCTGTACACATCACTACACAGCCAAGCTGAATAGCAAAACACAAGTACTCCAAGCACTCCCATGGAAACGACTTATTTATATAAAGTTCCTTAATCTTTCATGTTTAAATGCTTCGTTTTAGATGTGCCATGCTTGCCATTTTGTATATAATTTGTTGGCAACACAAACGTTTCCCCATTAGACAAGCTCAGAGTTAATATGTTATTTCTTTTATGAGGAGCCTCCATTATAGGGGACCAGTTTCTTTACAGTATGACTTTTTAATAGTGAGCCCAGATACAAATATCCATGGAAGCAATGCAGCAGACCGTCATGCTGAACTCCACAGGTTATTCAGTCACTTGAATATTATACTATAGATGAACAGTTCATGAACAGATGAACCAGCTCCTGTGAAGACTGTATCAGCGTCAAAAAATGGAGACACTAATAAAAACGTGATATCACATTGAGGAAAAAAAAACAACAAAATAATATAAAAGAAGTGAGTGCTGCTGAATTCATCTCAGAAGCTACAGTGGCGTTGAATGCAGCGGTAGAGTAAGAGTTTAAGGCAATACTGGTAAGCACCACACCACCATATCAGACTGATATCTGGGATAAGATATCCGTAATTCGACGGTTCAATAAAAGGAGGGCAGAGGAGGTTTTTCACTTGTCCTGCATTTTTTCCAGAATAGGCACAATCATGTCAAATTTGGGCCTCTTCGCTGGGTCTTCGTTCATGCATATCTTCATGAGCTTGCAAATGTGGGGCGAGATGCCGGGCGGGATCGTGGGCCTCAAACCCTCCAAGGCAACCTGAAGGCCAAAACAGAGAGACAATAGATTGTGTTGAGAGGAAAAAACTAAACA
Source organism: Pampus argenteus (assembly GCA_036937835.1). Lineage (NCBI taxonomy): Eukaryota > Metazoa > Chordata > Actinopteri > Scombriformes > Stromateidae > Pampus > Pampus argenteus. The sequence continues at coordinate 6,446,997 of CM072868.1, forward strand.
ATAATGAATAATAGTTTATTTTGAGAATCCACTGCAAGCTTTTGCTACTCTAGTTGGGTGATCTAATGACGTAGTAGCCCTTCTAACCTTCATGCCGATCTCCATGTTGGACAGGTCAGCAAACGGCACCTCTCTGGTCACCAACTCCCATAGCAGGACAGCAAAACTCCACATGTCTGCTGAGCGACGGTTGATCTCTTCTGGCTTCTTCTGCAAGGCTGAGTGACACAAAGCGTAACAAGTGAAGGTTACACAGAGCAAACACAAAAAGCACTTCAGTAAAAAAAAAAAAATCCTCCTCTGAGGTTATACATACATAAGTTTGATGTTTTATGATACATGAGAAAAGCTGAGGTGTTTTACATTACACAAATGGGTCAATTTCATTTAGGACACAGCTCACAAGCACATTCACCTGTTCATGTGAACTTCAGTTAACATTAGTCATTAATAGATGGTCATCACATCATTATCCTGAGAAAGAGCATTTACATTTTTGTGTTTACCGAGTGGCAACATGTGGCACTCTGCAAAGACGGAAGATTTCAGAAATTGATCAAAATAGTGCTTGATAACCATAGTGACAGTAGAGTATTGTGGGCGTTTCGTCTGTGATCTAGCAGATACACGTTGCTATGGAAACTGGATTTCATGAATAAAGTGATAAAGTGAAAGACTTATTTCTCTGACAGAATGTAGTTCATCACGCAATAACAGCAAAGAGGTAACAATTAAAATGGAGGCTTTGGCTCAATTGTTGTTTATAGAACAATAATGGCAGAAACAGAGGCTAAATAAATCAGATTTTACACCTAAAATGTAATTCTAGCTTGAATACATTTACTGAGATTTACTTTTGCAATATACTTTAGCATACTGGAATGTATGTAATGTACTAGACATTTACTTAAACTTGAAATGTAGGAATTTAATACATAAAAGCTAGCATGCAAAGCATTCAATATTTAATTTTACTTATCTTGGTAAACACTTTTTCATTCAGCTGCAGCTGTAATGTTACCGGGTGTAAATGTGGACATCCTCCATGGTGGTAAGGCTTATTGAAATTCTTCACCACAGCCAAATCTGTACATTTGTGTCTTTTCAAAAGCATTCCTCTCTCTGCTCTCAATTTTATGACTCAGTACCCGCTGCATGAAGTGTGCAGGTTGTTTTTATGGTTGTTTGATGGCAACAAATCTGCTGTATGCGATCACCACCTTCATGCTCCACACACTGCTCTGTTGCTACTGCAAAATCTCAACTATGTGAGCACCACTGTGCAGAGTGCTGCCAAGTTCTCTGGTTATTTTCTCATTTTGTAATCAGTTTATGTTTCCAACATGCTTGGATTTCAGTTTATATCTTGGGGAAATCAGCTGTAGATTACATTTGGCTCTGCGACAGTCTAGAGTTCCCCACATCCATCATTCACGCTCAAAGCTTGTATAGCTTCAGCTGTCATTTTGGATCTGTGCTGTGTAAGTGATGCCTACCCTCAGGGGCTACCCATGCAGGCGAGTACATCCTGCCAGGACACTGGAAGGAGAACTTGACGTCTGCCATGCTGATCCTGGCTGTCATGTCTTCATCTATCTGTGAAAACATGAGTGAAATGTCACCTTTAAGTGTAAAAGGACATCATTTCCTTCCTTTTGATTGGTCGTGTTTTAGTACAAGAATTGGAGGCATCATGTTCCAACTGAAGGTTCTTCTTACCATAACGCTCTTGCTGTTGAGATAGTGGCGAGGGATCATAGGTTCAAGCGTGTGTAAGAAGCCCATTCCACAGGCGATGTCCAGAGCAAACTTCACTGCCTGTGTCTGGTCCACTACAAAGTCTAACAGCAGGATAAGGAACAAATAATAACAGGTTTCAACTAGTCTGACTTGTGCTACAAAACAAGGTGACAGTGAAATTGCAACTGTACAGAAAGTGATGACAACATAATGACAAATGCTCAAGTGCAATAAATCACAAATCCCTCCAAACCACCTAAATTGGTGACATGTACAGACTTTGTGACCAGAGTAGAAGTACTCACTGGTGCCTTCATGCAGCACGTTGTAGAGGGAGCCATAAGGCATCCAGTGTGTGATGATGATGGGGTGAGGGGCAGGAGGAGACTGACATGCTCCCAACATGGGGAGGACATTCGGGTGGGAAAATATCCTGGGATGGAGCCCAAGTGGGAGGCAGACGGACAGACAGACAGACAAAAAAGAGGCAAACCCACACAGGATTTGACACAAAAAGGAGGCTTGTGTGAGATGCAACACAAAATACATAAAGTTTGTTTCAACGCAAAGCAAACAAGACAAATGAGTGACCACAACAGCACAGAACACACAAACTGAATCAAGTTGTGAATTAAACATTAACCTGAGTTTGGGATACTCCTCATTGAAGTCTCTGCTTTTCCTTGTGGTCCAGTCACGAACTTTTAGCACCTTAACAACAATTTCATTTCCTTGCCAGCGCCCTTGCCACAGCTACAAATGATAAATAAATATAGAAGTAAATGATGTGTACCTTGTAACAGATCATCAGCAGTTCAGTATGAACATTCAGTGTATGTAGAAAGTACCTCTCCAGACTGGTTCTCATTTATTTTAACTAGCAGAGAGAGCTGTTTGAAGTCAATGCCTGCGTGTTTGTTCAAAGTGCCATTGCCTGAAAACAAAAGAGACACACAAAGTTCAGTTTTGGGAGGCTTAACCTGGAACATTTTTCCCTCTAATGACCAAAACTAAGTGGTCAGCTCATAAACTGGTTTATGTATCTTTGGGACTCACGGGGTCGAGTTCTGGTGGTGCCTTTCCAGAACGTGTCCTTGAAAGGGACTTTAGTCAAGTTCTGTCCCAGTTTCTCTGCTTTTTCTGGGTGACGGAGGGAAAGATTGAGAAGAGAAAATAAACACAAAAAAAATGACTGGTTGATACTGACATGCATTTAAAACTAGAATAATGAATGAATAATGAGCTGTAATGGGCAGGTGGGATACCTCTGAGGAGCTCCCGCAGGTGAGGTTTGGCTTTGTCCAGAGGAGTTTCCCCATATTTGTTACAGATGCTCACCTGAGCCCCATTAGTCACAAGATCCTGAAAAAGAGCAAAGATTGATGTCAGTGACATTTCAATAGTTTATCCTGACTGTCCTGTAATTATGCAATCAACAGAGAAGCTTTCTCTGTATCACCACCAGGGGGTGCACTTACCTCAGCCACTTCATCTTGGCCCCAGAAGCAGGCATAATGCAGTGGTGTGTTCCCATGCTCATTGGCTGCATTAGTGTCTGCTTTGCACTGGATCAGCTGAAATAGAAGCAGACACAAAGGATTATAAAAACCAGACTGGTCAGGTCTTGTTTTGGCTGTATACACAGATGAGCGTTAATGCTGCTAAGAAAAAAATACAGAAGTTTGTCTCGCCCGTGGACACATACCAGAGGTATTCAGACATGCCTAATATTAAACTCTATGGCTGCCTGGCAGCAATGCTAAATCAGACACCCTGCAGCAGATGCTTCATATTATGACATACGGGTACTGTGGGCTGCACTGCCGTACATGATATCAGAGACGTTTGTATACTTTTTTTCTGTTTTACAAACGAGACCTGCTGTCACAGAGGAGCATGATGAGTTGTTTTAGGACCTTGTGTCTACACAGCCTATCAGTAAATGAAGCCCTATACTGTTGTTTTGATTGGACCTACTGATGATGTATATATACATATGTATATACTACATTTTGAGGAAAATTACTGCTTCTGTTACAAAATAAATGGACTCTTTGCAACAAATGTAGTAAGCAAGTTTTACAGTCATTAAAACATATTATTGAACAAATTTAACCTTTCAATTTGAAATAGTTGCAAGTTGAAGTGCAAGTACAGACAAGACTTGATGTAGCGAGTTGGGCTGACATCATTTTAGGTTTCATAATATCCTGTTGCTGTGAAGTTACAGAAACGCTGTAGAAACTAGAACCGCCTGCAGCATCAACACATTCATGTTTACAAATATTTACGTGAAACTTACCTTTCCCACGATTTCGCGATGTCCGTGGCTGGCAGCCAGGTGCAGAGGTGTGTCGTCTCCACGGTTCATGACGTTAATGCGAGCCCCTCTCATGATGAGCATGTCCACCACACTGGAGCGGCCCTCCCTGCATGCCCAGTGAAGAGGACTGAAGCCATGGTCATCTCTACGGTGAGAGAGGGACATTCATATTCAGCACAGGTTGAAAACCTTTAACATAGCAACAAATAACTGGAGGAGCAGGAAAACGGAAGTATTTCTTGAGACGAACGTACACCAACAACCTGCAGACGACTGTGGTACAAACAAAATCAACAATCACGATTTTTATATTAAATCAGCTATTTTTCCTTTTCAATTACAAAAACATTTAATGCTGAGCACCTTTCGGGAGGCTTCAGTTAATACGCTCTAGAAATCTTTTATGTAATAACAACATTGTTTCCAATTATTCAGAGCTGTAAGGATCAGCTGTGGGAGTACATAATGAAGAATTTGTTTATTTGGACTTCAGTCATCTTCTCCCACTAAAAAAAAGGAAGTCGATGCAACTGAAACAGCTAACAGGCTGCTGGCACTCATCGTTCCTCTCTGCCTCAGTGACATTGGCAGTGACACATGTAGGACAGTGGTCTCGATTACATGACAGGGTGACTGACGGCAAACCTCCGCAGAGAAAAAGAGATAAGGACCGAGAGATTAAGACACAGCACGAGCTGAGTGACAGAGCGTCAATCAGGAAAAAGGCTGAGCATTTGCTGCAGTCCTTATAAGGCCCAGTGAGACTTCCTTTAGCAGTGCTGCACATGCATACACTCCAGCTGCTGTGTGTGACTGTGTCATTCTTCATTTCTTGACCCTTTGTCTAGCTGTGGTCCCCTCCTTCCATTTCTTAAGTTTCCTCCCCCTTGGCTCCACTAAAACAGCTGGTGATGTATTCTACTTTCCATTCGCTCTCTTATTCCATGTGGCCTTTGCTGTTTGTACCACTTGCTCTGAAATTATGAGTAGGCAGACAGCATAATAATGCGATCTGAGAACTGAGGGAGTATTATGAATCTGGAGGAATCTGAACCCTTTGCCTCCCAGCCATCAATTCACTGACTTGTATTAACACATCCTGCAGCTCTCTGCTCCGAAACCGCATCAAGAGTCCCTCAGAGACCCTCAGTCCTACAACACACATATCTATCTGTGCATCTGTGTGACCTGCTGCAGTCACACCAGATCTGCTCGGGGTGCAATTTCCTCTCAGACCAAAAGGGCAAAATCCTAAAAACTAATTAGTCAAAATGTATGAATGCAGAAGCCCCCACAGACTCACTTCTATGATTTTATTAGTTTTCTGTGTAAAGCTCGAGTCTGTATAGCGGAAAAAGCAGAAATACATTTTTTTACTGGTTTGATTATGTAGAAACAAGAATGTACATAAAAACATATGCTGCAAGAAACAATTCACTCTCATGGCCAGATGAAAAACAACATGATGACATTATGGGATAAAATCCAAAGCAGCACTATTTGCAGTAAATTTGCAATAAGGAATTAAAAAAAACAGCAGTTTTATGTACCCAGAAGAATATGTAGAGCAAAACCAGGTTTTCTCAAGAGATGATGTAACCTATTTTAGTTATCACATTGTATGTATTAGGGCTGCAACTAACAATTATTTTTATTCAGAGCTGCAATGATTAGTCAATTAATCCAATTAGTTGTCAACTACTAAATTAATTGTTTACAGTCGTTTTTTTCTTAATTATCTGGTTCCTACTTTAAATGTGAATATTTAACTGAATATCTTTTGTTGTGTGCTGTTTTGGACAACATTGTCAGATTATTATGTTCTTGCCGTCCTACTTTCCTTATCAATTAATCTAGACTAGTTATTTAGTCTAAAAAATGTCGATCACCATTTCCCAAAGCCCAAGAAGACATCCTCAAATGTCTTGTTTTGTCCCAGCAAACATTTAATAATCCAAAGACATTCAGTTTACTATCAGTGAAGTCTGAAGGAAAACATTAATTAGTGTGATATATTATGAGAGGCTATTTGTAACTGACTGATGATGATGATTTTCCATTTGCGAGGCTCAGCCTTTTGGTTTCTGTGTGTATTTCTATTCAGTGGCACTTTTATAGGATAGGTTTTGCTTTTAAGATTGTTTCATCCATACAACCCAAAGGCACTCGAACGCCAGGGTTTTCTCTTGCTCGCCCCGTCCACACTGACTGCGGTAATTTATTTCAGGCTCTTCCACCTGCCAACAGCGCTCAGTTTAGCAGACGGAAAAGCTGAGGAAGAGCCCCCGTCTGCAGCCTTTATGTCTCTGGCCCGACATCTATGGCAGGTCACATGACAATCCTCAGATGGAAGGGAAAGCAAATTTACAGAAACATTACACCAATTAAAAAACACATTGACTGAAGAGGAAGGAAGTGAAGAAGAAGTTTCCTGAGGATGTCGTAGGTTAGAAGCAGGACTATTATTGCCATTTAAGTGGTCGGTGTAACACTGTTTTTACACTGGAGAATCTTATTTTCTTTAATATGTCAGTCGATTGACAGAAAAGGATTTTTTTTATAACTGAATAATCGTTTTAATATTTACTTAAGCAAAATTGTCAAACATATTGCAGCCTTTTTAAATGTGATGATTTGGTTCTTTTGTGGGTCGTACATGATTAATTTTCACGTGACTTTATAGAGAAAAAAAAAGATTAAATGAGAAAATAATCATTAGTTACAGCCCTAATCTATTATTTTATGAACAGTCAATGGAACATCTTGCTTTCTACAATCATATAAAATAAGGCTGCAATTAACTAATCTTATTATTTATATAATAATATTATTTATTTCATTAACTGATTAATTGTTTGGTCTATAAAATACCTTTAGTAAAAAGTTTAAATATTTTTCTAACTTCTTTAGACAACAGATATTCAAATTACTATCACAGAATACAAAGTAAGATAAAGATCATTTCCAGATTTCTAATAAATTAATCCACACACCTAGAAAGTGCATAATAATTATATATAATATAATTTATACTATCTACTAAAACATTTTAGTAATATTAGGTGTACTATAGTAAACCTAAAGCAATCTAGTGATTACTATTCATATTACAGCTGAGCATCTAGCAGCATTTATTGTTCCTCCAGCCTCTAGAAACCGGCTGCTGGCCTCGTCAGCCTGAATGACTCATACCGCTGCTCTGACCAAAAAAGTTATATATAAAATCTGTATTCACTCTGTGAATCTACCTCCTTCCCGAACAAGGAGCCGTAACCTAAACAAGAAAAAAAAACAGTGCTGACGTATTGTCCAAAACCATCCTGAGTGAAAAGGAAAGTGTGCTGCTCAAACACAACACAAATGAAGCACAAGGACTCAAAACCATAAACTCTTCTATTCAAAAACCATGACTCTTATTCAATTTTACTTAACTATCTCTAAATTGTTCAGAACCAAAGACCGATTTCCCACATGAAACCATCCATAACCCTCTAAGCATTTAAAAGACCAGAGATGGCAGATGAAGTTCATGAAGAACAAACTCTAAAACTTGTCTGAACTGGGAAGAAACATCGAGGAGAAATGACTGGAGCTATCTAATCCCGCTGGGAGAGACATAAGTGGAGGAGGGGTAGGTAATGTGCTCTGCTGTGGCTTTCTGTACATTCCTCTTCTTAAACGTTCACTATTAGGACACACACAACAATTCTCTGTCTCGTCACACATAAGTCTTCCCGTCCTGCCCACTACAATAATCTCCTCCCTCTGTCATATTTGGTCGGTGGTGGTAGAGGGTTCCCCTGAGGCCTGCGTGTTATTCCTTGTAAGGAGATTCAGCATTCCACTACTACTCGCTGTCTGGGGAGTTACATCAGTGTAAACACACTCATCGAGGAGCACATGAAATGTTTCAGTGAAGCCTCGACAGACTGGGATATAATGAGTTTACTGAAAAGAGAAAAAGAGAAAAATTGAAAAATTACGAATTTATATCTTTCCGCTGGGAGATGAAAAAGCAAGAATACATGTGTTTCACCGACTGGGGAAGATATATCAGCAGGAAAAAGGCAACTTGACATGCAATCAGCTAATGGACACGTGGTTTCCAGTCTTATATTGATGGAAAAGATTAATCACATAGAGAAAACTGGGAAAAAAGGAGTCAATGCAGACAAAAAAACAAGTTTTTTTTCCCAATCCCTTCATTTTTCTGCACAAATATGTTAAGAATGGAATAAATAGAATATAAAACAGCTAAAAAAAAGGTAATAAAATAATAATAAAATTACTATTTGGCATATTGCATGTGCATTTAGTACTTACTCATATAACTAGTAGCATAGTAGTATATTTTAGTAACTATTTTTTTGAATTTTAAATGTTGTAATAAGGGTAAGAATACCTGCTTTATCTTTACAGAAAAAAAACTGTATCAAACAAGACACATTATTGACCAAACACAGGTCATTTCATCTTCTCAGCCAAAATAAAATGTAGCTGGAGACACAGCTGTGCCGCAAAAAGCAAATTATTATTAGGAAATACTACATAGTTCAATAGATATCTAAGTCACGTTGCTGAAACAAAACCATTAATCATTTTCTCACTATTCTTATGTGTGAAACTGGTACATCACTGTGTTAAACATTGAATTTTCCAACAGCAGAGAGAAAATTTAAAAAAACAAAAGCTGTTCCATTATTAGACCACTGCTGGTTACTTTGAAACTTTCAAAACTGGGTTACAAGTATTAAAAACAATCCAAGTAGTTGTTGATGTGCTCAACCTTCTTACCACAAATGCTCTAAAACACGGGCATGAAGAAAAAAAAAAGAGAGCAGCTCAAGAATTATCATCATCATATTCAAATAGATAAATTCATTCCCTCTTTGTTTGCTCTAAAGAGTCCAAAACAGACACTTCCTGGGTGGCCATCACTTACTGCAAACTTTTCTTTAAAGAGTCAGCTGAGGATACTGAAGAAGAAGCTCGGGACTAACTGATGATCTGTTCTGATGTTGTGGGATAAACATGCCAGAAATTACAGACATCTGCAGTATTCTCATCAGCTAGATTAATCTACAGTCTTTTTTTTTTTAAGTTGTAGAGTCTGCATTTAATTGCAGCAGCAAACTGCAAGCGTGACTAACTCTACCATCACAGCAGGCTTCCTGTCCAACATCATACTTGTGAATTATTCTGCTGGCATTCTGGACATAAACATGCACCCACAAGGAAGTGGGTTCAATCTCAGGCCAAAATCTCGCTGGGGACTAACAAGGCGGGCTCTCTGCCAGCACCATAAAATGGGTTCGAGAATGCAACATTTAAAGCGAGGAATGACTCTGCAGCGTAACTTCTACTTCCTTAATATTTTAATCTAGGTTTTGTAGCATCATAAATGTATGTTGTGCAGATAAGTACAAATGTGGAAAAGTGAACATTAAGGTAGTCTGTTAGTCTCCATATGAACATTTTTATGTAAACAGTTTGGTCCTACTGGCAAGAAAATCCACAGATAAATAAACTTTGGCTCACCCTTGGTTGAGGTCATTCTCTGTATTGTCCAACCATAAGCGAACTGCCACTGCATTGCCTTCCCGGCACTGTGTGAAGATATCATCCATTTTAGGTGGTGTATTCTTCTTCTTCTTCTTTTCTTAAGATGCTCCTGCGGGAGTCGATGCAGAATTGAAGTGAGACAGATGAAAGAAGCGGCCCGAGGGGTTCAGCAGGGCAGCATCAGTCCTTCATCTGGGGCAGTGAGGGACACAATCAAGAGAGCCTCAGTGGCACTCACACAACCCTGAAAAAGACCCATAAAAAAGGAGGAAGTTTCTCTATTAGAAACATATATATGTATTGTATATATTATATCAGTTCGACTCCTGTTCACAACAGGTATATCCTCTCTCATATCATCATGTTGTACAGACCTGAAAAAGAAGGAAGCCAAGCAACCAAAAAAGCTAGTGTTGTGCAACCATCTCCACCTTAGTAATACTGGGTGGGTATGCTGCTGATTGCATTGTGACTCTAAGGAAACTGACTAACAGATTCATCAGTTATTGTAATAACAGTTAGTTGCAGCCATAAACAGAACAAATCAAGACCACAGACATAAAATGTAGACTGACACACTTCATATTTCACAGTCTTAACTTTGGTAAAAAAAAAAAAAAAAAGTTTTGTGGACTACATACTGTACAAAAACAACCAAACAAACAATCAAAAACAAAAACTCTAAGACTGTTTACAAACATGAAAAAAGCCAACAAGTTGTAACAGGAATAACAAATATGTTATGACATGAATGAAGTAATACATTATAAACCTGTTGCCACGCACACAAGTGAGGATCACATAACCAAGGCTGCATTCAACTTGACATTAATCAAAAGCAATCTGACTACGTGAAGCAGTGTGATTTGATCCTGTAGTTACAACTGCATTACAGTAATGGGCTCATCGTTATCAATTCACTGCCCGCAGCTAGCTACACCTAGCTAACGCTCATAGGAGAATAGCTCATTTAACATAGCTGGTTATCCCATCAACTTCTGGCAGTATCACTGAGATGCTTTCAGTATATTAGATCAACTAAAATGAATCGATTAGCTCCTTACATTAGCTAGCATCCTCTGGTTGACACGGGTAGGTTTTGCTAACAAGCTAGCCTCGGGCTATCTCCGTTTTTCCTCAATTTTGACGCTGACTGACACTAATACACTAAAAAAACATTATTACGTGGTTTAAAACACATCAAACTTAAACATGAATTTGACTTCAAGGTGATAACTTACCAGATATTTCAGTCTGTTGTACTGTTTAGCACTTAAGACATAGCACAAGTTGTTATCTCCGGGGTTGACTGCCGTGTTTGGGACGTCCACACCCTCCCCGCCGTCAGTACGTACGTGGTAACGTTGAGTGGAGGAAGAGCGTGCTTGACACCTACAGGCGACAGAGGGAACTGCATCGAGGCAAAATATTCACTGCCTCGGGTTATGTTTTTTGAACCAATTTAAAATCTGTCTGTCTGTCTGTTTGACTAATATTACCCAGAATATAAAAAAAACCCGTAAATATTTCATTTTATTTTGTGCAGCTTGACCTGAATGTATTCATATATTCAAAAATCACCATTCAAATGTCATATGTCACATGGTAAATCCACCCTTAAACACAATGTACTGTACATTGTATTGTGCTATATACCATATCAATGTAACTGTTATACCCCTATGACTCATATGTTGGATCTTAAACTGAACATGTTTTTTTTTTTTCTCAGAACCAGGGTTTAAAAACTAAACAATATTAGATTAAACAAAACAAAACAAAAGCTAAACTAAATTAAACTGAACTGAACTGAACTAAACTAAACTGGGTGAGCACACAGCAGAATTAAATGAATTCATACATACTGATCCATCCTGTAATTTATTTAAAGTTAAATGATGGAGGCGGTTTGGAGCAACCCAGGATTACTTCAGAAATGTGAAGTAAAATTGACATGGTAAGGTACAACAACTACGACTACTACGACTACTGCTAATACTCATAATAATAATAGTAGAATAAACCCTGAATAAAAACAGAACATAATATATTTGTAGTTCCTACCGCGATCTCCAGGAAAACTTCAAGTCCCATGATACACCTCTGAAGTTCCTACGTCATCCACATGCGCACGTAATTCTGTTTTGCTTCCTTCACGCACATGAAACAATCCAACGTGGCTTGTGAAAACGACCAGAAATTACTGCAGTAATGTCAAAATAATTTTTATTTAAATGTTCATTAAAGAAAATATTTTCACGACGTGCAACTAAACAACAAAGTCTGACCGGTGAGTATTTGAATTATCTGTTAACGTGCTGGTAGTAAAGAAGAGACTATGGCGGGGGTTTTTCCTCAACGTCTATCAGATATTTATTACATATATATATGTGTGTGTTCTGTACAGTCGTCGAGCAAACATGTTTAATGAAGATGAAGACTGGAATGATGAACAAGACGCTCAAATCCTGAGTAAAACTGTCCCCAAAAACACTCAGAAGACGAACAACAGCACCAATGTCAAGGTATCTATACAAACCAGCAGACTTGAACTGATAAACATAAAGGACTTTATTTAGTGTCCTTAGTTGTATACCGAACGTTTATGTACTGCACTTGTAATAAGAGAAGAAGAAATAAACCAAAAAATTAATAAACAGACATACACATATCAAAGTGAAGGCATACACATGCATTTACTGTGCAAACTGCAAAGTGAGTATGCTTAAAAAATAATGCAATGAATGGTTTTAATTTATCAATTAACTTAATATAAAATTAATAGAACATCAGTATTTGATGTAACCACATTTAGTTTTGTTTCTTTTAATGCAGCTTATAGCACACCAAGTCATGGTTTTCTGCCTACCTATAATACAGTATTCCTATATTGCACAGCCCAACATTAGGCTACACATTTCAGTTTAAAGACTAATTACCTAAAAGTCTTATATTCCTCTTATCAGTCAAAGGTTGTTGGAAAAAAGAGCCTGCTGCGCACCCTGCAGACACTGGGATCAGTACCTGACTGGAAAAGTGACGACCGTCTGCAGGACAGTGACAGTGAGACGGAAACAGTGTCGCACAGTAAGAGGAAGAAGAAAAGAAGGAAAAAGAGAAAACATGCGACGACATCAGGAGAGCAGGAGGACAATGGTGACTTAGATCATTCCATCAAGGAAATGGATGAAAAAACTGTAACTAAGAAGAGGAAGAAAGAGAAATTTGGTGAGTAATAAACTGGGTGACGGCTCACATCTTCATGTGTACAGTCAGTGTTGCTATGAGAAATCTGCACACTGTCATAAAGGTTTCTATGCATCTAATAGAACACATTTTGATATTTTTCTTAAAGTTGTGCTGATGTTTTGTTCACGGTTTCCTGTTTTTTTTCTTAAAAGGGGCCCCGAAATCGAAAACCACATCTGCAGATGAGACAAATGGAAAAGAAATCACAAAATCTGCAAGTAACCCGGAGAACACAAATAATCTAAGCAGACAGCAGTGGAAAAACAAAATGAAGAACAAAAGGAAATGTAAAAATAAATACCGTGAGAATAAGCCTGACGAGGAAGTAAACAAAGGAGAATCTGCAGATAAACAAAGACCAAAGGAAGAAGCTACAACAGATCCATATAGCCACAACAAAAACGACGAAGAAACGCAGAAACAGAAAATGGGGAAAGCACGTAAATCACAGAAAAGGAAAAACACTGAAGAGGAGACTAACATATGTGGCACATCACAAGAAGAAGTAAATCAGCTGATTGAAAAAGAGAAAAAAACAAAGAGCATTAACACTGGAAAGGATGCAGCCGAATCTGTCATTAATGGATCAAAACAAAAAGTGGAGATCAGAAAGGAGCAGCAGCGCCAAACACCCACAAAAAACCTGAAAACTGAGCTGAGCAAAGAACAGAGTCTGAAAAGAAAGCAGCTGCGTAAACTTCTCAACAGCCAGGAAACGGACCAGCGAGAGAGTCTCACGGTGCAAAAAGAAGAGCCGACGGCACCGGAGGAAGAAGTGAAACCGGACCGTTCTGCCACCCTCAGGTCCCGCATGGAGCAGCGCTTGGAGTCCGCTCGTTTCCGCTACATTAATGAAGTTTTGTACAGCACGTCCAGCGGCGAGGCGAAGCGTATGTTCGGACAGGATCCACAGTCGTTCTCGATCTACCACAGGGGGTACACGGCGCAGGTTGAGAGGTGGCCGGCCAACCCAGTGGATGCCATCATCGCTTACATTCAGCACAGGTGCGACGTCCGAAAGTCACTCCGATATGATGCATCCATCCATTTATTTTTTGCTTTCCACTGTCTTATGAGCTGGTTGTGTAAATTTAGTAACTGCTTTTTCATTTAAAGGTGCAGTACCCCTAAACTATTAAAACACCTCCACTGTTTCATTTATTTCAGACCTGCCTCTCAAGTTGTTGCAGACTTCGGCTGTGGCGACTGCAAGATCGCCCGCAGTGTGAAGAACAAAGTGCACAGCTTTGATTTGGCAGCTGCCTGTGATCTGGTTACAGTGTGTGACATGGCCAACGTGAGTGTGCGCTCTGTAGTTTTTTCTACCTCCTAACGAGTGTACACAACCTCTGTCATTGTTATGAAATAAAAACTCTTCCTCTGTGCACCTGCAGGTCCCGCTCAAAGACAGATCTGTGGACATCGCTGTGTTCTGCCTTTCTCTCATGGGAACCAACCTGGCAGATTTTTTGGCAGAGGCCAATCGTGTTTTAAAGATGGGGTAAAAGATGTATTATTGATTTGAGTACAGGCATGTTTAGTTTTGTATATTCATTGTATGTATGTGTAACTGTTCTGCACAATTATCATAGGGGTGTCCTTAAAATAGCAGAAGTGGCGAGTAGATTCGACAACGTGCGGAGCTTCACCACTGCACTGGCAAATCTGGGATTCAAGTTGGTGTCCAAGGTGAGGACACATACAAGATGGCAACGTCCGTGAACACATTTACAAGCACCAAATAAAACAAAACAAACCAAAACAACATTATTAATATTAAACATTTCACGTTTTTTGTTGCCAGCTGAAGAATCTTGATTTAAAAAATGCACGATACATGTTATATGACTAGAAATAATGTATCATCTTTTCTTTCTTCTTATCAGAGATCTGTTGTTAAAGAGGGAGTTAAGCAAGCACTTCATCTTTTATCATTTGTAGCGTGTGGCTGCTGTGGGCAGGAAACCATCAGGCAGATTAAAATATACAAGAAGAAAACTGTTAAATGTATCAAAAGTTCATGTATTTCATGTAAACAACTCAGTCTAAATAATACTTGAACCTCACTGGGGCCAGTGGACAAGGACATGTGTCAAGGAGAGGACATTTCTGATTCACAGACTTGTAATAGTCAGAAAAGCACAAGTAGAACTAGTGACATGAATTATGACCCGTACCCAGTTTGAACACCACTGTTCCCACTAGTAATTGTATATAAGCGATGTTTAATTTTGTGTTTCTGTGTGCTTTTTGTTTAGGATACAGAGAACAGTCATTTCTACTCCTTTGAATGTGTGAAGACAGAAGATGCTCCAGAAAATGTTAAGAAGTTTGGATTGCAGCTGAAGCCCTGTTTGTACAAGAAGAGATGAGGACTTGAAATGTTTTCATAAAAATGTGACATTTTATTCCACATTTTTTTGGGTTCACTTTTTTTTTAAGGTATCATCGTCAGCTGATACTGTTGAAGCTTCTGCAAACACATTTTGGTTTACAGATTTCAACATAGTTTATTTTACATTTTACATGTTTTTTATGTAATACAAAACTCAGCCATGAATACCCAAGTGTGTTTCCTTACTAAGCACCACACACAGCTGGTTGCATTGATTAGTACCGTAGTTTCTGGTATCTGGTTATGGTTCTGCAGATAAAGCTGGTTGGAAAACTGTAGAGCGCTTTGGAAAAGTGTTACACAGTATACACAATTACAAAGACTTTCATATGAAAAAATACTAAAAAAGGGGGTTATGATTGCGAAATATAAATTTTTAAAAATGAATCTTTCTTGTTTGTGTGTGTGATTATTTTTGTGGAATACAAGGCCTCATAATTAACTCAAAAGCAGATAGATGGTAGAAAATTGTTGTTTATGTGGTGACAATAGGCTTATTAACTCATCTGTGTATGTAATTATTTGCCACAAGAGGGCATAGTAACACACCTGCAACCTGACGCGGGTGAATGAGCTGGAGATGAGTCTTTCTGTGTTCGGATCACATGTTGATTTAAAGAATTACTCCTGTAGTCACACCAGATAGTTGTCACCAAATGAATTGAACAAAAATATCAAAAAAATATTAGGGATGGAGGTACAGTTGGATGAAAACTGGATGAAAAAAAACAGGAAATTATTTATATTTTAATGATTTTATTGACAAATACTGAAAACAAAAAATCATCTGAAAATACACTGTATATAAAGACAGTTCAAAATTCAAGTAAGATGAACAAGTGCAATGGTTTTTCATTAAAAATCATTAATGCAAGACAATAAAAACTTCATGAGTAGGAATGTTTCAGTATATAAACAAAGAAAACGCTCACTTTAAATGCTTCCCCAGATATACGAGTCACATACAAATACACTTAAATCATAAACAATGCTGCAGTGCCAGAAGCCTTCATACTGTATGTTTCTGCACAATGAAAAGCTGAATATTTCATGAAAAAAAGTCCTCAAAAGTGCTTTTATCTTCACACTGTGCTCTTGACGTCAATGACAATGGAGTAACTGATCAGCTGAGCGTATTCCTTACTGTCTTCCTTTGTCACCGCTGCTGTCTTCTTCACCTCAGGAGAGTCGGGCTCCTGCATCAGAGTTGTCAAGGCTGAGAGAGACTCCTTCTTCTAGAGTGCAACAGCAAGAGAAAAAGAAGGACAGAAGAAACAGGTTGTTAATAATGGATAATAATATTTGAAAACCAGAAGCAAAGATGAATTTATGAACACAGTTCTAAAAGAAAAGGTAACAGAACATGGACGTACCTTATATCGTGTCTCATGATGTCTTTTGCTGTAAAACAAAACAAAATTGTATTGATCAGTAAGTGAGTTTTTGGGGGTCGTAGGAAAAATGACACACTCTAGATGGCACTGTGACTTAATATGATACACTGAGTGAAATCAAATAGGCAAGCTGCAGGAGAGGATTTATTTTGCGACAGGAATATCAATGGAGACGACTGGTGACCCGAGTCCTCATCATTGATCTCTGATGTCATAAGTAGCAGCTCACTTTGTACATTATGACCCCAGTGACATCAAACCGATGAAGACCTGCTGCTGTCAAAAAGTGTCTCCAGCACTGCAGGGTGGTGGTGGTGGTGGAGGGGGGGTTGATCTTAGTCCCAAAATAGCTTTCCTCCCGGGGAGTCATGTTTTCTTGTGTACACTGTTGTACAGCTCTGTGACTGACCTTCCCAAATTAGCCTGACAAGACCCTCCCACTGGGACAGGGGATAATGGGACAGAGGCTCTGTCAACCAATGGCACCTTGACCAAATGTTCTGACCGGAGAGGCAGGCCTATTGAAATAGTCTCTGGACCTCTGTTGTGCATCTTTATTCACTGATCTGATCCTCACAAAACATTCCTGAGAGATTTGGCACTGAATGTGGAAGTGTTGAAACGTCTGCAGGCAGAAACCATAAACAGATACAGTATCCCACATCGGCTGTAAAAAAAACGAGTGACTCACTGATTTTTTGCAACAGCAATAAGATAAAGAGATGGATTTGTAGATTATTTTTTTTTCATTGATGAAAAAGCAGCTCGGAATTCATTATATTAATAACTTTAAAGTGGACTTTTACTTTTGCAGATTGGCCAAAGCCAGAAGAAACACTGCTAAAAGGCAGACCAGGAAACTGTAAAATAAATCTGTTGTTGTGACTGACAAGGGGAACATTATTTACCTGTCTGCAAGCAGGGCTGCGGTGGCACCTGTCTGCTTTAGCCACATTGCTTCCTGTTTGTGAATAACTACACTGGGGTTTTGGTGAGTTGGGTTAACGGTACGCACATCCTGTTTGTCTTGTATCATATGCCACCAGCAGCATTGCCCTCATTTGCACGCAACGCATCACCTGCTGAGCTGCAGTGTTGTCACCTGTGGAGACATTTAACTCACCAGAACACGCAGAGAGTGACAACGATGATGAGAATGATGGCCAAGGCCGAAGACAAGCAGATCATGGACACCAGTGCTGCAACACACACACACGCGCAGAGCACACAAAATATTACACGAATGACTCAGCAAACCTCATATTCAAACTGAAAACATACCTCGGCATGCTTGCAAACGTTTATCCCTGCAATATTACTAATGTTAGAAGAAGAATACAACATTACCAAACAATTTGTCCCTGCTCATGATCTCCACTTGAATGTTGACCGTGGCTGCGTGATGATAGAAGGATGCTCGGCAGGTGTACAGTCCTTCGTCCTGCTCTGTCACCTCTGACTGGAAGACTATTGCAGTCCCTTCCATTTTCACAAATAAGCCATTACTCCTGAAACAAAACTGACTCTCAGCTGAATTTGTCATAAGATTCATGTCAGAAATATGCAGTATGCAAGTATTTAGATCCTTCATTCAAAGTAGTAATGTAAAGTAAATTAGTTTTACTTCTGTAAAAGTACAGTATGAACTTTAAACTGTACTATACTTAAAGTGCAAAATGTACTTTAAGTATAAAATGTAAAAGTATTAATTATGCAGAATTATCTTGTTGCAATCATGTAATATATTGCAACAAGACAAAAATATCTATATATAATATATATAATATTTTGTGACAGAGCTATGTGAAAGAATGTAAAGTATTAATTATGCATAATGGAATATATATTGCATTAGTGGGTTATTATGTGTCAACTGTTTTGATGTATATTTAAGCATTACTCTAATTTTGCTGGAGGAGTAATTAGGGAGGATACACCACCTTTTACAGATGAGGTTGTACTCTGGCACGTTGCTATCAACTTGCAGCAATATTCTCTGGTTGTGAAGGTTCTCTTTGAGAGTCACTCTGTGTATGACGGGTTCACCGCCGTAGCGGCTTTGCAGAGGCGTTGTGAGATTCAGGACCCTCACAGAGAAGATAGCTGTAGAAAAGTCAGTTGGGAAAAGCTTATAGTTTGCAGATTTCAAGGTATTGGTTTTCATGTGTGCTTGTTTTGTTTTTTTTTGTTTCTGCTGCACTCACAGTATCTGGGGATATGAACGGTCCTCTTCTCTGTGAGCCCATGTTCTAATTGATACACACAGGTCAGGTCCTGCCCCTCATGAAGGGCCAGAGGAAACTGATAAGTCAGCCTGGCTTTCAGGGCATGCCCTTCATTCTCTGAGTGCAGGGATGTTTGGCCTTTGACATTTTCAGGAAGGACCCAGGCGAGGTTAGCCCCAACACCCTCCCCTCTGTAGTCACAAACTGCCAGCCAGAGAGGAGAGTCCTGCTGTTTCACTACAGACACACTCAGCAGAGGGGCCTCTGAAAGAAGACGAGAGGTGACAGGAAGGGGTTGGACACCTGTGCAAGTGTGTGTGTGTGTGTGTCTCACAGAAAGAAATATTTCAAAGAAAGAAATAACGTACTGTGCACTGGAATATGTATTGTTTTTTTCTCGGGCGCCTCCAGGCTCAGATGCTCCATCATGCAGGTCAAATTCTGACCAGAATACAAAGAAGACAGGAATTGTACAGAGCTACGGGCCGAAACCAAACCATCAGCATGGACTTGAGTCTCCGGCAGGTGACTGATGCTGTTGTCACTGTCACTGTTTCCAACTTGCCAGGTTATGGTTGCTGCAGGGGCAACACTGTCCACAGTGCAGTCCACCTTTGTGTACTCTTCACCGTCTCTCCACTCAGTGCTGGAGTTGATGGTGATGTTTGGGCGAGCTATATGGGAAGGAGAAGTCAGACTACAGAAAGTGAGCAGCTGCTTTTAAGAAAAAAGATAAAATCTATGGTTCACTAACATGGCCAAATAAAGTATGTCTACTACTCAGACAAAATTATCCATAGCTTGATTTGTTGAACATACCGCAAAGAGGGAGTGTTATGCTTCTGTTCTCTGGCTCCTCGAATGCAGGGTGATTTATCACACACTCTACAGTGAGCTCCCAAGGCGAGCAGACAGGGAGGAGTAAAACTCCTCTGACAGAGTGGCTTCCGTTATGGGAAGTGAAATTGAACCAAGAGACTTCAGACACACCCTCTGGTAGAAGCCAGGACATGTTGGCTGCAGGAACAGCATCAGCTGCTGAGCACTCAATCAGACTGCGTCCATTTTCAGTCTGCAAATCAATTCGTATTGTGGGAGGAACTGAAGGGGAAGAGTGCAGAGAGCAGGTCCCACATCAATCTATCATATTCAGAAAATATAAAAAAATGCAAAGTGTATCCATGAAAGTCGTCAAAGAAACACATGCAAAGAGTTGCACCTACCATGCTGTAAAACTGTGATGTTAAACTGCACCGTTGCTTTGTGATGGTGGTAAGAGGTGACACATTCATACAAGCCAGCATGCTGATGTACCACAGGACCCTGAACGGTGAGGTTGCTGCCAACCAGCTGCACGCCTTCGGGCAAGGGACCATAATCTCTAGAGGGAAAAAATAGCAGAAATGTTTTAGTTCCCCAGTATTGAAATATTTTATTTTATTTAGTATTTAAATCTTCATTTTATTGATTACTGTGATTAGGAAACTTGTCTACATCTGGGCCCTTTAGTCTGTCACTTGTGGTTCTTTGTCACCAAACTTGTAACCACATCCTCCACATATGTAGGCTGTTTCAGTCTATATGCACATGAGGGAAAATAAGGAGAATTGATGCTACTTATTTCTGTGAAAGTCACATTTTTTTCCACCCATAAGCTATTATTTTTCATTGTTTCTGTGAGAAAAGGAAATAGAAAACACTGATAACGAAGCCAAAATATGGAAGAAAGCTGACAGAGTTCAGCTCAGTCGTCCATGTAACACAGACGCAAATGAACGAAAGATGAAGAAATGTGACCTCGACTAAGATTCTGCACGACACTCATTTGCAGGTATTTGGTTTTGACCTGCTGATGGTGTAAATGAAGTAAATGAATGTCTGTGCCAAACTTCAAGGTAATCCACTCAGTAGTTGTTGAGACATTTCACTCGAAAACAACCACTGCTTGTAAGAAGAAAAAAGTCAATGCCAATCCATCCAGTAAATATTCTACTGGATAAGTGACGATTTCCTGCTGATGACAGGCGCCAAAATGCCTACTTAAATCTCCACTTAAATCGAGACATTTGTCTAAATATCACATATTTCTTACTTTTTGCAGCCAATATTGTAGCGTGGCACATTTCCAATGACCTCCAGGCCGATAACAGCGTCACTCTGCCCTTCATGCAGCTCTATAGACTCAGTGGCTTGAGTATGATCACTGTTTCCTCCCAGACCTGCGGACAACTGAATTCCTGACAAATCTGCAGGGAAACAAAAAATAACATTTCTGTTTTCTGTAACTTTGGCATCACAAGCATCGCCATACTTTTCCATGTGAGGCAGTGATAATACTCACAAAATGACGGCAGTGTTATGACTCGTGACTCCTTGTGTGTAAATTTGGGGTGGTCAAACACACAGGTGACGTTACGACCCTCAAACACTGACGCAGGGAGGTGGAAAGAGATTGTTTGTGTCTGTGAGTCTGTGTCGGCCTCTTTCTCCAGCTCTTCATCAGTGTTCAAAGCCAAAGATATGTCAGTGTCAGGTCTCCCTCCTGATGAAATGCAAGAGACCACCCAGAACTCACTTCCTCCTTGTTGTACCATCTCTGCTTTAATGGTCACATTTGGCCTTGCTGTGGAGCAAGAAGAAAGGCGAGAAGAGTTATTCTTTTACAAGGTCTAATGTCTTTCCCAGCAAATTAAAAAGTCAGATAGCAAGTAGAGACTCTGGGTATTTTTTCTTAAATAGGAAGCCACGGCCGGATGAGCTGAATGTTAGCTAAACACAGACCATAAGGGGCTTCTGCTTGGGTTTTGAAGATTGCTGAGTTAGGCTTATCACCTGTCCCATCTGTTGGCCGGGCTGCAGCTGAGAGCAGATGTCTGGCCCAGCTGCTGCTCAACCAAAGCTGAGAGAACCACAGACTTTAATGCAGGGAATCAGCATAGATCAGAGTCTATTGTAAAATACATAAAAGTTGTGGTGTCGTGCAATAGCCTTGCTGTCTCCAATGAGTAAGAGAAGTGAGCAAACACCTCATAATAGAGACGGGTACCGGGGAAGGGAATCTGTGATTAAAGTGAGTTAAACTACTTTTGGCTTTATATTCCATCTGTTAACACCTATGTGTAGATTTAACCACTGCAGTTGGAAAAATACTGACTCATGGTAATGAGATTAATCCATACAGTGTGCTGTATGAACATCTATCTGATTCATCTGTGTTTTAGACCTACATTGTTGTCCAAAAACTATTGAAAACACATCAGTGAGCCACACCACTGCACTGGATGACATGTCCCTGCACCATGAATATTATGGTCATTATGGTCACGGTCCAAAGGCTAATAACAGCGATTCTGTTTGCAGTCTCTAGAGAGTAGTTCTGTGTAAAGCAGAGTCCACTGATCATGTGCAGGAATGCAATTCTATTTACAGCTTTGTTTAGCTTATCGTGCTACATATCACAACCTCTTAACTTTGTTTTTAAAGTTCTTTGAAAATCAACAATGCAGCACAGGATGTGTTATGTAGCACAACAAGCTATTGATGCTCTGTAAATGGAACCACAAAATACCATGACCGTAATCTGTGAGGAAACATGTCAAGCAGTAATACGCAAATGAACTGCTAGTTCAAAGCAGCCAATATGTAGCCTTTAACCACTAGGGGGCAGTTCAAGAACAATTTTGCATTTCAATTCACAGAAACTGACTCTGTGTAAGTAAACAAAAGATCTGATTCAAAGACAGGTATGAAGAAATAGTCATGTATGTTGGCTTTTTTTTTAATGCATAATGTTTTAATGCCATAGTTCAGTATGGTGGCATAACGAGGGCATTTAAAAGTCGACGACTCAGTTGAAACAACCACCAAATTGCTTCCTGCATTGTAGGTGTTACAGTGTTATTATTAATTAGTTACTGGGTTATTTCTCCATCAAGGTGATCTATATGTTTTATACTAGTGAAAGAGTGCATTCCCACATGAATGCTTTGCATTGTTCAATGTGATTTATGGTCTGTCACTGTGGAGCAGAGTGAGAAGGAATGGCCAGCGTGATAAATCAGGAGCAGAAAGTAACTGTGCTGAGTCATGATGCATACAACTATGCTGCAGTACATATAGTCATATATGTCACCTCCGGATAACACAGATGTATAAACACGACAACACTCAGCTGTGAATGTGAGCGTACCGTAGGTTTCCACCCTCACTGTGGTAAGTTTGGGGTCAGGCAGGGTTGGGTGTTGGATTACACAGGTCACACTGTCCTCATCCAGGAGGTGGGTGGGGAAGTGGAGGATGCTGCTCAGGGTGGAGGTGCCGTTTGAGTGAAGAGTTTCATTCATCTCCACAGTAAAGAGGTAATCTGAGGGAGGAACACCATTGACCAACCAGCTCATCTGAGGCGTGGGCCTGCCACCGACTGCAGAGCATGACACTGACTGGTAGAGAGTGCCGTTGACGGTCTCTGCATTCACTAGCATGTGTATCTCAGGCCTGGCTGTGAATGAATGAACAAGTGAAAACGTTATAGTCTTTAAATGACTGAGGCATGATTTAAATCAGAGATGCATTATCTCTGCAAGTTTCATTAAAATTGGACTGCTGGTGCTGCAGCAGCTATGGCCTTCCTGAGTTTTACATCTCATTAGGCTGATGTTTAAAAAAGGTAAATGGAAAAAAAAGGAAAACAACATGATTCATTCTGGCTTACCTACTACAGTGAGGAATACGCTGTCAGATAAATCCTCTTTATCTAATCCAAACTCACAGATGTATTCTCCCTCTACCTCCACACTGGAGACCCTCATCTTAACTGTGAGGTTGGTGGGAGAGTCTGGAAGTGAGAAACTGTTGTCATGGCAAAACATCTTATTGCCGGCTAAAAATCCTACCAGTCGCCTGGATTTAACTTGAGAATTTGTGATACTCTGACGTTTCCAAAGGGCGCTGAGGATCTCACTCTCCCCTAGATATCTACAGCTCAGGTACACATCTTCTCCCAGGACTCCTGTGATGTCTTTACCTGGACCTGACAAAAAGAACAACACAATGTTCAGTAATAATGAGAGGTCATACGTTAACCTGAACAGTCGTAAAATTGCAAAGCCTAGCAAAGCAGAATGAAGAATGTGATTGTTCCTGTTCCTGTGAGGATGGACAGCAGGCTGATGGATGTCCATTGTTGCGCCTGTGAAAGGGTTTTCTGCACATCCTATTGTCTTTCACTGGTTAAGTGAAACTGTGATGGATGAGGCTGACTAACAGAGTCAGTGGTTCTGAGGTTTTTAATTATTTTATCATGATTAGCACTTGCCAGTGAATGACTAATCAATATAAGCAAGCGTCTACAGCTACGCCAGTGCCTCCATGAGGCTGCATGTTATTGGCAAGGAGATGCTTTGAGCGAAATGCTGACATGCTCACAGTGATCACAGTGACAGTAATCTAAATTATTTGCACGCAAAACATTAACACAAACTACAGCTGAGGCTGGTGGGAATGTCTGTTAGTTTACTTTTGATTTATTTCACAAATAAGTGTTTGATGGTGATGAAAAGTCAAAAGGTTGACTGAAGTGATTACAATTCATCCTCTGGGGAACATGAATGTGTGCATCAAATTTCATGACAATCCACAAATGTCAACCTCATAGTAGAAATGTCAGGGTACCACCAAAGTCATTAGGATTCATCATCTGGAAACCATGAATGTCTGCACAAACTTAATATTAATCTATCTGTTAGTTTTTAAGATATTTCACTGGATAAGAAATGCATGACCTGCTGGTGGTGCTAGAGGAAAAGTTAAATGATCATCAAAGTTATTAGGTATAATCATGTGGGGATCGATTTCATGGCAATCTATGCTTAACTACATGCTAATGTGGCTTAAAAACATTAAGTTGCAAGTCTAAAAATTATGTGAATCTTATATGTAAGAATAAGATGTAGTCTCCTTGGTCAGTGTACATTTAATAGAGGACTCCATTATGTTAAGAATAGTTACAATAGTTACTCCCTGATCCACACCCAGACACCGGCAACCTGTTCCCCAACACTCAGCCATGATTAGGGGAGGTGTCACAGGGAAAGACATTCAATGGAAGCTGACAGGTTTTAGCACTTGCAGAATGACAGTGCAGACTCAAATGCATACCAAGTCCCATTCACCCTGCCTCCTCTGCTGACTTAATAAAGGTGCATTTAAGGACACAGTTTGCTTTATCAGTTAGCTGAACCAGGAACTTTTAGGCATATTTAAATACATGATGAGTTAAATGATGGTAGCTTGCAGCACTGCTTCATGGAAAAGCACTGAACATACAGACTGTTTGCATCAAACACAGTTAAAACTAAAATAGAAATGAATTTAAAATAAACTCTGTTGGTCTTACTATACATCACAGCAAATGTAAACAGTGTTGAGAGCCCCCAAAGCCACTTAAGAGGGAAGGAGACAGAGGAATAAATATGCTGTATAAAGTTCAATTATGCGTAGTGGGTTCATAATTCATTTGTCCTTGCAGGTTATTGCCAAAATAAATGTCAGCCAAGTGTGGAAAAGACACACCTTAAGGATACAAACTAAGTAATAACTGAGAAAAAAAAATCTTCAGCCACTGCATCATATTTCCTGAGCCCCAGGGGCATCTTTTTTCTCACCAGACAGCAACTATACCAGTCTTTCTTTGCAGACAGGATGTGGTAAACAAATAAGGCTCTTGACTTTAAAAAAAAATAAACATTTCCACAGATTTTAGCTTTCATCGCCATCTGGAAGTATGGTGACTTTGCAGAAACAAAAGAGTTCATGAGGATTTACCTCACATTCAACCCTAAATAATTGTATCCTGCAGAGGGTTTTCACCTCTCACAAAGAAAAAAAAAACCCTTTAACAACTCTAACATATTAACTTTAAAAGGCTGTAAAGAAACACATGTAGTTTTAAGTGACATCACTGATCAGTAATAATGAACTAACTGCCAAATTGACAATACCAACACGCTATCAGTAATATACTGCAAAAATAGCTGTCATTCAATGAGTTCAAGATGCATCCACAAGGCTTCAAAATGCGACTTTAATGCCTGTGAACATTTATAATTGAACTAATCACTTAGCAAAGCCATAGCAGCACAGTGTGGTGCAAATGCCACAGGTTAAACAAGACCTTAATGGCCAGTAAAAGAAGCTCATAAACAGCTGACAGTCACAGATGGATTGTAACCCTGCAGACTTACCAAGAATTTCCAAGCAGTGAGCAACATTTAGGACCAGACCCAAAATCAACAGCCATGAGCATCCCATGATGGTGAAATAGAGTTGGATCAGACCGACTGTATGCAATGCATGAGGGTATCGAGTGTGTGTGTGTGTTTTCTGTGGTTTATGGTTAGAGGTGCACACCCTACAGCTGACACTGATGCTTGTACGCGCCTTTGTTGCCACTTGTACACACATACATATATCATGTGCGATAGCTGTGTGTAAAACTTCTCCTTTTTGCTTTCTGAATCAATACATGACTGACACTGAGCGTCAGAGATCATGCACATTCAGTCTCGCAGTTTTTGAGTCTGTCTGATGAGTCACTCGGCCACCTCATACAGCAGGGAACCTTAAATTTTTAAAGCCACATCACTTTGTCCATGTTTGGGCCCTCAGAGACTACCTGTCTGCAATACACCTTGCTATTGCATGCACTGCTAATGCTTTAGGCATTGTTTAATGACATAATGCATCTCTCATTTACTTAGAGACTGTGTTTCCTTCAGTCAGGCTCGTTTGCTGTGCACAGTTCAACATGGTAGCAGCCGGCGAGGAAAACTGAAAACAGAAACAAAGTTTTGTGAGAAGTTCTGCAGAGTCCAACAGGTCTGTGTCTGTGCTGCTGTCTTCTGTTTCCTGTTAAAGTTGATTACCTTTAGTGTTGAGTCATCGTGACCACAAGAGGATGACAGTGAATGAAATGACAAAAAAAATAATGAAAAATTGCTGCCATCACATTGGATGGCATGCGGTTGGTAACGGTGTTTTTGTGTCTCGTCTCTCTCCGAAACTGGCATTCATAGTGAGATGTTCGGTAGCGTGTGAAAGTGGGTTTTATAACAAAGAAATAGTTGTTTCTGTTCCCTTTCATGCACACACGGACACACACACACACACACACACACACACACAGCAAGTCTATCTTCAGACCTGCCTATAGTATAACGACATCCTTTAAAAACCTTGCCTAATTTTATTCTTCTATTGCATCTTCTTTGCACCCTAACAGGCTGGGGCCTTTAACTATACTGCATCTTGCTGGCAAAGGATCAATTTCAGATATTTCATTCCTTTAAGTTACGTATTCATGCATATTTCACCTTAAATATAGCATTGGATCATTGAAGGGGCTTTCGGAAACTGTTAACTAAGAAAAAATATTAATTTCATATTAATCTTCTCTTTTAATTATTTTGTTCAATAATGTCGCCATTAGATGAAAGGAAGCACATGAGGATGTTTTTCATTCACATTTCAAATCACACATGGTCAGCTTCTGAACCACACCGACAGATGAGAGAGATTTTGTCGGCATGATTAAAGCCTTATTACTTCCAGTCTGCTCTGTGTGGATGATCGTATCTCCGGAAGGTAAAACACAGTCCAGTCTATTACTAAAATTACATGCAGCATTTGATTTTGAGGGCAAACATTTGACACGCAATCACATGTGCATGGAGCTAGTGGTCATTTTTGCCAACTAATTAAATTACCTGAAGTGGTCATACCCTAAAGGTATATAGGCAGAGGTGGTGGTGGAGAGAGCTTCAGCCTTTAATGGGTATGACCTGCTGTCTGCGAGCTAATGTATTTTACTGACAACCAATTGTTAGCATTTCACAGACAAGGTATTTATAGATTTCACAGATGTTCAACTTGCATCTCGTTTACATTGCTGTCTTTCTCTTCATCGGTTTCTCTACGGACATTCAGATGGAAAAAGGTAGTTGGTGATCAGCCAGTAATAATGTGCCTGTGAAAGGTTGTGTGTTAACCTACTTAACCCTGTGGAACCTTATCATCACTTACTTCAGAGAGAAGAAAATCACTGATCATCTGCACCATCTTTTCCTGCTGTTATTCATTTACAGCACAATACAAACACAGACACACACACACACATACACACACACACACACACACACACGTTCCTCTTTGACACTAAACGTGATCAATCCGAGTCATACCAGCGTTATCTTGTGGAATTCACGTAAGAAGAGATATAATAATGTAAAACACGAGAGATCATCGGTACGTGCTTCACTTTGTCAGATCTGAATATCTTCAAGTACAATCAAATAATGTTTGAAAAGACATGTGGTCTGCTGAACTGCAGAAAGAGGACAAACAGTCACAAGGCCTCGCTTTGCAGAATCCTAAAATAGGAAACAAATTGAAATTATTATATTAATTTGAGAAATACACTTATTTGCTTTCTTGCAGAGTGAGATTAGACGATTGATCACTCTTTTGTCTATATGTTCAATATGAAGACAGATCATGCACGCGTTTAGTTTAGCTTATCTTAGCATAGCATAGCATAGCATAGCATAGCATAATTTACCTTAGCATAGCAGAAACAGCTAGCCTGTCCAAAGGTTGAAAAACAACCTAGCAGCACCCCTGAAGCTCACTTAATAACATGTTATACCTCAAAAACAGGAATCAGGAAGTCTCTTGTGCCTGGCCAGGAAATAGTCTGGTACATAATCTTCCATTTAACCATCATGTTTCGTTTTTACATTTTGGGTTTATATTTGGATTAAACAAACAAGATGTAATGAGCTAATTAGTGAGTTTGAGGCGGATTTTGTTTCTTTTGGACAGATCCAGCTCTTTACCCATGTTTCCAGTCTTTGTGCTGAAGTATCAAAAGGACATATTAATTAACATGTAAGCAGCATTTCTCAGCTGGTCTTTTTAGTTTTTTTTTTCTATATTTACTTCTATATTATAGTCACTTTTATGCTCTTTTGTTTTTGTTTACTAGTTTGTCAACTAATGTATATGAAAGGTAGTTGACTGACTATCTAACGAGTGCTGTGAAGTGCACGCCATTGTTGAGGAGGTGCTAACCACAGAAACACGGGTGCACATGTTCATAGCCTTGAAACAACAAATACCTTTAATCAGAATAGGAAGCAAACATTTCAACAACTGATAATCATCATAAAGCACTGTATGCACTCACAAGCAAACTGAAATCCATTCCCAAAACATCCTGCGCTCGTTCGGGAAGAGCACATAATGGTTACTGATGCATGCATTTTTCCCTATAATACATTATACATCCATAATGCGTCATAATAATTTCATGAATGTTTATTACTTCCTGTCTGACAACTTTCTAAAGTCATATTACTTTTTTTTTTATGCGTTTCAAATAAATCACTCAACATTATGACGTTACCCAAAGAGAACAACAGAAAAGTTTCAATTCATATGGTTCGTCTCAGATGCAATTTCACTGAGCGCATACCATGATAAGCTGTGATTCTTGATGAATCATTACAATAACTATAAGCACTTTTTTTACGTGTTTGTAGCGTGAGATGACTCATATTGAAACACCGGTTTGTATGATTTCTAAAGAAATTAGGTATCGGTCAGGAAATGTCTGAAAAGTCATCAAACTGGTTTACATGTGCACTTTTTATGATACAGTATATAATATAATGTTTTCTGTAAATGCAAGCATGAAAAAATGTAATAAATGCTGGAGGTTTTTGTGTTTTTTTTTTTTTTTGTAGAAAGAGAACAGAATCAACTCCTACAGACTCTTTTATTGTTCTCTATGAGTCATAACATCTCTGATCGGTCTCCCCTTCTTCTTTGATGCCTCAGTGTGCTTTAACGGTTGAGGATGCTGAGAGTGCTTAATGGGCATTTAGTTGGTAGGAATTACTCAAACAGTGATGTGGCAGTTTTGATGATGCATCTGATGTTCAAGTCATGAGGTTATAGTTGATGGAAATGAGAAGCAAAAAAGGCTGATCTGCTCATTACAGTAAGTAGTGGATAGAGCGGGAATGAAAGTTTGTCATAAATGACCCTGTTTTGAATTATGTCTCAGGGAAATACAGTCCTTTGTTTTCCCAAACAGAAACCATGGAGAAGAGAGAAAGAGGTGCGGTGTCCTGCCAGCTGAACCGAGCTCTGAGGCGAAGCTTTGGTGGCTCATGTGAGGACGGCAGGATTAGTCTCGTTCCAGGGGTGAAAATTCGAGCCGTTGGCAGAGCATCAAGTGAGAATGTAAGTGAATGGACAGCAGATGGTTCTGGTTCGTACACCGGTTGTTTGGGATGTGCTGAGCAGGGCCGGGCCTTTGCGCCCCTTCAGACTTGGCACCCACCCTGCCTTCCCCCTCCACAGGACTCTTCAGCGAGCAGACTGTGAGTGCGTGCTAATGCTACTCAGAAAAGACCTTGAATTACCGAGGCTTACCCGAGGAAATGATGCTATTTACTGAAATAAAGTCTCAATAAGGCCCCCAAAAGCCTGAAGCGTGTGGTCTCTTTACTTGTAACGATACACGATCAAATTAAAGAAGTAAATATTTAAGCTGTTTACATGTTTAAGTTCACAAACCGCAACATTGTTGTTGCTGCAGAACCAAAAGGCCACACCTCAGCAACCACTTCCAGCAGTGGCCGTGTGAAAAGGTTGATCAGTGGTTATGATCTTGGGTTTTTCAAAGCTGAACTCTGTTTTACTTTTAAAGCCTTTCGGGGTTATTCAGACGCTTCAAAGGAACTAACACAATACATATTTTAAGTCACATATGCAACCAGACCCACCCAAACGCAACCTCCTTAACTCAAATCTGAATGTGGTCTCTCTCCTCACTTCTGACTGTCTTGTCACACACACACAGTAATAAAATAAGGCCAAGCATGCCCCAAATACAACCTTAAAGCTGCACTAAATAATACTTTTATATTAACAATTGGTCAAATGACAAACCCACACATCATTAACACTGAACTCTGCAGTTACTTTAGTTCAATGGAGCTTTTTTAGCGTCTTTCAGATCATTGCTTTGGTTTTTACAGCCTACAAATTTACTGTTTTGGTTCACCGCTGCAGATTTAAAAAGGGTTGATTAGCCTTTAGCTTAACCTCTACTATCCCCCCCTTTCATTTAATGTTAGATATGAGTGTGTTGCAGAAATATTTGTGATGTTACACACACTCTACTGTGAAAGATGAAATATTGCCTATTGCCATTTGGAGATGCCTACTGCAATAAGTAATAAAATGAGTTAAAGATGTTGCTTTTATTGACAGCAGGCTCTTAATTAAAGCAGTGTGGGATAATGAGAGTTCACCTCCTCTCAAGCATGCACTGCACTAAACTCAGCTGACACAACAGAAAATTCAAATGCAACCTTAGACCTGGGGGACAAATTACTTTGGCACCGGCCAGGCAGGGACTGTGCAGGAAGGCGAGCAGCAAATCAATACCGGTTTATAGACCTGAACTATGTCTAAATGTTCCTTCTTAGCCCTGCTACGTTCGCTCATCTTTCTGTCTTATGGCTGCTCGGGAGAGGACAAGAGGCGACATCGCACACGACGAGACTGCTGTGATGCAGATCATTACAGTCTTCCCTCCATCAGTCGATGTGAAGACTCTATTCTGGCTGTTGGATCGGGTTTTATAGCCGTCCATTCTTCTTTGCTCTCTGTAAAGCTTCAAGGCATAAATGTAAAAGAGGAAAAAGTACATCATGCAAGTTTCTGAACTTTCAGAACAAAACCCATGGCTGCCATCTATAGGCAGAATTGATAAATACGAGTTTTGAAGCAAAAGAGTGAGGGTTCATACAATAACAGATACACTCCATATTAATAAAGTAACAGAGAGATAAACTTTTCCTCCCTTTTTTCTGTCCTGTTTAATGTGCTTTTCCAACTATAGTAGGACAACTAGCATTTCATCTCACACACTGATGGCGGTGGAGCTGCCATGCAAGAACAACATGAGTTCAGTTTCTTGCTCAAGGAGACCTTAACATGTGGACAGGAGGAGCCAGGAATCAAACAACCAACCCTGCAATTAATGGACGAGCCACAGCTGCCACATGCATCAATGTCCTGCAGTGCAGTGTCCACTTTGTTTGTATCCCTCTCTGCGTTTCATATTGTTGGTGTCACCGATCGGATCGAATCTAATTAGCTGTAAATCAGCAAAGCACAGTGTACATGTTGATATAACTAATTAAAAACCTGTTTAAATGATAATAAACGTCCCGATGTGAGTTGCAGTCACTATGGGCAGGACGGAGGCCCTCAGAAATCCCTGTGGCGCCTCCTGTGTATGCAGTGACTGCTCAACCAGTGCATTCCTGCAGCACACTGTCCTGTATGTCTGCCCACGTTCACACATGTTTCACCGTTTCAGAATCTGAAGGGGCATTCACACACATATAGTGTTGAACAGGAGAAATTGTATCCGCCGAGCGATCGATTATCAATACACACAGATTCAACGACTTTTCAGCCACAGAGGTGTCTGTGGTGTCCCTGAGTGACCGCTCACTCTCTGTCGCTGCCAATATCGCGCAGCATGACCTTCGTTTTACATACACTGACTCAGCATTTGCTGCTTAATGTTAAGTGATTATGCTGGCGGTGACGCCCAGTTTGTGTGAGACGCATTTGTCAAGAATCCCCCTTAACTGCATTTTAAAAGCCTGAATACCAGCAGCCATAAATCCTGACTCACTGATCAGAGGCTGATTAATTCCTCTTATGGGAGAACAAGTTTTTCACGTTTATTTATGTGCTGTCGCTCAGATTTAAAAGAGACGGCGGGCTAAAATTCCCATCAACAGTCCAGAGTTGCCTTTTTTTTTTTCATCATTATTTTTCAGTTTGACATTGTGTTCGTGTAAGCTGTTTTGTTTTGGCGGAGGGGTCATTTTTCCTCGCACAGGACGACATCTCCATCCTTAATTTTGTCTACAAAAGCTTTGATAGGCTTGGTAGTTTGACTGTGGTCAATGCACAGAACATAACGAAACACTGCGCCTAGACATATAATCCCCTGTAAAACCACAATTTGCCGTATTTACATTTCAGCTTTTGTGCTAATTAAACAAACAGGATATAATGTGCTAATTAATGAGCTTTACAAGTGCTGTGCCCAAAGAGTATGTGGAAGTAAGTGAGTGGATGTGTTGGAAGCACAATGCATTAATGTTGGTAGGAGAAAATCAAAGCACCTGAGGAGAGTCTCTCTCTGAAAGCACAAAGGTGGCAGTTTTTATAATGACTGGCAGTAGTGGGCCCAGGTGCTCCCAGTCAGCCCAAATGAAAGGCCCCACCCACCAATTACATGTATCTGCAACGGAAAGAAGAAGCATGTCAGAGGGCTGTCACAGGGCTGATAGGGGGAGTTTGTTACCTTTGGTAGCAGGACGATTACAGCCACTAAAACTCCACGTCATACTCAAACAATTACACCTCTTAGACCTTCGTAAATTTGGTTAAGACATTCTCGTGTGTATTTAGATTTGGTTCATGTCAGGGTCAGAGGGTCATTCACAGCTCAAAATGCCACATGCATGAATGAATATGAATATGTGATACAGGAGGTAAGGTTAATACGTGAGGGTCGTATTTCAGTGAGTCAGGCCCACAGTGTATGAAATGGATCTGTGTTAAGGAAACTCAAGTCATCAATAAGTGTCACATTTTCTATATGAAGTGGCTGCATTGAGTTTTCGAGACAGTCTGTCACTGCTGTAGAGATCCAGATATGAAAGATATGATTTTTATTTTTAGGGATGACAAGTAATAATTCATGTATAGATTCTGCAAAATGAAGAAAAGAAGGATGTTTTCCCCTTCAGAAGTGAATTAATCAAATCATTTCAACTGTTTAAAAAGAACTGCATAACCAATATGCCGAACTATTCCTTTAAGAAACACAGCGTGTAAAACAGTGAAGGACACCACAAAGGCTACTTGCTAGTTTTGAAAAGTTTACCAAAACCAGCTGTGAGATAAGGATACAATGTCTAAACACAGAGACACACTTTCTGTACAAAGCTGCAACTCCTTCGCCAACGTAAACACGGCCTGACCAGACTGCAGTGACCTCTGTCCCCCGGTGGTGTCTTGGTTTGGTGGAGAAGCACTCCCTCATTACAACACCTATAACCGCCTCACGCTATATAATTACTGACTCACAACTTCCCAATAGCTGGTTGATGACATCAAAAATGTTGGACAGGAAAAGAGAAAAGAGCTCAAATTCTATTTTAAGATTTGTATTGCACTTCGAGGGGAGAGGCGATTCTGTAATATCGAGGGGGGGGTTGGGAGCTTTTTGTCTGTAAAGTCGGTCTGACTGGAGCCAGACGCAGGGGCCAGACAGTTTTATTGCATTGTGGGATTACTCGCTGGCTGAAATGAAAGTGTATCGTCACGGCTACCAGACCCCTGATCCTCAGTGCTGCCGAAGGGCGACTGCGTGACCTCTAAAGGTAACACAGCCTGGGGAAAATTTCATACAAGAACAAACATGTATGCTATACCTCGGCCAAAAGAGGAATGCCACATGACATTTTGTTCTGATATCACCACAGGAGACCCCCCCCGCCCCTCCCCGGATATTCAGCTAATTAGGAAACACACTGTGCAGAATAATGTGGAGTTCAAATCAGGTGAGATTTTGTTTACTTACAATTAAACGATTCTAATAAAACTGCTCTAAAAATAAATAATAATAACCAATACACGACATGCCAACAATTACCCAACCATGAAGTCTCTTGAGGTGTATTATTTCTAAATGGGGGTGATTAACACATAACAGTAAGAACTTCATTTGGTGATTTATTTAAACAGTTGCATCCCTCGTGTAATAACCCTTGAATATGTTTGTTGTGTTTGACTTTCTGATATACATTGTTGAGAGTATGCATCTTATCCTACTTATCTTTTCTGTTTAACAGCAATGGGCTAACTTGGCCATTATGAGTGCTTAAAACATGTTCTATTCACATCCTCACTGTACTGACTGTTTCACTTTTTTATGACAAATGTATTTATTTTAAGTTACTTTGGACGAAAGCGTCTGCTAAATGCCCTAAATGTAAATGTAAATCACATTATAGAAAGTGATCGTAGCAGAACAAAAACCTTTCGTTAAGCTGCTTTCAGCCATTATGCTTCAAGCTGAAAGGCCTTTTTGAGGATGTGAGACATAAGCTGTACATAAATAGTCTGATGGTGATCTGAGAGGAACTGAAAATGTTGATATTTTTAAACATAGACTGAAAACCCAGTCTGGATTTTATGTACTGTCTAGTTTCCTGGTTTTTAATGCGTTTATTACTCATTATTATATCAATGTTTTATCGTAATCTATTTAATGTTCCAATTTTATTTTGACTTCTGTCTTTTTTTTTTGCTTGTCTTTCCTTCCCTTCCTTACAATATTTAAATATTTAAGGTGTAAATTATGAAAAACTGAAGATATTGCAGATTATAAATGATTTGGTATGATAGCTGTTAGGAACAAAAAGAAGCATTTCACTGAGGTGAACAGGAAGGAAGATACTCACAATCGTTTTGGTATTTGACAAAGACAAGATCATGATTCAATTTCAAAACAAAACACTGAGATTAATGTCATTGCAGGGAGTCCAATGCATTCAACCATTGGGTCACAACATTGTTTTTCTTGCTACAAACACGAAGCAATTATTTAAAACAAAAATGTAATTTGATTTTACTTTGGTTATCAGTGTAACTATAGAAGGCTTGTTCATTTAATGTTCATTTTAATTGTTAAAATGATAATAGAGGTGTGTGGGAGGCAGTTTAGGTGTCGGTATTAACTTGATTTAGACAGGTGGTGACTGTATAAATATCTGTATCATCTGCAAACAAATGAATATTCCCTGACCGAATGTCAATATGTTATATATAAAATGGTAAAATTGAACAGGTGCTAATATAGAACCTGGTGGTACACCTTCTGCAATCTGTTAGGACCTCAGA
This sequence comes from Pampus argenteus, assembly GCA_036937835.1. Lineage (NCBI taxonomy): Eukaryota > Metazoa > Chordata > Actinopteri > Scombriformes > Stromateidae > Pampus > Pampus argenteus. The sequence continues at coordinate 6,482,949 of CM072868.1, forward strand.
CTAGTAGCTGTCAACATAAACCAGCATCTTTACCAAAAACAATGTGGCTTGTTTGCTGTAATTAAATGTGAATCTGCTCATATTTTCCACTAAATTATGAGATGAACAGGTCAACATGTGTATCCTTATTCCCGCTCACACCTTCTTACTCATGGAACTTTTCACCATTTCTGGTCCTTTTCCAAGTAACCGACTGCACCTCCTCTTCATCTGAACAGCAAGCATTAATGTGATTGGTCAGCAGGGAGCAACCTTAGATCATTACAGCCAATAAACCCGAGTGTGCATGAAGGTTCAGTCTGACAGGATGGATAAAGTTTGAAAAAAAGGTGTAATTTGTTGAAAATGCATCTTATCCTGACACTGAGTGGGGAGCAGGATGAGGCTGTTGCTGTTTTTATCTAACAACCCAGAAATGAAATGAAATTTAATCAACATTTATTTATCCTCCTACTGGCAAAGATGCTGGAAATGTTCTGCCTTTAGTTTGCAGTCTTCTCTCCTTCCTCTGAAGCCACGGGGGCAGCAGCCTCCAACTCCTGACCATCACAGCGTGAGAGCAGTGCTGGCCAGTGTTAAGTCTCAGTAATTAAGACTTCATGCTGTTTGACTTTAAAAGCTCCTAGATGGGCTTCCTGCAGCCCCCAGACCCTCCCTGTTGTAAGTAATTTATTCGATTTGACGTGAGTTGCGCTTCACTTCATCCTCGCCTCTCCCGCAACACACGCCTGTGTTGTGGTGGAACAATGGAGTTCCTCTCCACCTTTTGTCTGTATTTTCTTTTGTCATCCCCACGTCTGTATATGATCACAGTTGTGTTTAATTAAGTCAAAAGGGCCTTCCTTTAACAGAGAGCCCAGATGATTAGGAAGTCAAGTGCTTAATCAGGAAACGATTTAAGAATATAAACCAGAGAGGTACTTCCTTCCTACTATACTGGGATAATCTTCTGTGATGATGAATTACTGTTGCATTTCAGTCCATTATATACTCAAAGATCCAGCTGGCTTCTTAGTTTGGGTCAGTTGGTTTGTAATGTTGGTCAGGTAGTCAGTTGGTCAGTCCACCCAGAGGATGAATCTCTCTGAGGATGATTCCTTGACTTTTTCCTAAAGTGCCACCATGCGGTAGACATTTTAGTTTTTTATTGAAACGTCCATGGATTGGCATTAAATCTTGTACAGATATCCATATCCATGATGATGAGGATGAATCATAGAGATTTTAATGGTCTCGTGACTATTTATGTACCCCCACGTCAAAGAAAGGTGAAAAAAAATTTCTTAATACCATTGCAAGATGGATTGGAACACATGCTACACAGACAGTCATGATACCCAGAGTGTGAATCTTAATGTGTATGTCCCTCTAGCGCCACCATGAGGTTGAAATGTGTGATTATATGTAAGTAGAATGTCTAAAATGTCTAAAACTAAAATGGATTACCATGCAGGTTCATGCATACTTTGGTGATCTTCTGACTTTTTATCTAGAACCATCGTCGTGGATTATTTTACAATACAGTGTGTGTGTGTGTGTGTGTGTATGTGTGTGTGTGAAACAGCATTATTAAGTAAGCTGCATTATTAAAACATCAACAATAATATGAGATGATATGACAATATAAGTCAAAAAAATTAACAGGGTTATACTTCAAACAACACAGGCCTCCATCTGCTTTAGATATGGTAATGCTCTGTCTGCCCCTGCAGTAAATCTGAGCTATAAATCAGCTACGTTAAGGCCACGCTGATGTTGTTGTAACAAAAAAGCACATGTCACGACTGTAAGCTCAAGCCCTGGTGATACATCATCCAGCCAAACAGCTGAGTGTGACAGACTGATCTGTCCCAGTCAGGAGAGGTCTTCCTTTTAGACAAAAGACGAGGGCAGCGAGCACAAATCAGAACTAATCTGATGATAAAACATTATAAAACCCAAACTAACTGACTGATTGGTAATAAGCTGATCTTGCGGGAGGCTTAGTGTAATGTGAGGTGAAGTTTTATGACCACTCATCTGCTCCAAGGACTCAGAACTAACAACAACAGGCTCCAGTGGTGGTCGGCTGGCTGCTGAGCTCTGACAGCCCACACTGAGGCAGGCAGCAGTCACATGACGTGAGCCATCACGTGCACAAATGTTCACAGTTGGTGGTAGCAGAGTAGAGAGTAGCCAGCCGGCCCGGCTGTCAGACTGCAACCACACGACCCGGGCCCAACTGTTCACGAGAAGCATGCAGAGTATCAGATGCAGGGAGTGTCAGATTAGCTGCTTCTTCTTCTTGGGCCTTGTAGTAGTCAGAGGCTGACAGACACAGACAGGTGAAAGAAAAAGAGTTTTAACACTAAAAATAACAAGGGAGGTCTTAGAGGAGAGCAGACATGCAGGCAGACAGACAGAAGTCCCTGAAAGTGATCGATCGTGGGCTTCTTTTTCCTTATTTTTAATGCCAGAAAAACATTTGCATTGTATTGCTGTTGCAGGTATGGGACAACACAATGTCAAAGAAAAACAAGGGACATTTAAAGGGAGCAAAAAGGGAATTTATAAGAGGATTCAGAGTCCCACAGGTCAGATAAAAGATGAAATAAGTCAGTGAAGTAAAAGCTTTTCCAGCCACGTCAGCACCGTAAGAAGAAATACTGGGGTTCTCATGTTATATTCATTTATTTAGTTGATTTAGTTGACTATTTATTTTTTTATATAATACTGTATCCATTATATTACAGCATGAATCTGCACACTTACTATACAAAACAGGCTCATTTAGGTATATTTAACTTTACCTATTTAAAGTATATCAGGTCTGAACATAGAGGAAAACCTGTAAAATATCACAATATGTTTCTCATGCTAGCAGAAATGTCTCATGAACTGGATGGATTGCTATATATATATTGGTACAGATAATCATATCTTCCTCGAGATGAATTGTAATAGCTTTGGTGATCCTGACTTTTTCTCCTGCTCTGTTCAATTATGTGTTGTTTCCGTTTATATATACCTTAGAGACCTTTCCCAGGGAACATTGCATTGTTTAGTGGGGATTAAAATTCATTGAAGATTATATCTGCTCCAGCAATGCCGAACAATGACGAGGGATGTGGGGGTCTCCCTGTCACGACCCGGTAAGATGGCTGCCCACCCATTCTGATCAGAGCCTGCGGCATGCCATGAGCCCAATTAGAGCCTGATACATAAGGAGAACTTGGAGCCTTGTGTGTAAAACTTGTGTAACTGTGTGCCCTTTGCACTCAAACAGCTGCCTGTTTCATCAGTGGGCGATGCAGCGATGGCCAGTCTGCCAAAAAGAAGTCCGATCCTATGGATATTTTCTTACCGTTCTCACTACCCAATCTGTATGTTTATACCTTATTTATTAGGCCCCAGAGAAAACCACTCTGTCATCCCAGTTTAATTTCATATTGTGCAATAAGATATGCTGCTCTCAGTACTTTTTCTTTAAACCGTCTCTGGAAAACTTTCTGAGTCAGCAGAGAGAAACGCAGACTCACAGCGCTTCAGCAGCACTGGGAACGGCACACAGGATCTGTGAATGGCCCTCAGTGCAATCTGGAGTAACAATGTGGCTCATCGATGAAAACCTCCATTGTCTTTGCTCACAGTCTCAGAGGAGTCACTGCACAAAGGGGGTTTTGTCCCAGTGCCCAACCTCCTCCCAAGCACGCCCATCTATACCATAAAACAAGTTAAAATTTACTGCTGACAGGTGATCTATATGTAGTATGATTTATGTAATGACTACGATTGTTTTCTGTCTAGTCTATAAGAAGGCTTTTTTTCTGAGATCAACAGTGTAAAGCAGATAATTAAGACTGCTTACATCATGAATGTCATGCTAGTGTTATACTCCATCATTTAAATCCTCCATTGTACATCAGTATGGAAACCCTGCATTTGTGGCCTGTAAATCACAATAGGCAGAGTGAAACAGTAGCTTACAAACAGCCCGTGGGCTTTTTCCAACCGTATGCTGCACAGTTTCTTGCAAAAACATGAACAAAGAATGGAAGATATTTAAAAAAAAACTGTATTTAGTCTGTTATTTGTTTTTGTTTGTAATGTTTTGACTTCGTGGGACTTTGCTGATGGAAGAAAATAAAAAAAAACAACCCAGAATATAAATATATAGCTGGAAATGTGCATATGTCCCCTTTAAGAGTCTACAGTTACATCTTTGTTACAGCACAAGGGCAGTTTGTTAGCATACTAACATTTGATAATTAGCAATAAATACAAAGCACAGCTGAGGCTGATGGGAATGTCATGTTTCAGTTATTTGGTCATAAACCAAAGTATCGGGCCATAAACAAATTGGTACTAGAGTAAAAAGTCATGGATCACCAGTTATTACAACGAGAGGGACATAAACATGGGAACAAAATGTCACAGCGATCCATCTAATAGTTGAGATATTTTAGTCTGGACCCAAGTGTTGAACCAACTGAGCAACGTCACCAGCACGGCTAAAGTAGGAAAAGAAAGAATAACCAGAGTGTGCTGTGATAATTTAATACAAGCTTCTCCCTCTCAAAGAGGAACAACAGCAGCCGACTGTCTCCGACTCAGAGCGATTTCTTTTTCATGGCGTCTCAGCCACAGGTGGCTGCTGCCCTGAAAGCCTCACGCACTTTACACCGAGAAGGCGGGCAGCGAGGCCGCGGGCCCACGTGACAACATTTTTGTTGTAACTGCTCGGCACTCTCCCACCCTCTGCAGCATTTCATTATTTCCAAACCCATGAGTTCAAACAATTTGTCTGTTCAGCTCAGTCAGCTGTGGCCTTTGATGTGAGCTCCCCGCTGCTGCGGTCGTGTTCATTAGCTAACAATCAGTGTTTTTTTGGAACCATGGGAGCACAAAATAGAAATGGCCACCTCGCTCTTCTTCAATCTACATGAAAAGTGAAAAAAAACCCAGAACTGATTCACATTAGAAAATAGGCATTTTTACAAGAATAGTTTCTAAAGGTTAAATTTTGATGCTGAAGCCCATCTCATCGTTAATGTCTTCGGGTGGGGGCTTTTAAAGAATGTTGAAAGGACCCGCTGCTGTTTTACGGGGTAACAAAACTAAACACATTTCGCTGACGGATTCATTGAGTGTGAAAAAATGCCTCCTCGCAGCCATCTGCCAAAAACTTAAGAAGGAAAAAAAAGAAGAGGTAACCAGAGCCCACCAACACAGCATTATTTACCCATACTGCCTGCACAAACATGCAGACGGTAGCAGTGATGGATTAGGCTGGGGTTATCCCAGTCAGGCAACACCATGATAATAGAGTGAGTGCTTTTGGACCGGGGCGACGTGGACGCTGAAGTGATGAAAGTGAAGTCCAAGAAGGGAGTTTACTGGCCAACATGCCACAGAGGATTAAGTATCTGGTTTCTCCTTCTGCTCTTAATCTGGACTGGGGGGAATGATTGTCACTCTGATAAACAATACATATTGATAGTGTTCATGCCACCTCCAAAGCCAGGTTAACGCTAGGGATTAAACACAGGCACTTAAGAGTGGGAGGGCCTGGATTAGGGATGCCGTTGCAAATTCCTTTGTAAATGTTTTGAGGGCATAATTTCAGCCTGACAAATTCACAATATTTAACTAGACACAGCTTTCTGTGCGAAGGACCGCAGGGGTGACACGAGAGAGCTGTGGGTGGTCAAGCAAACTTCCAGTCGGCCCAGGTGTGACAAAAAAAACCCCTCCATCACTTATCCGTGAACCGGTGATGAAGAGGGTGCTGAGTTAGACAGGGTGGAGCGTTGTGTGAAATGGGTCAGTTAGTTACTATCGCAGGTGTGGACAGTGGAAGTGGCTGAAGGTGACAGAGACTGATGGCCACTGGTGTCCTAAAAGACAGAAACATCTTGACAGGAGGAGAGGAAGTCACTCTCTTTAAATCTATCTCGTATCGTCTTGAAAACTCACTAACTAACCTGTCTGTTATTTATCTGATTAATTGATTTGTCATGTAGTCAATAAAATTCCAGACAATGATTCCAAAGTCATGAGGTTTAATTTACTTATTTTGTCCAAGAAATGGTCCAAACGGAGCCTGGGAACCAGACGAATTTGTAAGCTTGTGTTTTATTTGCTCTGGCAGATGCGTTTGGCCCCGCTCCCATTCAGACAGATTTCTACTCCACCTGGCCTCCGTCCGGACAGTCACAACTGTTTAACTAATATGGGGTGGGTCTGAAACGATGACTGTACAGAGGAGCGCCGTTTAGGCGAGCAACCAACTACGTCACATGTTTTGTTACTCCGTTTTGTTGTAGGTCTATCCAGTTGCGTCGAGAAGCATTTTGGTCGTTGGAAATCAAAAATGAACTGAGGGGTTCCAGATTAATTGGTGTGGTGATGCCAGGCTAGTTCAAAACACAAAGTGACTTCACTGTGATAAAAAAACCCAGAAAAATCACAATAGTTGTAGATGGATTTCAGTTTGAACGTTCCTTCTTCACCTTGAAGTAGTTTAATTTAAGTATTAATCCATCCATCTAGTTTTCACTGCTAACCTTGCAAATATTGGTCTACAAGTAACGTAAGCAGAGAATGAGTTGAAACTCATCAACACTGACTAAAAGACACTTATAAAAGGTATTTTCTCACCACTACAAACTACAGGCCAACAATAAACAACAAGTTGAATCAAGGGCTCTGATGGTCTTAAAGGGAAACTCCACTGATTTGACACTGTAAAGTGTTTACTTGGGGACAAAACGTACTCCAAGCGGATGTGATTACACTGCGGTTTAGATTTAGACACAAAAGCTTTATGGAAAGATTATGGTTTGGGTCACTTTGTTAAGGTTAGAGAAACATGACCTTTTTCGTCATAGTTACAATAATAACCACGTGGTTAAGATTACGAGATGATTGAAATGACAGTTAAAAAAAAATAAAAATGAAATGTGACACTCGTGGGTGGAAACAGGAAACAAACAATCCACTGTTGGGTTGATGAAAAAAGTTTTGTCAGTTGGGGCTGAAGACTACAAAGATTGAAAATGTAAAACATCTGTGGGTTTGTCTTTGTAGCTCGCTCCTCATCTCTGCTGAAGGCTAGCGTGGCTCAAGGCTGTATTATCGGTCACAAAACACACTGAATCTGTACAGCCGAATGAATGGAGCCAAGTTGGATTGTGGGTAATGTAGTTGCCAAGGTTTGAAAAAGATATCATTTATGGTGGTTCTGCTAGAAAATTTTGATCCTATTTAATTAAACTATCCATTATAAACTCAATATGAGAAAGCAATAAATAATCGAGTACTCTTTTTAACAGAAAACTATTATATGTAGACATTTTTTTCTTTTTTGGGTATCGTACCATTGTTGTTTCTGTCATTTTTGTCCACCCCCATCGCTGTCATCATTATCATCTGGAGACATATTTGTTGTGGCTCAGTTGGAAATGAAGGGAAATTGTCACAGTGAAGAAAAAGAAAGATATCGTCTCCAAAAACAGAATCTCAGGACACATGCAAGTGCAATAATGGTGGTCTTTTATTGCAAACAAAGGACAAACTACAATCTACTGCACTTTCATCTCTGATTCCCGTGAGACATCAATCATTCAAAGAACAGCATACAAAATAATTGGTCAGAAACTCCCCAGAACAAATATAAAATGCAGTGAAAACAGGGTCATTCTCTGTGTCATGAGACAAGAGCCCCTCAAACGCTTGTAGGATGAACTAATACTCTGTGAAAATTACAGACCTCATACAAAAAAATAAGTTTTTTTTTTTTCAATAATAATAAAAAAAACAGCCAGCATATATACAAGACAATAATATTTTCTATGAATCTGGCTTGCCTAAATTCCCAGTGAAACTTTACTTATTAAGATTTTCTCAGTAACTAACTTGTTACATGTGTCCATTCAAAATGTTTAAGGCATGACAATCAACCTTTTGTCTCTTTTGGTGTTTCTGACAACAGCAAATCTTAAATATCAAGATGGAAGACATTTGAAAAGAATTTCCTCTCTAGTGATATTATTAGCATTTACTTTAATCCTTAATTGTCATATTTTAAAGTTTCTGTGCATCACTCAGCCCATCTAAGGCACCAACTATTCAGTAGGGGACTTCAGAACAAACTGTACATAAACGTATAAATCAAACGCTCGCTGAGATGTCAGCTGATCCTATTAGCTAACCTATTAGCATTATGTACATGTATATAAACATTAATGATGAGAAATAATGAGCATAGTAGGCAGCGAATAACTTAATTTACATGCAAGTGACCAACACGGATCCAAAAAAGATAAAGAACTTTACAAAAACATTCATCACTTCAGCTCATTCTGCTGTTGTCAAACACTCTTTAGAGATTAAGCAGAAGCAGATAAAAAGATAAAGTTTTCCCTGGAATTTTAAAAGCAGAGTTTGCACAGAGCGACTTTGCCAAATACAAAAAAACAAGCTGACAGCTATGAATCATCCAAATAGAAAATGTGTGCATGCAGACATGGATGTGCTATATATCACCGAGTTTGAGCACTTAGTTGCCAAGCGTGATGAGAAAAGTTAATTAAAAAGCTCAGTGTTTGAGGTGAGGACTGCTCTGTGAATGTGGGCTGCAGAGAGAAGATGTGTGGTGTCGGGTGAGCGTGTGCGACGACGAGAGTGAAAGCGAGCTGAAGAGATGAAAGTAGTTTATTCTCAGACTTCTAAATCTTCAACCAAAATTTCTGGCAGGGCTGTATGGGAAAACAAGGGCGGAGAAGGGTTAAATTAAAAAAAAGAGAGAAAATGTGCACTCGCACTCTATAAAACCCCCCACCCCCGTTCAGATCACACTGTAATACACATATATGGTTTCTTTTGGTAGCTACAAACACCCTGACTGACTGAACAGGGAACCCTTCCCAAAAAGGGTTTGGTTTTTCCTTTCATGTGCGGCTTTGCAGGGGCCACTGTGATTCATGTATCAATCCTGAGGAAACCACCACCAAATAAAATAAAAAAAGTGGAAAAGTGCAAAAGGTCAAATCAAGCCGTGAGAGATGAGATCACTGATGATGTCAACTGGTTTCAACTTATTGTAACTGGGGTTGTTGTTTGTAGGAAATAAAATGCATACATATCACATGTGCAGCTCTAACCTAGAAGGTTCTTAAAACGATTCCCCTGGATTAAATTTCTAGTTTCCATGATCGCTGTACCGCTCAGAGGAACTGCTGAGTAGCCAAACCTCAACTTCAGTCTGTGATCAGTAGTGATGTCAGCCACTCACAATGTTTCCAGCTGTGTCGCAGTGTATTCGGATAATCATCCTTGCAACACATGGCAAACTGAAGCTTATTAGTGCTCCTTTCTGTGTGCTCTGCTCTGCATTTTCAACAAGTATTTTACTTATTTACTGTCATAAATAACCACTGTGGAGTGTCGAGCAGGAGCAGTGAAAATGTTGGTGGTTTATGTTGCCACATCATTTCAGAAGATGACAGCTGGGAACGTCACATCTGGTATTTATAACACATCGCTTATAAAAAAAAAAAAAAATCTATAATGACCAATTGGTGTTCAGAAGAATCAGAGGATACAGAAGAGACAAAATGGAAAATACAGCGATGTAGCCTGTTATCATGGCGAGGGCCTGGTTGGCTTCCTTTTGATGTTTGCTGACAACTGTAATAACAGAGTTGTGCTTTTTCAGGGCGAGAATATGACTGAATTTACACATTTCAATACTTATAGTAGTGTAATTTGGTAGCGAACGGCGATATCTGTAAAAGTTGAAGTGAAGCTGAAAGTAAAATGACTCACTTGTCAGTTCATGAATAACATACAGAAGATACTCTTAGTTTGCCAAAACCATTTGAGGAACTTTACCAAAACTTTATAATTATTTTGTAACATACTTGCATTAATCAGCTTGTTTTTCCCTCTGTAATTCTCCCTTTTAATCATGTGACTTTCCCTTTAACTTGATGATACTTTGTGTTTTGAAATCATGCAATATAACTTGCTTTAAATACTTGTTGCAGCCACGATGAACACCTGGAGGAAATCAAGAAACTGTTTACAAAATGCCACAGAAGTTGTGAGGTTTATGGGAGCAGAGCTTAGCCAGTCAGGGGTATAAATACTTCACCAACAAGGGTCTAAACACCTGACCTGTGACCTGCGTGACAGACAGGTGCACAAACATACAATACAAAACCTCATTCACATCAGTTGATACTTGACCGTATGCCAAAGCCTCTTGAGCCTGCGCAGATAATATCACTGAGGGGTTCCAGCTTGTTTGTAGCTCCATGAAATGCTACAAAAGTGGCAACACAATCCACAAATACGTCCTTAAGGTTAAGTGGTTACAATCAAGGCAGAGCAGTATTGTTCAAAGAGCTCGTTGCGAAACTGAGCTGAGAAATTGTATTCATCCTTTAACTGAAATGAAACAACCTTTAATGATATTTATATCTGTCACTTGTTAAATCATTCTCAGTCATTTGTCTGTTTTTTCCCCCTTTCCTCACACATACCACTCCCTGCGTGAGATCACAGATCCGTCCATGTGGGACACATAGTCGCTGTCTGTACCATTGTCATAGCAGTCCTCCGGGAGGTAGGGGGAGCCGTTGTTCACTATGGGGCTGTGCACTGGAGGCCCGCAGGGATGCATGTTTTGGGTGTTGTAGTGATCGGGGTAGTAGTTTCCCTCCTTGAGGCCTCTGTGGTGGTCTCCTCTGTCGTCCCAGTCGTCCCTATCCTTGCGTTCAGGGGTGTAGTCGGGGTAAATGATGTCTCCACCCAGTTTGGGTTTCAACTCCTGGCTTCCTTTGCTTGTCTTGTCCCCGTAAACCTCCTGCAGCTCATGTGGCTGCAGCACGTCCAGCTGAGACTCCTTCTGCATGTCGGAGGGTCCCAGGTACTGCTTGGTGTAGTAGTCTCCTCTGAAGGTTCTGCGCTGGCGCATAAAGCACACGCCACCCAGGATCAGCAGGAGGATCAGGAACAGAACTCCACCCACTGCCCCACCAACTATAGTACCCAGGCTGCTGTCAGGTAAGGAGGCCAGGGTTGGGGAGGTGAACAGGGCTCTCTGCTGGTCTGCAGCGGTGCCGGTTCCAGATGTGTCGTGCAGCAGGGATGCGGTGGTGCTGGGGGCGGCTGTGGTGGGGGGAGGATCTGCAGAGCGAACAAGTGATGAGAAGATTAAACAAGAGACGATCAATGGCAGATGATGTGAGAGGTCATAAAAAAAGCATCCAGGGAAGAAAGACTGCATTTTATGTTCTGTAACAACTGACAAAGCAAGTGTGAATGGTTCTTAGATTAATTTATAACAACGCTTTGCCCTGTTAGAGCAGAGACATGCCTCTCCTGAGACCAAAGAATCTGTTGAAAGCTGTGCTGTAGAGCAAAAAGAGGGAAATGAGAGGGGCAGGAAAAGGTTAAGTGCTAAAAGGCATTGTGTGTGAGCATGAGAGAGACAAAGAGGGAGACAGAAAGGGATAGAAGGACAGAGGACATGCACTCATGAGCATCTGACTGAGTGCGATTAGCTCTTCCCCCCTTTCTTTCTAAACCCTGCTGTGGGGAAGTCATGTGAGAAGATGAAACACTGTGATCGATGTGAGGTTCCTGCATCTGATTTGTCCTCCGGTGGCTTGTGTTTGTGATAGCAGTCAGAGCTGTGTAGAGCTCAAGGTCAGGATAAGTGTCTCCATGCTGACCTGCAGCCTCCGGGGCTGAGAGCACTGATACCACTCGTCGATCTCCGCAACAGCACATCAAAGGCCTGACTACAAAGCAATATGACTCGCATTAACAGAGGTCTGCATCTCTGGGAGGTTTTTTAGGTACTAGTTATCAGAACCGGAATCCCTGTAGAGCTTTAATGATTTCCACCATTTGTGTAACTGAGTAAGAATCTAATTACCAGCAATTATATACTATGTGTGTGTGTGTGTCTCAAAGATCAAGGATAAGAGAGACAGATCAAGGTCAGTTAACTGATATACTGGCAATCACCTCTTTCGTCAGTCACTATCAATCCCACCCTAGAGGGGCACAGTTGAACTTCATGTAGGTTATGAGTATCTGCAAACATGTAGCTGATCATCTGAGAGACGAGCAGCCAAAAACCACAAGGCTACGGGGAAAACTGCAACAAGCGGGGGAGGGAATGTAGCTGCGCTCAACCTGGTATCTTCACATGGGAGGGAGGTGAGAGGCCGCATGCCCAAGTCTTTGACAAGAGAGGCAAGATAATTGCTCAGTGCAAGTCCTTCCTGGACAGGATGTCAGCTGTGCTTTCGTTTGGATCAGGACTCCAAACCGGGCCTGTAAACAGATGGAGCCTGACAGCCTTTTCTTTTTGGGGCTATTCAAGCTCTTTTCTCTTGACAGTGAGAAACCAAAAGAACTATGTGTGTTAGTGGAGTATGTGTCCAAAAGCCACAGTTGCTTTGTTTGGAAAAGGATTAAAAGGAGCAGAAGAGAAATGAAAATAAAAAGAGATGCTGAGTTCTCAGGATCCACGCCCTGACTTTACAATAATGAACTCAAGTAGCAAAGCTTGGACAGACGCAGGAAGCAGACGGGAGTTGTTTAGTATGCTGTGAGTTTTCTGACAAGGATTTATGTCAATAAATCTCTAGCATTTATCAAATCAGAGTGAAAATTCCTTTTGATGATTGTGGGAGGTCCTCTGTCAGGCCGTAAGTTTTAATTGTCATTATGAAATGCTGAACAACTGCTTTAAGACTATAAAATACTGTTGAATAACACACTTTATGGGTCATATACATACTCATGTGTACTGCAAATTTGCGAACACAATTCATTATGTCCCTCTGTGAAACCTGACCCTAAACAAAACAAAGAAAAAGGCTACATGGGTGCATAGTTTGCTGAACCAGCAGGGATAAACACTCTCTTCCTTATCTGAGAAATCTAATGTTTCCAAAACCACAACACTGGAAACGTTTGGTAGTGATACTCTTCATCTGCACTCCGTGCTCCTCTGTTGCCAGGAATGTGTGAAAGTGGATCTGGGCAGGGACATTTATATGGAGGCTTAACTCTGCTAGAAGTGTTGAACTGAGGGCGATCGTACTGTGAGGGTAATCTTACATCAAATACGCCCGATGAATGTCAAGAAGAACATGGATATTCAACTTAACCGCTAATTAAAAGTATAATTTATATAATGGAGCAGAGGGCAAAAAACATCTAGTTGCACTTTAAAAAAAAACACAAGTGAATCAAAAAAGTACCTTGTACCCAGAGGTTTACATCTTGACTGCGGAGACCAATGTTGTTTGTCACTTCACAGCGGTAAACTCCGGAGTCATTGCGCTCCAACGGGCGAGTGAAAGCAAAGCTGTTGTTTGAGATCTCGACACCATCAGGCATTGATCCATCCAACCTGTGCAAAAACCAAACATTATAGATATTTCACAGAGTAAAGAGCTACATACAAAAAAAACGTATTACACATTGTTGTGTTATTATATATGTGACATCCTTTTCAAAAAAGTGAAAAACTACACTTGCAATGACATCACTCCTCTGCTTGTTCAGTTAGGCTGCTGCGACTATTATATGATCACATGACTGTGATAATTTGAGCTGATTGCACTTCCATCAATCAAGTAAAAGCTTTCTACATGGACACAAGAAAAATAAAGAGCTTGGCTGTCGAGACATAACTGGTACTGCCATCTTAAATGGGTCCATATTTCTCATTTTCAAAGCAAGATAATGACAAAGGGTTGCCAATAGGTCAGTGTTGCTCTGATGCAGTGTTACTCTGATGCAGGAATCTTTTATTTATAGCAGGGAGCCTTCCCGGTGGGTGCAGCCGTGCATTCGACAGCTCCAGTGTCCAGGCTCCAAAGTTATGCTCGAGGTAATTTATAGACAGTCACTTCTTTGCTGCTTAATTTAAGTTTGCGATCTGTACAACTGGATCGCACGACAGCTGATCTGTCACGTAGTATTTGTTATAACACTAGTCACTCAACAAATGTGCTTCTTTTGTCCATTTTGTCACTAAACTGTTGATCAACAAAACAAATGTGCAGACAGGAAACCTCAAGTGAAATAATCTAAAAATCCAGGATAACAACTGGATCATATACCACAAAAAAATAATTAATTATCTCCAGGAAGTCCGTGCTGCATGTCTGCCACAACTTAAAATATGGACTTTCAGGGTGCGGCAACAACAGCATACAGTAACTGGGACTCTCTGAAAGCATGCAGCCCCCTATAAAATCAATATTTATTTGAATTCACAACACAACACAACACAACCTGCTCCTAAAGTACTAAACTGTGGCACCGATTGATCTAACATGAATAGGTAGTACGGACGTAACTCGGTTGGTACCCAATTAGAGAAACAACATCTTAAGGCACTTCTCCATTAGATGTGTGTGTTCGTGGTTACTTGATATCACTGCGAGTTATAGATCCAAATCATAAAATGATACAACTTCTCAGAAGATGATTTAATCTAAACGTTTTTCACAAAACAAAAATAATTTTTGGAAAATACTGACCTGATCCATGTGAAGTGATGGGCGGGTGGATTGGCTTTGGCACCACATATGAACTTCACATTTTCTTGTCCCACATACCAGTTTTTGTCAATTCCTGTTATTGATACCACTGGTAAGACTGTAAGACAAATACAAAAAAAGGTTAAGATGAAAGTTAAGAAAAAAAATTGCACAATTTACTAAGAACAGACAACATTTTACCTGCTACAACTGTACACTAAAACTTTTTTTTTTTTTCCAAAAAAGTAAAACACTATGAACCCAATAATCAGTCATTGCGATCCAGGGCAGCCTGGTGACAAATGAGCTTTTCCAGAAGGAACAAAGTGTGCATTATAGGCACAGTAGTGATGACAAAAACAAAGGCTTTGCAGGACTGTAGCACGCTACAGGATCTGATGGTGAACGCAAGCCAAGAGAACAAACAAATGACCCTGGGTTGGTGGAAAGTTAGAAGATGACAGACTCACGAAGACAGCAGATGTACTGCAGCCAATAATAAACTCCATTGCCTCACAATGACAAAGAAAAAGCGCAAAAGGAAGCAGGAGTCCTAAATGAACCCAACGCATGCCACTGTAATAAAACATGGCAAACACTGACTTAGATATCCAATTTTTCATTTTGATTTCTCTGGAGGACAAACGAGGATCTCATTACTGCACACAGGAAGATGTCTCTGCTCATGTTGTCCACTGACCCTTTTCACACAGTTCAACGTTGAAATTGTGCTTCTTTTGCACTTAAAATCCCCTGCCTCTGCATTTGACGTGATTTATTGAACTGGAAAGCCTCTTTCTTCCTGTATTAACCTTGGTTTTTCTGCCTCTCTGCCTGCTGCCCCCCAGTAGCCAACTGCTATTTGTATTGCTACTGAGGCCTGATCAATATTTCATAAAATGCCTTCATTAGCCTGCACTCAGAGTCCAAACAGAGGCTAACCCTTAGTACCGCCCGCCATGGAAGTATGCATCAATGATTATAACATTAAAATTAGTCTTAAATGGCTCTTTTATGGGTGAGGGAGGAGAGGTAGTAAACGGGCTGTTCATAAATCAAGCTATCAGCATGGCTTAGATATACTGTGCCTCTCTTAGTACTGACAATTAGAGCTTCAATAATAATAATTGTTTTGTTAGATATTGTGTTCATGATTATTCATCTTTATTTCTTTAGGAATTACATTATTTTGGTCTGGAAATTCAGAACTTAAAAATGTTTCAATATAATTTAAATAAACTGCATAATTTTAGCAACCCTTGTAGCTAAAACAAAGAGATGAATATATAAAATTTGGTGCAGTTGGTGAAACCTTGTAACAGGACAGTACCATGAAACCGCCCCAGATTAAAATTACCCTAACCCTTAAATCTATCTGAAAATACTGAGTTGGAATTTAAAGGATAACATATTATACATTTCAACAATCCCCATTTACAGTCTTTCAATATTACTTCCCTGCTCTCTGTGGCATTTAACCACAACTCATTTATTCCTACTGAACACATAAATCTTTAAAAACAGAGGATGAAAATACACTTTCATTAAAAAAAAAAAAAAAAAGGCTCATTCCCTAAAAAAACATTGCATTTGTTGAGGACTGCTCCTACTGTCTTAGTGAGTGTATACATCAGCAGGACAGAGAATGTGTAATTGACTCAAATTAAACTGCAGTGTCCAGGTTCATAGTAATGAATGAAAATACCACACAATTTCTGCCTCCCAAAGACTTGCAGCATTGTTAAGCGCTCGCTTTAAGGTTTCCATTTTATTACATTATGAGAACAACAGTCTGGGCAGAACGTCTTCCTCTGTACTTGATGAATAGCCAATTTGAGCTTGAATGTACCTTTCCTAAAGTAATAAAATAAAAACTTGGAAGGTAGCACTTCATGTTATGAGTCAATTGTTTGCACAACAATGGAGGTCTATGGCTCAAAGGAGTTACATCCGGCTTCAGCATCGCAGCCGATACTGGAGGAGGTTCAAGTCATTGTTTGTATTGGTGTTTTCATGAGATTGACAATAAGTAAAATACATTACCAGACCCATCTGTTAAGTTGTAAGAAAATACAAGAATGGTATAATTCAGCACTTACAGTGAACATTTAGTGTGTAGGGTATGCGGAACTCAGTTTGCAGGGCCGGGTGTCGCACCACACAGGTGAGCGTCTTCCCCTGGGCGTAGCTCTGCGGCTGCCACATGTAGGGCACACGTACGGTGGAGGTGCCGTTGGGCTCCTCCTGATGTTGCTTCTCACTTCTTCCGTATAGCTCTGTCTCCCAGAACACCTCAGCAATGGGACGCCCGTGCTCTGCTATGCAGGTGGCTACCAGTGACTCATTCCCGCCGTCCAGCAGAGCTGTGGGGCCAGTAGACACGTATACCTTTGGCTCCACTGTGTGAAGGAGAGCGGAGAGGAGGAGAGGGGGAGGGGAGGAAGTGACAAAATGGAGAAAATAATAGAAAAATGACTATTGATCATAAATTATGTCCATAAGATGACGAGTGTATGGACTGAAGGAAGTGGCCTCGGTATACTTAACTGCTAGAGAGAGCAGATTGACTTCTTCCATTTCACATATATGCATTAAAAATTGATGAAGCATGCTATTCAATCATACAAAGGCATTTCAGTGGAGACTCTTTATTGTTGTGCATCAAACATATAGTGCATTTGAAAAAGTATATCAGCGCCTAATGCATGTGACTATGAGGGGGAAAAACCCTTGACACAGCAGAATCAGAGGCAGTCAGCACAGTGGTGTGTTTGTATTAGCCTGTATGTTGCTGGAAGATGAGGAGCTGCGTTACTGTACACTTCTCAATGCTTTAGAGCTGTGGTAATGCTACACTGGCTTCCTGAGAACTGAGAATAGTAGACGGTTTAGACATAACAGAGAGGCTAAACAGATCCATGAAAGTAGGACGTGACCAGAATAATGCAGCCCCGTCTACCTGTTGCACAAAGCAGTAAAACCATTTATCCTACTATAAACCATTGTTGGCCTGTTTAATAATCACAGCCTGTCAGAAATGACACTTGGAGAAAGTTCAACAAGACAAAGGAGGAGAAAGGACAGTCCAAATACAAAAGAGAGTCTGTTGAGAGAGCGAGAGGTCACAATGGAGAGGAAGCACAGAAAACTGGCTACACAGGTTACACAAGACACTGACACCAAGCTATTTTTCCTTTTCCATCAGTACTTCCACTACTTGTACAATTCCCAGCTCGTCCCTCAGTCTCATGTTCATGTCTTCCTCTTTGCCTTCTCCATTTCTGTCCCTCTTAAAAGAGCAGCTGCTCCACTTACTGCAATGGTGACAGTTTTAAAGGCGGCACGTGGAGGCACACTGATCTAATCCACAAGACAAGGCCATCACCTTTAAGACATCTGCCACCCTCCTCCTCCTCCCCCTCCTTCCCTGCCCAGCTCAAACTACAAATTCAAATAACTTCGGGCACCCATTTTTCCAAAAATAACCTGGCGTCTCCTGTATCCAGCGCATGGGCGGGGACGACGTCGTCAGTCATCCACCTCACATTCTTCATTCACTTCTCTCTGCCCCTCCTCACAGGCGTCCAACTATAAACAGTAGCTGCTCTATGTTAGGAGGCGAGCTGGCTGGACCTTCAGAAAGACTAAATCAGAGAGACGTGTTAATTTGGAGTCGCTGTCAGGAAGGGAAGGCAGTGCTTTGGATGAGTGGTAATGCTTTAGTGGAAAAGGTAACGATTTCCCTTCAGCAATCTGGCTGCATTGGCCCTTTCTCGCACACATACGCACAACGAACACTGACGTCAGTGCGGGAACCCCTATAAAGACCTGATTTAACTGAATGTTCAAAGATTAGACATCACGTCTGAACATTTTTTACTAAAGGAAATATATATGAAGCCTATAATATGGTAGTTTTTATTATTTAAAGCAGTTACTTTGGTATGACGATAAATGTCAGTTCACATGTATGTTTTGTTTTTAAGACAATTATTGTTCAGCAGATTTGTCATTAACCTGTCAGCAGTATAAAACAAAAGGTCATTCTAATTCATTCACTATCTGTGGCACACTTTCTTTCTCTGTTTCCTTCCTATTTCTTACTAACTGGGACTTTTGGCTTTAATTTCCTCTTTAACTGCAAGTAGACCCAAAATGAAAAAGAAAGCATGAAGGCTGTCAGCCAAATGTCTTGTGATACTGATTTAACTCTAATGCCGTTATTGACAAAGTTTCTATAAAGTGTAATGTCCACTGCACATGTTAAACATTACGATGTGATGTGACTTCACTCGATTATTATTCAAGGATTTCAGCCTTAATTCATTGCTTTAGTTCAGTTCATTTGAAAAGAATGAAAATGAAGTCAAGTGCTCTCTCATAAATCTCAAAGCATAAACATTGATAAAAACTGTGAATTTTCAGTTGGAAAACACAGTTGAAACTGAACCAAATACACATTGCTTAACTGTTATTCATTATATTAGAACAGTATGTTAATCAAATCTGTTTTTACGTAAATATATCAAAACGGTTTTGTCAACCCAAACCAAGGCAGAGATGAGAAAGCCGCTTCTCATAATCACACCCTAACTACATCTGAATTCTAAAGGAGGCCTAAACATGTGTTTGTGTATGGGTGTGTATGTGTTTGTGTGAAAAAAAAAAAAAAACATGCCGGAGAAGCTCCTCAGAGCAGAGAGTAAGTTGTAATTGAACTCTGTGAGGTCCCAGACACTGTGGCTGTCACAGCAGCACTTAATGTACCACTCATTAGTCATCAGAGTCTCCTTCAGTCTCTGGAGGGAGGCGAGAAACTTCTGCCTACAGCACGATCTCCTTCTCTCAGCGCTGCCTGAGTGCAACCCAACAACCCATTTAGGGCTTGAAACGTGTGCTGACCAGAGTGAAAGTTCAACGCTTATGACTTTCAGAGAGGAAGGGCTATTGTGTCCATACAGTGTAGAATATGGATGTGCGCATGACTACACAGACTGTATAACATCATGTATGCAATACCCTGGGAAAACAGAAAATAGATGCTAAGGACATTCCCCATTAAAGATTTAACATGCATATAAGTAGCAAGTATTTTTTTTGTATTTATTATATACTACAACCCCATATTCTTTGCTTTTGTTGGGATTATCACAGAAAGGCAATTCTAAATACTCCATAGTATAGTATTTTTTATTACACATTTTTTTACACTGCACACCATCTGCATCTTCATTGCTCCTGAGAGCTTTACAAATGGCGATTACTCAGCCTGACGTGGATTACAACATTTCAAGTTTAGTGACGATTGCTGGGGCTGAGGATGAAGAGGCCAGGACTGACAACAACCTTCATGACCTAAAGGGAAACAGCTGCATACTGTAGCTTTAGGAACCGCGCTACAGATGAAACTTTTCCATGCAGCTTGGTTGAGTGCAACCAAATTTCATGTGAGTTACTGTGTATTACACCCTACAATTAACTTGTTGTAGCATGCAACTTAGTTGTGATACGTCGGGACTGTTCATACTCCCTGTAATCTTGTTTATGCGTTTGTACATGCTGTCGCCTTCAACTTGCATGAATATGTAAGGTCCCTTACTGAGGAATGATGAAACATTTCGAAGAAGAAGAAATAAGTGACAAAGCACTTTTTTAGAGTGAGTGACAGTAAGGTGAGTGAGATGGGTGGGACCACCTCGTAGTAACGTATACCGCTGCAGATTCCTACAGATTTAAATGTTCATGGCATCTGTCCAGGTAGTAATTTTAGAGCTGGATTCACTGAGTTGTATTCCTAAAGGGGAACCACTTGGTAGTCACCTAAGATTTGCTTAATCACAACCAACAATGTACTGCTTTGAAAAGTAAGATTAAAGACAGCATGAGGATGCACTCAACACAACAAAAGATTGAAGAGACATCGTTCTACTTTACCTAATACGTTAACGTAGGCTGATGCTTGTGTATTTCCCAGAGGAAACGTTGCCACTTTGCAGGTGTAGGACCCGATATCTGCAAAGCCAACTCCTTCAAGGATAATGGTGGCATCTCGTATGGAGGGGGAAACAAAGGCGATGCGCTTGGCGTAATCTGGAGAGATGGAGATTCCTAATTCGGGGTTGAACACTGCCAAAGTAATGGTGCCCGAAGGAAGATGACGTTCCCAAGAGCTCTGTGTGAGACTGAGGTTGGAGCCCACCTCTATTCTACAGCCCAATGTGATGCTCTTCCCCAGCACTGCGTTCACTTTCTCAGGAACCACCACCTGGTTACTGCTCACACCTGCTGAGAGAAAAGGACGAAGATTAGAGTCAAACAAACAATGGAAACACATCATTGTTGCAGCTATAATTAAACTTGATTCAAAGATTACAGTTTATATTCTCTGCTGTCTAGCAGTGGAAGAAAATTGTAGGTGAATTAAAATCTAGAACATGTGAAAAACATGCACATACAGGACTGTTTTCTACTAAAATTGTACTGTATGTTTTTGCAAGGAAAACATGGAAGAAAAAATAAAACAGATTGTAGTGTAATTATTGTAAGGTAAATGCCTTATACTGTATCACAGTGCTGCAGAAGTGCTTTTCTCTTTTCAGGTCACAGAACAGTGAATATCCTCTGCATGTTTCCTTTGAATGTTTATAAACAGGAGAACAACTTTTTGTAATGCTCCTCAACAATTTGAGCCAGTATGTCCTACTGCAGTACGTCTCCTCCTCACTGGGACATGTTGTGTTTTAAATGTTAACTTTCAATTGCTGGGGATGTGTCTCATAGAGGTCTGGATACTGCGCTACCGCAACGATAACTTCATCCTGTGACGGCTACAGCGCTACTGAAGCAGATTACTAACAACAGAATATGAAGTGAGTGAGGGTGAAAATAAAAGGCCGATTCTCTGGAGTGGTGCGTCGTCGAGGAGTGTTGTGTCGATGCTAGGAAATAGGAGAGTGGCGTATCCTGACATGATGTGGCACAACTCCAACTAATTAATTCCCCTCACCCATCATCAGTATTACTTGTCCTCACATAGTCACACTAACATCCATTATTTATTTATTATTTTCAGACATGTTTCATCCTTGAGGTTGAAAAAAAAGACCAAACTACGTCTGCGCAACTTGGCTTTCCCTCTTAATAAGCAACACACATTCACTGCAGGACACTCAAGACTTCCTCTTGGTAATTATGAGAGCACCTTTTAAGCAAGAAAGGAAAAAAACAACAACTCTGGACTGACATGAAACAAAACATGCAATTTATTGGTTTCATTCCCTCTTTTTATGAGGGTCTTTTACTTAAGTTTACTTAAGGATGATATAGTTATTTTAAAGTAATGCAACATGTTAATTTTGTTTAGAAAATTCATGGCCCTTTTAAATGCTGTAAAGTATTGATGTTGTGAAGTCCAAGATGAGCTTGTAACAACAAATGCCAGAGATGTCAGAGCAAAATAAAAAAATACTTTCTAACGTTTGATGTGGTTTCATGTTAATAATGTGATTTTTTTTTTTTATGTTATAGCAAAAAAAAATAAAATAAAAAAAAAAATCAACCAGCTCAGTGGGGAATGAATACAGTATCTTGGAAAACCAACCTGAAATAAATCTTAAATTACATGTTATGGCTGCAGCCCTGAATGGAAAAAAACTCATCATAGGCTCAGGTTTTTGTATGAGCACAATAACACAAATGAGTCATTGATAGAAAGGCTTGAACACTTTAAAAGAGACTCTACAAGAATTTACAACACTGGTCAAGACTGAATTGTAGAATAAATTTAGATTAACCCTTGTGAAAGCATTTATTTTATGAAGTGTAAAAAGGTTGATTCCATTCAAAATATTCAAACCGTACGGCTCAGCTTTCTTGACACGGTTGCAGTCAAAGTACGCTATATTTGGGTGCCATAAATTTCCACTTTGTACGTAGCCTCGGATGTGTATGGAGTAAAGCTTATAAAAGTGGTCCGCTGGCTGGTATTTTGAGTCTCTGGCATGTA
Organism: Pampus argenteus; assembly: GCA_036937835.1. Classification (NCBI taxonomy): domain Eukaryota; kingdom Metazoa; phylum Chordata; class Actinopteri; order Scombriformes; family Stromateidae; genus Pampus; species Pampus argenteus. The sequence goes on from CM072868.1 coordinate 6,505,509, forward strand.
TGCGAGTGGTAAGCCACAGCAATGCTATCTTGGTTTGTGAGGAATATAGCCAAGGAGGCTGAGGCTCCTCGTGCTCCATTACGTGCCCTGTAATTTGAGTGATTACACACACACACACACGGTTTCTCTCTTCCAAAATAAGGAATAAGTGTGTGATCATGTGTGTAAGAGTCAGGCATTTTGTTTGAATGGTTGTTAGGTCCTAAATGCATGCTGCATTGTGTTGTGAAGTTTCCTGCTATGGTATAATACTTGGGCTTTCCTGTTTGCTTTTTCCTTTGCTGACCCACATTTTCAAAATATTTTCCTTGTGTATCTTGACTTATTGTGTCAACTAATCTAGCACAGTTCTACACTGTATTTAGGCTTTTGAGTTATTAACCTGAAGTATTTAACTCTGCCTTCTATGTCATTTGCTTGGAAAAGTCACATATCCCCACAATAATTTAGGGATTCGTTTACATCTTTTTTCCCCACCTTTGATTCATGAGCTGATCTAAAGAGAAAAAAATCCTCACGCTGCTATAATGTGCTTTGCAGTGCATGTGTTGCCCCGTGTTTGCATTGCGTCTGCCAGTCCTCTGGGTGCACTGGTGTGGGGGAGAATCAGGGTCAGAGCTGTGTGCGTTTCGCATTCTCCGCTTCACAGCAATCTGAGCTGACACGACAGCTGTTTGTTGTCACCTTACTAGTGCACCTTGGTTGTTTTGCTCGACATAATATAACAAAATTATACCGCAGTGACATAAGCCTGACTGTGAGATAAATATTTACAAATAGACTCTATGTGTACAATTTGTACAAGGATACAGATGCAAGACTGAATATCTGCAGTAGATGGCTGTTACAAATCCTCAATCATGCTTGACATGTGTGACATTGTGTTGATGCATGCAGACACGTGTCTCAGTCCAGGCTTCTGCCGAACATACTCCACATACTGCAGCTACCTGACATGACACTCCAACTGCTGCCGCTCGTAGTTTGTCTCTCTCACTGTGTCGGCTTTCAGGTCTGTCAAAGCATACATAGAAATTGGACTCCATCAGTGCTATGTTGTGTTTGTTTTACAGTGAGCATTTGGGACTAAGTAGGAAAAACATTGAGAAAAAGGGGGGGGAAGTGCTTAAAGTGGACTCCACCCTTAACATTAGGGGAGGAGAGACAGATGGCCTCTGCATGGGATACCTACAGCCAGGAGGAGAGTGGGGAAACTTGGCACCGCTAGCAGAGACCATGAAGAACACGGCCAGCGCTTGCAAACTAGAGCACCGTGACATATTATCTAAAATACTGCAGGCAAATGAAATGTAAGCAGTGCGTTAAACAAAGCTGTCATGCTGTTTCATCAAGGAAATAGGCGTACAGCTGCAGAGCTGAAACACAGGCTCAGGACTGTCACTAGTTTCATTACTCGTTATCCATCTTATCCAGCAAACAATGTTCAGAATTTTAACACGACTCACATGCAAAACAACATTTTGGTTATGCTGTGTTGCTGTTTTGATATTTAGTCAAGTCAAAATGTGACACTTTGCCCCAAACAACAGGAACTTGACCGTAGAGGAGTTGAATGCACTTTTGCCCCTCTTTCCTCGAGAAACCCAAGGAAAGAATGAACTCATGGGAATGATATGCCTGCCGTTTGAAGAAATGCTTCATATTTGTTTCTCCCCCTCGTGACATCACTAATTGCGACAAGCTGCTCGAAAGACGAAATGCTAAATCAAAACCTTCCTCTTTGCCTGGCAACCGGCTCAAAAACTCCACGTCGGCCATTTGATGAGCCAAAATCTCCACCTACTCAGACCTGACCTAGCTGCAGCCCTGACCTCCTGAGAGAAGACAGTCTCCTGGCTGGAAATCCTCTCAGTGAAGCCTGCAATGAATGTCAAAACTGCGTGAGACAAGAGGGATCCGAGGCCAGAAACATTCACAAGCTGCAACAAAATAGACAATATGTCATGTTCATGTAGACAAACTCCATGCATAGATTATCATGTCAAACAGCACTCATGAGGGACTGATCTAAAGACCTCACAGGAGAAGAATGCAGACATGAGATCTGTGCAGGAGGGAGTGTGGTTTAGGACTACAGCAAGAGGAAACACTGAGTGCTCAGCAAATGAATGAGGACACAAAAAAGAAATAGGGCAGATATTAAGAGGAGGTTCAGGGATGAGTTGGACATTCATTTTTACAAATTCATATGTACACGACAGGCAATGACAGTCTGACAGAGTACTTCAGACCACCAACTCAAGACCCCTGTTAGAAGCACACACATGTACTACACAGTTAATTTAAAGTTTTTGCTTTTTATACCTTCGGCCGTTGTCTCTATCGGTTATGATAACATTGCAACAAGCAACGGTTGAGATTTGCGAACGCAGCAATAAAGCTACAATGAAGTACGATCATACAGGTTTGTCAATGAGCAAACTGTTTAACAAGATTGTCAATGAGCAAACTGTTTAACAAGATTGTCTAAGACAAAGTAGCACACTCATGATGTTGACTATTAGCCCACTGCACAGTAAAACTGGGTGTAAGCAAACTACATAAAGCAGTAGGTTGAGCCACAAAGTTGGTCTATAAACTGAAATGGATGTTTAAAAAAGACTATTTTACCATCTGCCTGTGTTTTATCTCCCAAACAAGTTTGGCTAACCAGTTGGTTTGTTTAAATCCTGAATCATCATCTGATCATTCAAGTTTCTTACCGTGTCAACCACTTACTTTGGTGAATGCTATTTTATAACTGATAGAAAGGATATCCAGGCCTACAGACCCGAGATCCAAGCTGAACTAGAATTATTTAAACACAAAAAATAAAGCCGACTCCACCCTGTTTGGTGACATCGAACTGAATGATTTCCAAGTAGTGAGGAGAAAGTTTACATCCCTTCTGTCACTCTCCAAAATGCTAGCCTAGCCCTCATACTCTTTCTCGCTTCAATAATTTTTAAATGTGTGTAGGAGGTTGGTCCAAGCTGAAGGGCAGTGTTTCATCACTGTTTAATGAGTTCAGTAATTCACACTCCTTCCAGGCACTAAAGTCCCTTAGTCTTGTCTAGGCCAATGGCAACATTAGCCGACTATTAAACTTCCATCTGATTGTCAAGGTCACATTTCAACACGTCCATTAACACGCTTTCTGTGCTGGATAACAAACCATTTTTACAATCTGAAAAACTCTGCCAAGCTCATACAGACCCAAACTGCATCCAATAAATGACTATGTGATTTAGTAGTAAAATAATCAATTATTCAATGGACTTTAAGAGCCCACAACAACAACAACAACATCAACAAATCCTAACCTGGTCCAAGAAGACAATCAAAATAGCACATAAGTTAATATGAGTCACCTGTGCTTTTAAAACTAAACAAAGTCAACAAGCAGTGTATAGCCTTTTGTTTGGTATTGTAACCATCTAAGGAAGACAAAACAAATCACACAATGCCTATAACTCACACACACACGCTTTTACTCTGATTTGATCAGTTAGAAACCGGATAGGCGAAGTGGTTTATGTTTAATAGCATGTCTTTATCGCAAGGAATATTTGTACAGCGTGAAAAACAGTCCTTACACCAACTCTATTCTTCCCCTCCTTCCTCCCTGTTGTATCCTGTGAGGGTGTGAGATTATTTTTTTTTCAGTGGGCTAATTCATGGTGGAGACAAACACAGGCTGACAAGCCTTTAAAAAGAGGCGGGTGGACCTCATTCACATGTCACTGTCCTCTTCAAAACCCTTTTCTCTTTACTCTCCCATAGCAGTGTGGACCTCTGTGTCCTTCTCGTCCGAGTCACATTTGATTAAAGATCGGTGCTTAAAAGAATAAGATCAATAATGTTGACATACAAAGTGTCAGGATAGGTTGCAACCTCTTATCAGAGTCAACTGCAGCTACAGTTGTAGGTCTCGTGAAGGACAATGTCTGCCACTGTGTACCAAAGAAACACAAACATTCCTACAGCGTCCCGCCTTATTGTGTGGGACTTGTTATTGTTTGTTGTGTGGGTTTGTGGTATTTTTAGCATGTGCACACAATGCTATGGACTGAGAGATGGCAGTAATGTTAGTTTTTCACACAGATAGATTACATGCAAGGAAATGTGCAATTATTGAACAGAAGAGACCATTTGTAAAAGGCACAGGGTGTTATAGGAGGCATTTTTCAATCTGCCTTGATAATAAGATAGCATGGTCTTTCTCAATTAGAGCCTAAGTGTATGACATCCCTGGTATGTTAGTGCTAATTGAGAGTGCACTATGACCAACATCACATGACAGAGGTGTTGAAAACTGCACTGCGTTAGGAGTGTTGGCTTGTTCTTTATTAAATGGCCGAATGTTCTCTTTCAGGACTTCTACTGTTGACATGAAGGTCCAACTCTACAACAGCCTCATAATAAAAGATTAACTGTTGTACATTTGCTCGACTTTGCTTCACTGCAGTTCTATCACTTCTGAAAAGACATCAGACACCAACAAGCCCCACACAACTATACAAAGAGCAGAGACATGCTTTTATGCATACCAGTGTCCTTAACAGAGATCAAGTGTGTACCCAGAAATGTGCAATATAAACACACGTTCAAGAATGATGCATTAATTTAAGCAGACTTATTCACCAAATTCTAACAACTTAGTTTGAAAAATACTGTAATTTTCTGATAAAATAATTTTAAGCATAATTTACATTCATTAGGACAGAAATAGATCCAGCCCTTGTTGGGTGGTGGTGCTGGTGGGGGTGGGACATGCAGGGAGAGGAAGGGCCCTCTACTAATCACAGACTCCACTGCCCTTGACTGAGTCTAAATGGGCTACTGTACTTTCATTAGGCTGATCTAACATAATTGAAACATAGTTTCCCACATGCCGCAGAGACCCCAGAGGGAACAAAACTGTTTTCCTTTAAAATTATTCCCATGATTGTCCAATTTTAGATTTCTTGCACGACTCCTTTATCTGCCATCAACATGTATTTTTCAAGGATTAACAGTATGTCAGTGACTGTCACATGCAGGCTGCACACACTGCATGTGTATTGTCTACAATTACCACAGATTTGCTTTATATTATTGGTGTAACAGAAATGGAGCTAATGGTACTAATGGTGGGTGGTTAACTACAAAAATGTTATTAGCCACACTTTTTATCCAACAGGACGAGGCCTGTCACAGCTACTTTTGTCAGACAATATATTGTCCCAGAAACTATTGCAATAAACAATATTTTTTGCCATTTTAAAACCATGTTATGCCACTGATAATATAATAATAATAATAATAATAATAGCATAATAATGGAAGTACACCCTTTCAATGAAGTTTCAATTCTTAATATATTCAGACAATGGAATGGAAATGTGAAAATCTTTCCCTGAGCGGCAAGGTTAGACGGGATTATCTGCACACAGCTCCCATGTCCAACATCACATGCAAACACGGAAGTGGCCGAGCAGTAATGGCAGGCCATATATCCATATATTGTGCAATAAATATTGATATGTAGACATGATAATGCTGCTAATTACGTTATCATACACAAGGTGATAATGCAATTATGATAAACAGGAGAAGTACGAGTAAGTGAGCAATCATCACCTAAAAAGGTTTTGAAGGGTAGGATTTGAACATATTTATCACCACTTCTGTTGTTTGGCTTTGTTTGAAGTGTTAGATCTGCAAAACATGTTCATCTAATCTTATTCATGCTGTATGTGAAGTTGTGCTTCTGTATTTGCTATGTCTAGTACTTTGAATTTTATCTGCACATATGTTGAACAGCGATAGGAGGGAGTGGGTGCTTTGCACGTTTAAATGACATCATTATTTGTGTAAATTTAAATTCACTTACACTGTTTATTTAATACCTTTTAAAAACACAAGTAGTAATATAGAGTTAGAGTAGGGAGTTAGCAGATATGTTTTGCTATATTATTATTGTCACTGCTTGAATTAGTCTTTTTCAGGCTTTGCTATTTTACTTTTTTTTTTTGTTTGTTTTTCAATTTGCCAAACCTTCTCAAAGTGTGATGCAGCTCCTTCCATCGTCTATAGAAATGTATGGATGCAATATCGATTGAGGAATGTGCTTTGGGCTTCCTCAAACAATCAACATCACTGCACATGTCAGCAATCACCACTTCACAACAGGGGAGGAAGTAAAGCAGACCAACAAAAACCTCTATACTGTGTGTATCTAGTGGTCAATAAAAACAATAGTTTGGTTAGTGCGGTATTTCACCAGCATTATAGCCAGAGGGGAGTTCATTTTCCTGGCACACCCACTTTTCCTGGCACCTACTCTCACCCTGTTTCTGCAACAGATTAAAGTAGCGCTCTTGATGTTCACGTACCACCCACTTTGAACAGTGAGAACAAGGAGATTTAATGCATAGGTCACTTGAGACACATGGTTAAAAAAAAAAATCATAGCTGACATCTATAGTGACCTCACAAAAGCCACAGATCCATGTATTTGACAACATCCCAGGAGATACCTTTAGCCCACTCATCTGGCTATGATGACATTTTATGCCCTACATCCTGTGCAACAACTGTATCTCTAAACTTTATTCAAAGGAGAATATTGACAAAATGTCAAAAGGAAGTCAGGTCTGTATTAGTTACATATATACACAAGTTAGAAACATAATAGGCCCACTCCTTTCAGGAAGTGCATTATTCTGAATGTTACATGTCTGATTTGACATGGTTTCCTATAGCATAAAGCCAACTTGGATATAAAAGGCCAATATTGAGAGTACGTAAAAGGCAGCTTTGGCCTGTAGAGAAAGTAAATCTTCAAACTGTGTCGCCTTCCTCGTTAAGATGCATTGCAATCCATACAATATCTGATATTCTGACATTGGTTTTCAGCCTTAAATAGAACTGGCCACTTGTTTTGTTATGATCCTTTTCGCAATCCAAGTAGAGGCAAAAATAGCAACCACATTGAACTATCATGTTTGTCAACAGTGAGCAGTAATTTATGACTCTTCCACTGTGTGACAGAGCAGCTAAGCTGTTGAAAAAAGATAGTATACTGTATGATTTGCCTTCTTTTATTAATACTAAACAGTAACTATACATGAAGTCTTATTTACAGCTTTATTCAAAAAAATGGGATCATGGAAACCTAAGTAACAGGGGTAATGTGGATATGGGAGGTGTAGCATGGATGCTAGGGGAGTTCAGAATAATTTGGCTGAATACCAGCAGGGATATAGTTGTGCAAAGTCCTATTCAAGATATTACTGCAATATATCAGCATCAATGGCCAGAGCTGCTTAGTAAGCCAGATAGGTCAGGGAACTTCATGTTAGGGGACAAGTCTTTTTTTCCTTGTACAACGCATGAAGGACTAGTCCTAAAGTCCTAATACACAAAAATCAAACAGCATCATACCTTAATATCTTTGTCACAGACAGTCTGCATTTAATAATGTAAGTGCTCCTGACTGAAATACATGAACATTAAAACTGTATCCTCACTAACAAGAGACTGGCTGGCCGATTTCACTACTTTAGACTGTCACTCATGAGCAAGTCCATTATAGTAAATAATGCATGCAGTGAACATTTCCTGCTCACTTATGGTTTTGGATATGTGATCTTGAGTTAGTAAGTGCGATGCATTTTCTTTCCGCCGCTTCATTCAGTTGCATGTACAAATGGTTATTTGTTGATACTGTAAGCCTTCACAGAGGCTCTCCTTTAAATAGTGAAGGCTAAATCAACTTTACAGGAAGAAATTAAAACCGTTAATAACAAAAGTCAGAACTGTGGTTAAGTGATTTTGCTGAAATATTTTGAGCCAAAAGTCTCTTTTCATTCTTAACATGTATCACAGATTTGGAAACTAGATAAACACAGTGTTCAGAGCTAGGATGTGGGTGTGTTTAATAGAGACAGCATGCTACCAAATGCAGATGGACACTGAGAGCAGATGAAATATCCAAGTTGTAGGTGAAGGGTTCATTTCATCACTGCACACTGGTAAATGAGACAACACTACTGATAGCTTACTTGTATAGTCAGAAAGTCAGTATTTGGTTGGGGGGGTGTAAATAATCTCCCACTTGGGTGGTAGGGGTGTGTCAATGCATACAGCTGACTGTGTGCTCATCCCAAACATTATTACCACCTGACAGCTGAATGAGTGAAACAAATAAGGCTTGGAGGGTAAAAAGCAGCCACACCTGTTTCCCATAACCCGAGTGCATCTCTCCTGGGGGATTCAACTGCTGACTGAGCACATCCTGCATGTATACCTCTTTAATATGAACTGTGAAGCCAAGTGACCCTAACTTTAGGCACATACTGTGATCTGCTCTTTCAGGGAAAAACCTTTACTGCTATAAACAGCAGGCAAAAAAGGATCTAAAAGGTTTCTCTCTGTTCATTCACAGTAGGTAATTAACCATGGAAATATCTGGAAGCCATTTATACAGCGCAGTTTCCTGTGACTCAGTGATTGAAACAGTCAATTCCTGTCTATGCTAGATTTATTCAGTAGACAAGACTTACAAGCTAAGGCAAAGTAAAAATATAGCTAATATTAGAGTATTCCATGTATTTTTCTTCATTTTTCTCCCAATTTTGAATGGTTAATTACCCATGCACTGTGGTCCTAATGACTGGTAACTCCCAAAGTCGGACAAGGAAGGAAGTAGACACAAAATAATTGATCCTACCAGAAGCACTGTGATTGGGTTGAGTTAAAGGTAAAGGCTGGCATAATTCTATATTTTTGTTATCGTCATTAAATCCTATTGAAAGACCAAAACTAACATGCATTAGGCCATCTCACAAAATTTTCCAACTTCCCAAACTAGCCTGTGGTCCCCAGGGTCACAGATATAAAGTTATTTCCTAAAAACAGCAGGGTACAGTACAACAGTGAGGTTCATTAATGTGTTTTTAATAGTTTCTGGACAACACTGGAGGTCTATGGAAACTATGAATAAGCTCTATCACGCTACAGAAACAACTCATATTAGTAGGATAAATCCAATGTTGGTTTTAGTCTTGTCATGAGATTGGTTGACAATAAAAACATTTTATTGCCAGATTTTGCCAGCCTCAGATACAGCAAAAGTACTATATTTGGAGTAGGGCTGCACATCAATCTGCCTCATATTTTCTTGATTAATTGTCAGAATATAGTGAGAACAGTAAGAATGCCTGTTATATAATTTTGTAGAGCTCATGAACATTTTAAAATGTTTAAATGCCTCGTTTTGACCAATCAACAGTCCAAAATCCAAAGATATTTAGTTTACTATCATGTATGACACAATTTGGCAAATTCTCAAATTTAAAAAGCCGTAACCACAAAATATCATGGCATCAATCAACTCATCTAAGCTCTAGTAGTGATTACGTCACTGAGAGGACATAACTCACACAGTTTGCAGTTTCATTACATTGATTTGAGTGAGGCACAGCTTGAAGTTCAATTTGACCACTTGCATAAGAACCCCGAGTTATAAAGTATGATGCATTTTCACTTCCTAATTTGATGCAGGCGGTCACATGTTATGAACAGCAATAAACACATTCAGAAATCTCTTTATTAGCCTGAACACAACAAGACAAGTGAATCCAATTGTGAAACAGGTTACTGCAGGCGGTCTTAAATGGACCAGTCATTGATGCTCATTTCTTTCGAAAGCAGTGAACTGAAAGTGATCTACAATTGACCGCAGTGTCACAGACATTATTGTCCTCTTATTTACTGTAGTTACAGCAGTGTCCAGAAAAAGGCTAAAACTGGAAGACACAACATAAAAAAGGACCACCAGGGAGGAGCTTGCCCTACAAAGCCTCTGACAGTCACATCTGTTGGGGAAGAGGAAGCAAAGGGTGGAGTCAACAGAAGCTGGTGACCACAGCCTGCTCCCTGAACCCCACACGCTGCCACTATGTCCCACAACAAAGCAGCACACTCATCTGCTGATGGCTTTCCTTCAAAAAGAAAACACTGCATGCATTTAATGTGATTAGGAGTTTTCAGTCTGCTGCCTCACAACTGAGATTTAAGATCAAATGAGAGGATCAGATGAATGCAACAGCTGTGACCAACAGATGTGCATCCAAATGCTAAAACTTTTAGTTTTTATGTCCTCTAACAACCAGTTTGGATCATTAACCTCAGCCTCATGCTAAATTTGTCATATGGAGATATATTTTGCCATTAGACCAACCATTATTTAGAAAAGGCTGACTGGAGAAATTATTTTTAAAAAAAAATTAAAAAAAATCAAGTGAGTCAAGCACAATTTATTGTCTCAGCTTGATAAAATGTTCCACAATAGAAAGTAAGGTTGGCACATGGCTATATTTCTATATACATGTAGGCTTTTAACACAAATTTTATGTTAAAATTGACACTAACATTAAATTATCACTTCCTTCGAACATGAGGTCCCAGGACAAAGCTGTAACTATTTGGATTTTCAACATGAAATATATATATTTTTACTAGGCCACATCTTGTTGTTAATTAATAACTACTGAAGCACATTAACCTCTATACGGACCAAATTTTGCTCTGTCAGTGCAATACTTTTTCAAAATCTATTTCTGTTTTGAGTCTGTAATTTTGGTGGCTCCATTACTACATTATTTATTTAGATTGTGAATCATGCAGCCCCAAGAGAAGAAACCACAAAAGTATGGTCTTCAATTACAGACCTCACCGCCAGTAGCCACGCCTTGAATGAATCCCCTCCTCATAAACCCCATCTACACTACAGGCCATCTGAAAATGACAGTAAAGAAAATTGACATCAAAACTGCTAGCATCACCAAGTACCCGTGCACATTTGTGTAATGCTCAACACACAACAGAACGCGCAGGCCACATGGGCTCCTACCATATGCTACTGACAGTAAAAAAAAAAGGAAAAAAAACTGCACAGGTTTTTGTTCCAAATAGATCACCAGGAGATTCTGCTGGTTAGTTTGTCCTCTGAGTTAATAATCAGTGAATTTGCTTGTTGGGGTAATTGGTTGGAATGAGAACATGCATACACACGGCACCGAACAGCACATGTTTGGAAGCTAATCAGCTTAGTTACAGGAGTGCAGTGTTGATTTATGAACCACTATTACAGACAGAAAAAAATATGGTGTGAAAATGACAAAAATGTGTGTGTTTGTGTGTGTAAGCAATATAGAGATGGCACTGGATAGGGATACAGACTTACGCCAGTTCCAGAAATTGGTCTGACCAATATATCACCATCATCATCATCATCAGATGATATATTTTCAATGGACTGTTGGCTGCAAAAATCCAGTATGGGTTGAGCTACACTAGATACTAAAGTAGTGCTGCCAGTTGACTAATTGGTTTGATTGACAAAAAATAATCAGCAACAACTTAGGTAATCAATTGTTTAAAGTCTTTTTTTTTTTGGTGAAATGTGAATGTTCACTAGTTACCCAAGTTCTTAGTCTTCTACAATTATAAATTGAATAAATTTGGCCTTTGAACTGTGGGTGAGATTTTTCTGATGCTTTATTGACCAGGCGATTAATCAAAAAAATCATCAGAAGATTATAAAAATAACCATTAGGATTAGGATAGGCTTTTTTCAGATGTATATGGACAAGTTTTATGATCCCTTTTAGAATCTGTTACTGCAGATATGAAACGTTTTTATTGGCAAAAAACAAAACAAAACAAAAACAAATGGTGTATTCTTAGGCAGTATCTACTTATGTATGTGTTTGTCTCTTCTGTCGTCTTTGCATGCCTATCATATATTGTAATCCTCAAACTACTGCACTACTCGGGACGGTGTAGAGCCTGGAAGGGGTCCCGGCTGGCATGCAGCCCAACTGCAGGTCAATACTTCCAGAGACTCTGAGACTGCAGTGCCTCCCTCGAAATATGTCTTCATTTCTCCTGCCACCCTCACGCCCATAGCGGAGGAGCCTGCGCTGCCTCTCCTCTCCTGTATCACATAACGTAAATCCCCCCCATCTGTATCCAACCACTTGGCAAACTTTTCATAAAAAGAACCATAAGTGACACCCAGAATGTTCTTTCTCGTTTCTATTTTGGTACACTACGAATTACTGTTGCCTCTCAATGAGTTTCTGGCCATATGAGTGGGAGAAACCAGCCGGTATTTCCCTCTTCACTGCCTGAGTAATGTTAGCTAAGTCATGATGTGACACACTGAAAGTAACATTAACTGTTAGCTAGGAAATGTGCACAAAAATACCAACAAATCAGTGCCGCATCTAAAGTTGTTGGAGTCATCCAGGCTGAACGTTTATTTTAGTTAACGTTAGCTTTTGTGTAATTAGCAGTTTATCTCTTAAGGTATGGGTTATCATTAACTATTGTTAGTCACGTTTAACGGAGTTGAAGTCAAATGGGAAAGGATAGCGAGGTTTAGCTAACGGTCAACCGACGCCAGCAGCTACTTTCCTTAACGACGTAACGTTAGGATAACTGTCCAAAGTCAAGAACCGTTAGCTCACATGAAGCTAGCTGAATATAGCCCAGTTTAGTACAACGAGGACTAGCCGCTTTTGGTCGTATTGTATCGGTGACTAACGGTGGACACTGCGAGTAGCTCCGCCGCAACTTCTTTCAATGGCCTCAAAAAGAAGAAGTGTGTGTGTAAAATGACAAAGAAACCGTTAACTCACAAGTAAGTCCGTACAAGGTGAGAAGTGATGTTAAAAGTCGCAGTCCGTTAGATGGCAAACTCCTCCTCAGCGGCGATCTTTTCTCCATGATTCCCTTCAGTCTGTGCGCTGTGGCACTATGATGAGTCCCTGCTCTGTCTGGCTGCTGTGCTGGCTCGCGCTCTTGGACAGAGCAGTTCTCCATAGCAAACGATCCGCGTGGGCTGTACCACTCCTGCAACTACAACAAACAGACACGCACGCACACAAGCACGCACGCACGCATCTTCCCCATCTTTCACTTAAGTCACGTGCAGTTTTGAGGTACTTGTGCTTTACTTGAGTATTTCCACTTGATGCCACTTTATACTTTCAGTTCACTACATTTCAGAGAAAAAAAATATTCCACTTCCTACATTTATTTCACAGCTTTAGCGACAGTTGAAGATGTGACATAATTGATAATATAACAAACTTTAAAAACACAGCAAGATTAAACCAGTAGTATTTCAACCATTTTGACTTTTGACACCTTATAAAAAGCAGTGTGTAGTCAGGCTTACATTTCAGATGTCTGTGTGTTATGAAACGTGTCACATGGTATCATTTCAATGTTCGAATGATCCAATATTTCAACAAACATCAGTGATTAGAGGAGAAATTCCAAAAACTGAAAACAGATGTGTGTATTGGAACTTTGTTTTGTCCTCTTTCCTCTCCCATTAATCATCTTGTGACCCCCCCCCAGGTTTATCTGGTGACCCTTTGGAGGGGTCCGACCCCAAGGTTGGGAACTACTGGACTAAACAAACTAACTGTATATAAAGTAAAAAACAGTCCAGGTTCATTGTGTATTAACTTGATCAACAGCGAATTTGTTTGGTAATGCTGTACACATCACCAAAGTACAACATAAGATGAAATGTTTAAGGTGACACCTACAATATTACATATTCTTTAGGGACCCTCGGTTTATATTGCACTTACATTATGCATTTCCCCAAATAAATTTGTGCTTAATTAGATTACTGCAAATTATTTACTAGTTACTTATACAGATAAGCAATGTGCAGAAAGTGATATAAATGAGGGGGCCAGTAGGGAGGCATGGCTCATTATTACTCCAGGGCCTCTACAGGGTTAATCTGACCCTTGAGAGGACTGAGTACAAGTGGATAACTGTTAATTATTTACATGGGGATTATAGAAAAGTTTGTGTGGCTCAATAGAGGATCCCCTTGTTCCCACGACACAAATAATCTAGCACGCTAGAACTGCAGCGAAACTATTACTTTGTACAAATCAACATTTTAAGCATGTTTATCTTCTTCACAGCAGTGACTGAACAGATGAAGTCTCTTTGAGTGAGACGCTGAACCTTTATCTGTTTTTGGCAGGTCTCTTGGGTGTTTGTGATGAGACCTGTAACCTTTTGGAAACACTGTAGTCTCTCAAACCACTAAACCTATCCTACTTCATAGTGTTTCAGGTTCAATCAATCAGAATGCGGCAGCCATTTATGGCCACAACTATTATCACATTATGTGAAATAAAGTAAAAACATAGAATTATAGACATTTTTGAGCCTGTTAAGAGATAATAGGCATATTTAGAGTCAATTAGAAGAAGCCACTAATCAGACTTAATTCTACCTAGAGGAGCAGACGTGATGATGGTAATCATTTTAAAGTATTCTAGGGTAAAAACAAGGAAGTGAATGTGAAAGTTAATATAAACCCCAGGAAATCAGGTTCTGAAGGACAAAGCAGTCACATGCAACTAAAGCGTCACAATTATCCGTTTGTGAAAAAGTGCATTCTCACCAGCTTCGACATATGAACACTACTGACTAACTCTGTTCTAAAACAGTGTGGTAATAAAACATTGCATTGCATTGCTCCTCTTCTTTGAGATAATTACAGCTTCTAGTCTGACACGTTCAGGAATCCAGCGTTGTGTGTTATTATCTTGCACTGTACTGTAGCTTGAAGTGACAAACTTGCTCCCTCAGCAATTTTAGACGTTGTATTTATTCACTGAGAATAAGCAAAAAAGATTTTTTTTTTAAATGCTTGTTTCACTATAGTTCCCTCTTGTCTAGATACCCATTTCATTCCACTGTGACATTTTCATAGGTTGCATTAGCTCTGAATCCTCATCATGGGACACAAACTCTGCAGGGTCTCTCCATCTCCTGCAAAATTGAACCTGTTCCCTCTACAGCGCTACAGCTCAGCTTCACTGTGATTAAAGCATGACCCATGATGTGTCACCACACTATACCCCCTGCCTTTATACCCTCTGGTGGTTTATTTATATCCTCAAAGAGCTATAAATCCCCAGGTGAAAGTGCTGCCCTTTTCACCAATCAATCTCCCCTCCTGGGCACTTTGCATCGGAACAGAAAAGTCAGTACAATTAGTAGGCTCGTGTATTTATGACATGATAAATCACATCTTATTTTCTTCCACAAAACATTTAATGTGTTAATAATATCATCAATTTGGGTGAAACAGCTTTAGTTCTGCTTATTCACATCACTGGCGTAGTTGAGGCGCATAAATGCTGCATAAATACTCAAACCCCCTCAGTAGCACTAAATAGTTTATGAGCATTTATGGCCCATGACCTTTGTAATTGTGGTTACCTCATTGAGGGTTTATGCTACAAAAATACTTTTCTGTAAGCGCTATTACATTTTCTTCCAGGCAGGCGATACTGCACTGGCACCACCTCCCCTGTGACCAGTGGGTGCACATCCACAGACTGTCTGGGACATTTGGTTTTACAGTCTGTGAAAACAGCCTTTGTTAAACACAACATTCCTCACTAGTCACACTGGTGAGCCAGTCCTTGCACACCTCTAACCACCCCCACCCCCCTAGCTATACTCACAGTCCCATCCCCTGCCAAGGCTTGACCATGTAGACCAAAGACAGGTCACCTCGCTGCTGACGCTACACTCTTGTGTTCACAGCTCCACACAGGTTTTCCCCATAATGAGCTCCATCTGAAATGACCCTCAGTACATGCTGACCTTTGGAAGGCATACGTAAAGACAATTAAAGCAGCTTATCTGTTATCTCGCATATTCATGCTACTAAAGGATGAAGGTGTATATATTTAAATATCTCAAATACTTTATCAGAGTGTATAACATACTGTAAAGGAAAGCACACACGAGAGCAGGAACTGAAAGAAATTGACTAGTTTTTAGGGTTCAAACTGACACAAATGAATGCATACTGTACAACATGCACACAAGCTGATTTAGAGACAAAATGCTGCTCATTAATGCAAATATACAATATAGTCTCAGTAAGGGATCTCCGACAATGTAAGGTTTCCATTTACTATTTCAGATTTGTTGGAATAAGAGAGACAAAGATTCAGTTTAGATATGAAACTGCAAATGCAAGGAATCCAGCTGAAGTGATGCAAACTAAACATGTGTTGTAATGTATTTAGATCGCCATCTGCTGGAATAAATCACACAAAGCCAATTGCAGCAGAAAAACTTAATAATTACCTGTCTGTGTGAAGTAATTTACATGGAAAACAAATTATCCAAATACAAATTATTAAAAATATTCTTGTTTCCCTTTAAAAAATAAAAGACTCATAACATTACAAACCAACCATCGCTTTTAAACAAACAGCAGACAGCTTTGTTTTCTGTTCCGTCAGTGTGGAAAGAGGTGACGTTGTAGATGATGTGATGACAGGGCCAGTGAGAAACAGCCTAAAAGCTCTACAGAAGGCAGTCAGGGTTACGGGTAATTTGCAGCAAAGGTAGAATTGTTGAGTGAAAAAGAGAGATACAAATAACAAGTAAAGCAACACCACCTTCAGAGATACTCTCAGAGGAGCATGTGAGGAATCACTGGGGGAATTTGTTCAATAACACCATCAGTAACATGCAAAAGTGAATGTGCTACCTCCAGCTGAATGATTATATTTCACAATAACAGTTATTTTGCCAAATGCGTGATGGTTTTACACTATTTACAAAGCGGCTTCCAGGCAAACAGCATTTTCCAAGATGACCACAGAGGACGTTTTGTTCACATAGTTGGCGCAAACACCTCTCATGTGTCTCATGATATCATACTGATTACACCAACAATTAGGCCAAAACAAATATGTTGTTCTGACTTCAGCTGTTTGCATATTCATCTTTTGGCAACATTATGAAATTGGAAACATAGTTTTGCCTCTATTTTTAGCATCGGTTAAATGTTTTTGAGTCATTCGGATCCACTTGATGTTACATTAAGACAAGGCAGAGCAAGCTGTGTTTCATTTTTCTGGTGGTATTGTGCAAACAGACAACCAGGAATGAAGTTTTTAACGTTTTGTGCATTTGTTCAGTGCCTTGACTTTATTATTCATTTTAAAAAACATAACCCACCAAAGTCTGATGCTGGTCAAGTCACAATACACATACAGCATAGTCTTCTATGCTGTACAGAACTGATAAACATTCAAATCCCTATTTTCCCCTGCAAGATCAATAAAGGTACATCTTATCTTAAATCAAAACCAAACATTTAAAAGGTAGTGCTGAATTAAAGAGATGTGTGTCAGCATTATTTGATGCGAACACATACATTTAAACACGATCTACTAAGAATGAGACATGTAGCATGTTGCAAAGGACATTGTAAAGGTAATAAAAATATATTCAGATGTCATGGCGGTCGTGATCGTGGTCAAAGAAATCCATATTACTTATAAAGATTTTTATGCTTTCCTCCATTTTTTGATACCTCTGGGTATTCGTTTTAGTCCTCTCGGAGATACGCCTCAGGCACATCTTCCTCATCATTATTATTCTCTGAGGAGGCAGCGTATTGACCCATCCGTTCAATCTCCATGACTTTAGCGTCAGCCAACTTCTTATCTGCATCTTGTGAGAGTTTACGTGCCTCCTCAACCTGGGACTGGGCCACCTGAATGTTTGTCTGTACTGTGATGGTCGCCTGCTCAGCTCCTGGGAACACACACACACACGCACACATTTTTGTTAGACTGACATGAGGTGTGGTCATGTGAAGCAGGCACTCCTGTCAATCGTCTCCATTTAGTTTTACACAAAGCCTTCCGAGTGACAGCAAATGATCCGTACACTGTCCAAAGTGTAACACTGACAGCAGCTGAATAGCAACAGGCACAACCGGTGGAGTACAAAGCTTTGAGGAGATGATACACAGCTACATGCTTTAATTCATCATAACAAAAGCCCCCAAGAAAACCTTCCTCCACCCTTCAACCATGACATCCAGAACCATTCAATCAAACAGCCATACAACACGCAGACATTTTTTTTTTTTGCACACCTGACGTGTACGCTGCCTCAGCTGCCGTTTCACACAACTTGACTGCGATGACCCAGGTTGACTCGAAACGCCTGCATTCATCTCGTCTGTCACCAACCTGTCAAGACAGGGAGAATAAAAAAAAAAACCTCAAACAGCTCTGCTGTCATATTTATGGCGTGGCGATAAGTACATGAACACAAAAATTGAATGCTAAGCTCAGCCTTTCTCCAAACATGATAACTCAGACTAACCTCTGCCCGCTGGCGAATGATCACCTGCCAGATGGAGTCTTCCTCTGCTGGAGTCAGTGTTCCTATTGAGGCAACATAGCGTCTTTGGAGAGCAATGAGTGTGTGCACAGCCTGTTAGCAAACAGAGGGAGCACATACACAGTCAATAACGTTTAAAATGATGAACTATGGAGGCAGAGCAGCACAGAGGATGATCTTCTGGAAGATGGGCCCTTTTCAAAGCATAATGTAACTTTAGAGGGAAAAAAAGCTGTTATTGTAAAGTGTTCAGTGAGGTTTGTAGATTATCCCTGATGATCCTGAAAAGAAATGCCTTTTTCTGCATTGGTTGCAGGAATTAGAGAGAGATTTTAAAAAGTCATGCCCAATAAAATCCAAACTGTCTGCATGTCGATCACTAGAGTTAAGTGGGAACAAATATGCCTCGTGTGCAATTTATTTATTCTCACCAAACAGGATCACCACATTAGGCTCTTTTACTTTTCTGCAAAAGCTTTAAAAGTTGCCACAAGCCCAGTATAATACGTATTTATATTTTAACATTCAAGACATCCTCTAAAATTTCTTGAGGTGTACAGCTCAGTGTCGTCACAGCACATAGTGTAAATTTTAGCCCACTGTATGTAGAATTAATGGATTCTTGAATCTATATGGTAATCCAGCCATCTAGGGGAAAATGTTTAACACAAGATAGAAACTTACCTTTGAATACTCTGTAATGGCATCTATGAGCGCCAAGGTGGTCTGAGAGAGAAAAGTGCTTGAACTGCTTGTAACCAGAGAGGCTGCTCGTTTGATCAGAGATTCATGAGAGAGATTTTCCACCTGCAAACGAAACAAAATGTATGAATCTACAGTTTCTCGTTTTCTCGCTAGAGTTATACAGAAAGTTGCTGTAATTTACTATATACACATTACCTGTGTGAAAGGGATAGCACAGAGCCCACCACCCACGGTTAGAGAGGCTATACTGGTGTACAGAACATTTCTCCATCTTCCCAGCTTGTGGACTGCAGGTTTCTTGCTGCTGAACAGGACACGCGAAAAACTCCTATAGAAAATAAATAGGTACATTTTTACTTTACAGATTATTTATTTATTTATTTATTTGTTTGTGCTGTGTGAACCCCTAACTATGACCAGGTGCAACCAGCTACTTTTCACGTTGTGTTGAACAAATGACAACAAATGAAAATGAAACAATCAATTTGAATTTCAGGTTATAACACTGTAAATGTGGAAAAGTCCAAGACCGGTGAATACTTCCTGTTCTCTACTACTGAAAAAACTGAGGTTAGCTTGAAGACATATTCAACTGTGCCGTAATTTACTCTTTTAATTGCGTCTTTCATGTCTGTATGATTCTCTACAACCCAAAAAACATGCTATTGATCATTTTAGACACTAAAAAAAGTTAAAAGGAGTGAAGTGACAACTTCCGGCTGTCACTGCTAGTGTTGATATGAAACAAAACATCCTCATATATCAATGTTAAAGTCGACTGTGACATTTCAGTCTCACGAAGCAGTCAGCGTAGTATACCGTGTAATTACAAACTTTACCAGTATGACGTTATCTTACTGTAATACACGTCCTACCTTATGAAACCGAGGCAAGCTGCCCCTCTCCGGAGCGCGGCCATGTTGGTCCGACACATAAAATGTTCCGCTCACTGGTCGCAGGTTCCTTTGTTGCACTACCGGCTCAGACGGAACACTGGTGCCCTCTTGTGGTTAAAATATATATTGTTATCAATCTAAACTGCAGTCTGCTCAACATCAACCTTCCATGTTCTAGTTTGATGGATTTGAGAAAATATCTGGTAATATCTGACCTTAAATTTTGGGAAATACACGTGTTTGCTGTCTTCTATCTATCATATGTTATACTGTATATAAAGATCAATGGTTCTTTGTGTAGATGTAGCAATGTAGCTGACTTTATTCACAAAGTCTTGCCTGCATTTGCCAAGTTTCCCTCCAAATGTAGCACAAATTTGAACAGAATTTTCAGAAAATGGGAGTCAGGCACATCATGATTTATTTGATGGCTTTATTCTCTAGTTTAGAGTGTTTAAACCATCACAGAAGAAGAGGGTGCAACAAGATAAAAAAGTGCAAGTGAAACGTCAAACAATGGAAAACTATGTGGAAAACTAGTCATTTAATGAATGAATGCATAAATGAATGAATGAATGTTTTGCTTCCAACAGCCAGCTCTAGTTTCACAACTTGTTTGTAGGTTTCAGCCCAAAAAGAGAAGGATTAGGTCTTGAGCGGTGTACCGCAAGGAACCTATTGTAATTCGAATGTTTATTATTATTCCTCCACATGCATTTCCCCAATACACGACGCATGCAAAATGACTCTGTAGCGCCCCCTACAAAGTTGCAAAAATCCCATAGGGAAAGTCGATGACTTTCTCATACCTCAACGAAACTCAAGAAACATGTTTAGCATACTCAGAAAATAAAAAAAAGCCTCTTGGGCGGAAGCTCAAATTCCAACAGGAAGTCGGCCATTTTGAATCTCAGCTTTTTAACTCAAAACGAACTCGTCCTATGATTTTCGCCCAATCGACGACAGACTTGGTACAATTCATCACCAGACGTAGCTGTACAAAAGTTGTACGTCAAAGGGTACGCTAAAGTTTGGCGAATCCTTCGCCGCTCGCCATACCATTTCGAATGGCTCTCACGCTCACAAAAAAATCTTTGCTGCCTCAAATTTGCTGGGTATAACGGGGTCTCCACCCTGCACGATCCGATGTATTACCTTCTTCTCAAGGCGCCCCCCGGTGGTAACAGGAAATCTAAATTTTTTACGCAAACATTTACTGAGAACGCATAGTTCACTCCATCGACTTCAATCCACTTCTAACACATAAAGAACAAGTTGGTAAAGCTACACAATGAACGCCGAGGCGCTACGAGTAACAGCCTTTGCATGGCGTCATGGTGATTTTCGATTATTCGCCAGAAAATCATTTTTCACATTTTGACGCCTTTACATAACTCGTAACATCTTCAAACTTAATACACAGGTGAAGGGTGACATCCTGTATCATCTTATGCTGGTCACGCCCATGGGCGGGGCTTAATGCCTTCACAGCACCACCCTTTACGTTTACACGTACTGATTCCACACATTTGAGACTATCAACTTCATTCCACTTCTAAAACATCCAGGACAAGTTGGACAAGCTTTATTTTTTAAATTTATCTTTGAAAAAGTAACATTCATGGCGCAGCCTGACAAAATAATTTGTTATTATTTTGTTTGTTTGTTCCAAAGTTCTGTATGTTAGGAGTAATTGACAAGTAAGGCTGTCTATGTTTTGCTCATTTTTTCAGCACTAGCTCAATTGGGGAAGTGTGTCCTCACATCTACTGTATGCTCCAGTGTCCAGTGTATAAACACAGCACAATAGTACAAAATGCACTCTGACAGTTGAAAGATTTTTTTTTTTATCACAGTTTAAATAAAGATCTAACTATAATTTCTTATATATCAGGAAATGGAACATATTTTAATATCAGTTATGACAATATTAAATTCAAACATTGCTGCATCATTAATTCTTTTATTCACTGTAAGATTGTTTTTGTATTGTGTAGTCATTAAGCACCGGCATCAACAAAGCAGTCTTTAATAATTAATGATGCCATTAACCATCACTTGTAATTAGTTTCACTGGAGTTTATCATTGCACACAGGAATACACATAGCCGGCTAATTATCATCATCATTACATTCAAGAAAACATGATTGCGTAAAGAAAAACAAGTCTTCAGATGAACAATAATCCCTCATGATATTTGAAAGTTAACTATGAGAAGTTGATGACTGTGCATGGGCACATACTGAAAACAACTATGCATTTACGTTAATATTATAAATATACTTTGTTTTTCTTGATGTGTGTGTATGATTAAGTACATTAGAAATACATATTATGAAGTAAGTGTCCTGTATACGGACCTTCCTGATTTATGCGTATATTATATTTCCATTCAATCACATTATTTTGCATCAAAGCTCAATGACAGGGTCATTTCAGTTCAGGATTTTGGGCCATATTCAGAAAAGCCTGACCCTAGCATCCTCCTCGTATGAATGTGCCCAGTGTACATCGCTTGCTGCAACCACTTTGGGATCATCCACCTTGCAGTTCTGTTCAGGTGTCAGGTGTTGCAGTATTTTTCTTCTACCATGTCAGACTATAGGTCTTGCTGTACCTGTGCCTGTACCATGCTGCATGGGCCTTTGACATCAGGAAAAGTGCTCTTCACCAGGTCACTCCATGCTAACCCAGTGCTATTAGCAGAAGCTGCAACGGCTCAATGTCGATGATGATTTTTGTTGTGATGATGGCGCCAAAAATGATGACAAATTTGCTAGCCAGGCCGCACCACCAGTTGGCGGCCTTAGGGATAGAAAGTCTGCAGTTGACCACCAGAATCCTGGTCCAGGCCTTCATGACCGCTCTGCTTGCTCAGCCCACTGGGAGGTCTCGCTCATGCATTGTGGTCCCCAAAATGGTGCCTAATCTTCTGCTTCACTCAATGTCAGTGGGCCTTGTACGGTGCCTACCACAGCTAACATTGTCATAGCTTCTGTTGCCCTAAATCTCTCATTAGGATGCAATCTAAACTGCAGTAGTAGTAGTAGCATTTTCCAGCCCGACTGCCCTGCAGCCCATTCTAGCTACGACTAATCAGCGTTTCATGGCTCATTGATACCCCTACTGGCTTTGCGGCCTCTGAAGAATTTGGCGATATAAAGTATACCTTTTTATTAGTGCTGTCCCTGACAGATTTAGTACACATGTGCACATGTGTACAAAAGTTAAATAAAACAGTTAACAGTTTAAGGAACATTATTAGTGCTCAGATGCATCTTGTGTACATCGGATTAAATGAATTACATTTTTCAGAGTAAAAAATTAAGAAACGGTTTGATTCGACCGTGATAAATCATAACAGCAGGGATAAACAATCTGGACAGTATGACACAATAAAATTAGCCTGAGTCAGACAACCTGAGTCAAACAACTTAATAAATGCTGTTTTGTTGAACAGTATCTGAGAAATAATTAAAGGAGTCCAACTACTGATATATCTCTAAATGTTTAATTGAAGTCTAATTGAAGGTATACTCACCAGTATTGAGTAGTGATGACGACACTAAGGTGCGAAGTCATTATTGTCCTCTCACCTAAATAAAGATTCTCTCAGAAGGCTGAGCTTAGCAGAAAACATCTTTTCTTTGTAAGTGTGTGCCACGATGCCACATCAGAGCTGGGAAGAATCTGTGAAATACTGTAGGTGTGTATTGTGTGTGTGTTCTGGTCAAGGCAAACTTCAACAGCTATAATGCTTTAAAAAAAAAAAAAAAAAAAAAAAAAAAAAAATTATCTTACTATAGCAAGTTTTTCATATTATGTTAGCAGACTGTTTAGATAATGATGTGTCATTTCTTAATTTCAGGCCTGTCTTCAAATGAAGTCAAATGAATTGTTCTTATTTGATATTTTGGGATATTATTGAAATATATGGCTGGTAACAACTCACTGGCTGGTGGTCAAACCTTAGTGCGCAAGTTCGATGACAGGGTCCTTTTAGTTGAGATTTTGGTGTCAGTTTTCCTTTGCATCAACTTACTGCTGATCACAACCTTTTTTATGAAGGATTTCTTCTACACAACGATGCGCTACATCTTATTTGCTAATACATTACTGTCTGATTGTTTGATTTTAATCTTGACAAATATCTTGCTGATCTTGAGCTATTTTTCTTTTACCATACAGACGCCGTTGTGTCTCATTATGTTTACTATGTCATCTGTTTATATTTTCGTCACACCAGTTACTCTGACAGCAATGACCTTGGAGCGATACGTGGCCATTTGCATGCCCCTGCGGCATGCAGAGCTGTGCTCTACACGCAGCACTCTGCACTGCATCCTCATCATTTACGGTCTCAGCTCTATACCCTGTATTGTTTTTCTCTCCATTTTCTTTGCATCTGCCACCCACAGCTTCTACACCCAGGACAGAATATGCTCTGTGGAGGTGTTCATCTTGCGCAATTGGCAGGGTCATCTCAGGCAAGCTATAAGTCAGCTCTACTTTTTGATCATGTGCATCACCATTGTCTTCTCTTATGTTAAAATAATGAAAGTAGCCAAAGCTGCATCAGGGGAGAATAAAAAGTCAACATGGAAAGGACTCAGGACAGTGATTCTTCATGCTTTCCAGCTGCTCCTCTGTCTCATCCAGCTGTGGTGCCCTTTCATAGAAGCTGCTGTACTTCAGATTGATTTCATGTTATACGTTAATGTCAGATACTTTAACTACATTACTTTTTATCTTGCTCCAAGATGTATGAGTCCGCTCATTTATGGCCTCAGGGATGACAAGTTTTTCTTTGCATTAAAATACTATGCTCTCTGTGGCTTGTACAAGAACAAATCTTTAGAGTTTTTCGTTTGACAAATTAAAACTACCATTGTGGTACAGAAAATATGTTTATGTAATATAGGTCTGTTTGTTGCTATGAGCATGACTGTGATTACATTGCTCTGATGGACATACTGTCCAGTCAACTTGAATATTTTTGCAGTTTGTGTTGACACTGTGTTGTTCACAACTGGTTAATCCATCATGCAGTTAGTGTCCATGAAGGCCTGCTTTTGCAAATTTCTGAAATTAGATAGTTTCCAAATGTATGTACTTGTATGGTTTGTTTGTGATGTGTGTTATGGCTCAATAAAAAGCTAATCACAAAAGAAGTCTAATGGCCTAACTACTAAGGAAGGACTCTCTGTATGTTGGTCCGTCTGTCAGTCCTTCGATTAGCTCAGTAAAACTGAGAAGAGCACAGAGAGAAATGAGCACAGTGAGTATCAGTGTCAGTATCATTCTACGGGCAACGAATTACTATAAATTATATAATTAGTCTTAAAGTCTCATTAGGATTATAATAGTAAAATTATATATAGTAACATATATACAAGTTATAATTTACAATTTAAATAATGTAACCAGTCAAGTTTTAATAAATCAGAGACATTAAAAGCATACCATCTAGGTTTAAAGATATACATGCAAACAGATAATTAAAAATTAAATAATTATAAATAAGTTAAGTGTTCTCAGAGGCAATACATTACTGCAATTATCTCACATTCAGGCATTTCTCATCTCACATGTTTAGTCTCTTTTTAGGGTCCGATAGCATTTAAATTTACTCTGTGTTAATTAGTGTGTTTATTTTTGTTGGTTTGGTGTGATTGGGTTGGTGTTGTGGTCCTGAAGCTGCCATGTTGACATGTTGGGTTGTTTGCAGAAAGCATCAGGACCAGCCGGCTGAGGGCGCTCTTTTCTGACTTTAGCTCTCAGTGTCAGATTAGGTCTGTGTGGTGGTATGTCTGAGATTCACTAATTTTTAGGTGATTGTAAAATCTTATTGCTCTTTTTTGCATTTTCAATATGAGGAGATATTGGCTGAGTTCTGCCCTATAGACACACACACGCACCCATTCGTTACATGAGTGGCCTAAGTTCCTTTATTTCACTCAGTTCAGTGTATTCATGGGTGTGTTGAATGTAAAATGAAGCGCAGACCCAGAGAGTTACAGTTAATGGAAATGTCACTTACTGCTGAAAGCATATAACACAATGAGATGCACTTTTTATGCCTTTTTGCCAATAGTCATGGGGCCCCAAGAAAATCTGCTCTCTACTGCTGGCCTGTCTCTGTCTGTCATTTCTTAAGTTGCTACAGCCAAAGAAGTTTGTTTGTATCACATGGTCATAAGTATTCAGACGCTTTGCTGTGACACTCACATTTAACTCACATGCTGTCCATTTCTTCTGATCCTCCTTGAGATGGTTCTACTCCATCATTGGAGTCCTAAACTGATTGGACTTGATTAGGAACGGCACACACCTGTCTATATAAGACCTTACAGCTCACAGTGCATGTCAGAGCAAATGAGAATCATGAGGTCGAACGAACTGTCCAAGGAGCTCAGAGACAGAATTGAGGCAAAGCACAGATCTGGTCAAGGTTACAAAAAAATAATCTGCAGCGCTCAAGGTTCCTAAGAGCACAGTGACCTCCATAATCCTTAAATGGAAGATGTTTGGGACGACCAGAAC
Organism: Pampus argenteus; assembly: GCA_036937835.1. Classification (NCBI taxonomy): domain Eukaryota; kingdom Metazoa; phylum Chordata; class Actinopteri; order Scombriformes; family Stromateidae; genus Pampus; species Pampus argenteus. The sequence continues at coordinate 6,531,915 of CM072868.1, forward strand.
TCTTCCTAGACCTGGCCGTCCAGCCAATCTGAGCAATCGTGGGAGAAGAGCCTTGGTGAGAGAGGTAAAGAAGAACCCAAAGATCACTGTGGCTGAGCTCCAGAGATGCAGTAGTAGGGAGATGGGAGAAAGTTCCACAAAGTCAACTATCACTGCAGTCCTTCACCAGTCAGGGCTTTATGGCAGCCCGAATGAAGCCTCTCCTAAGAGCAAGACTTATGAAAGCCTGCATAGTTTGCCAAAAAACACATGAAGGACTCCCAGACTATGAAAAAATAAGATTATCTGGTCTGATGAACCAAAGATTGGACTTTTTGGCATTAATTCTAAGCGTTATGTTTGGGGAAAACCGGGCACTGCATATCACCTGCCCAATACAATCCCCACAGTGAAACATGGTGGTTTCAATATTTCTCTCTAAAATGTAGTGGAATGGAACTGCAAAGTAGCATACAATGGAAATACCTGAGTAGAGTACAAGAACCTCAAATGTTAAGTACAATACTTGAGTAAATGTACTTATTTACATTCCACCACTGGTCAGCAGTAACTGGTGATGACAACACTGTAGAGAGCACACCTTCATTTGGTGTTTGTTCCCATTGTGTTACAGTTGGCCTATAAAGTGTTCACAGTCCTCTGTCACAGAGCTGCAAAGATCTCAGCAGGAGGTTTTGGGAGGAGGATTTTAAGCTTATTGAACTATTTATGTGTTTCTGTCACATTTATTGTGGATATACTGTGTATCATATGCTACTGGTGTGTGTTGTGTTAGTTTTGGTCAGTGCAGATTTCACTCACTCTGTGCTGAAATCTGCTGAGATCATCAGATTTTGAAACCTTGTACATTTGGTTACAACACAGAAATATGGCTAACAACAGCTCAGTTGTTGGTGGCGAAACATTAATGCGAAATATTAATTATCAAGTCATTATAGTTCAGGTTTTGATAGCCATGTTCCTTTGGATCAACTTACTGCTGATCACAACCTTTTTTATGAAGGATTTCTTCTACACGACTATGCGCTACATCTTATTTGCTAATACATTAGTGTCTGATTGTCTGGTCCTGATAATAACAAATGTCCTGCTCATCTTTAGCTATTTTCATTTAACCATGCAAATGTGGTATTGTCTCATTTTCTACCTTTTGTCATCTTTGTACACTTTCGTCACACCAGTTACTCTGACAGCAATGACCCTGGAGCGATACGTGGCCATTTGCATGCCCCTGCAGCATGCAGAGCTGTGCTCCACACGTAGCGCTCTGCACTGCATCCTCATCATTCATGGCCTCAGTGCTATACCTTGTATTTTGGATATATTTGTCTTCTTTGCATCAGCTATGATTAACTTCCACAAACAATACAGGGTATGTTCCAGGGAAGTGTTCACGTTTCACAGTTGGCAGGGTCATTTTAGGTCAGCTGTAAGTCAGTTCTACTTTTTGATCATGTCCATCACCATTGTGTTTTCTTATGTTAAAATAATGAAAGTAGCCAAAGCTGCATCAGGGGAGAATAAAAAGTCAACATGGAAAGGACTCAGGACAGTGATTCTTCATGCTTTCCAGCTGCTCCTCTGTCTCATCCAACTGTGGTGCCCTTTCATGGAAGCTGCTGTACTTCAGATTGATTTCATGTTATACGTTAATGTCAGATACTTTAACTACATTACTTTTTATCTTGCTCCAAGATGTATGAGTCCTCTCATTTATGGCCTCAGGGATGACAAGTTTTGCTTTGTACTAAAATACTATGCTCTCTGTGGCTCTGTGGCAAGAACAAATCTTTAGAGTTTTTCGTTTGATAAATTAAAACTACCAATGTGTTACAGGAAATATTGTGATTATGAAATATACAGTTTATTATTAATGAATGTATTTTATTTATTCAATTTCTTGGTATGTGTTCACACTTTGGTCTGTTTGTTGCTATGAGCATGACTGTGATTACATTGCTCTGATGGACATACTGTCCATTCAACTTGAATATTTTTGCAGTTTGTGTTGTGTTGACACTGTGGTCCACAACTGGTTAATCCATCATGCAGTTAGTGTCCATGAAGGCCTGCTTTTGCAAATTTCTGAAATTAGATAGTTTCCAAATGTACTTGTATGGTTTGTTTGTGATGTGTGTTATGGCTCAATAAAAAGCTAATCACAAAAGAAGTCTAATGGCCTAACTACTAAGGAAGGACAGAGAGTCCTTCCTTAGTAGTAGACGACCAACATACTCTCTGTATGTTGGTCCGTCTGTCAGTATTTCGATTAGCTCAGTAAAACTGAGAAGAGCACAGAGAGAAATGAGCACAGTGAGTATCAGTGTCAGTATCATTCTAAGGGCAATGACTTACTATAAATGATATAATTAGTCTTAAAGTCTTATTAGGATTATAATTGTAAAATTATATATAGTAACATATATACAAGTTATAATTTACAATTTAAATAATGCAACCAGTCAAGTTTTAATAAACCAGAGACATTATAAGCCTACCATCTAGGTTTAAAGATATACATGCAAACAGATAATTAAAAATTAAATAATTATAAGTTAAGTGTTCTCAGAGGCAATACATTACTGCAATTATCTCACATTCAGGCATTTCTCATCTCTCATGTTTAGTCTCTTTTTAAGGGTCAGATAGCATTTAAATGTTAATTAGTGTTAATTAGGGTATATTTTTGCTGGTTTGGTGTGATTGGGTTGGTGTTGTGGTCATGAAGCTGTTATGTTGACATGTTGGGTTGTTTGCAGAAAGCCTCAGGACCAGCTGGCTGAGGGTATGCCTGAGTGTCAAAAGGCTATAAACAATTATCTCAATACGCTCAAGCAAAAGTGTACAAAAGGCAAAACCAGAGAATCTTTATTTCGAGGCAGGACAGAAACTTAAAATAACTCACTTTAACTATGGCTATGAAAGTAACAAGAGAAAATCTCTCTCTTGAGGGATGGCAAAAAAACACAAAAAAAACAACACACTGTGGCTATGATGATGAACCGGTGATCAATCGGTAGATGAAACACTCCGGCACAGGACAAAGGGGAACACAAGACTTATATAAACACAGATTGCTTAATGTGGAACAGGTGGAGACAATGAGGGAGACATGTGACACACATGGGAAGGGCAAGTGACCTGAAATGAGAAGGGAGGTGAATTTCAAAATAAAACAGGAAGTCATGACACAAAATACAACGACCCCCAACATTGCTATGTTGTAACAGAACCCCCCGCCATGGCCAGCTACTGACAGCCCAGGATGGTCAGGATGGTCCTTTTCAAAGTCTGTGCTGAGAGACCGATCCAGTATGAACCGGGACAGAACCCATTGTAGCTCCTCCAGGCCGTACCCCTCCCAGTCCACCAGGTACTGCTTGCCCCTACCGCGGTTGCGTACAGCCAGTAACCTCTCTACCTTGTAGACAGGACCCCCATCTACTACTTCAGAAGGAGGAGGGGTCAGGAGGGCCGGGACCATAGGGCTCCTCCTGACTTATGTGAAATGTGGGGTGGACACGGAGAGACTGGGGCAGACGAAGGCGAACCGCTGCAGGCCCGATGATCTTAGTGATGGGGAATGGCCCTACGAATCGCAGTGCCAATTTCTTTGAAAGGGCCTTGAGATGGAGGTTGTTGGCTGATTGCCACACCCTCTGACCCAACTGGTATGCCGGAGCGGTTCGTCTTCTCTGGTCTGCGGCCCTTTTGACCTGATCCCCTTGACGGATGAGGATCTGTCGAGCGGCTGCCCAGACCTGTCTGCAACAGCGGATCATGGCATAGGTGGAAGGCACTGACACTTCGGGTTCCTGGTCTGCAAAAACAGGGGGCTCGTAACCATACACACACTTAAATGGAGAGAAACCTGTGGCTGCGGTGGGTAGGGAATTGTGTGCATACTCAACCCAGACCAAGTGCTTGCTCCATGTCGAGGGATTCTGGGACACCAGGCAATGGAGACCGGTTTCCAGCTGCTGGTTGAGGCATTCAGTCTGGCTGTTAGCCTCCCGGTGGTAACCTGATGTGAGGCTGGCTGTGGCTCCGATGAGACGGCAAAACTCCTTCCAAAAACATGACACAAACTGGGGCCCCCGGTCGGAAACGATGTCCCTTGGAAACCCGTGGTCTCTGAAAATATGGTTTATCATGATCTCATCTGTCTCTTTTGCTGATGGTAGTTTTGGCAAGGCTATGAATCTAGTCATTTTTGAAAACCGGTCCACCACCGTAAGTACCGTGGTGTTACCTTGGGAGACTGGGAGCCCCATGACAAAGTCCATGGAGATGGTTGCCCACGGTCTGGAGGGAATGGGGAGCAGTTGTAGAAGCCCATACGTGGCCCGGAGGACGTCTTATTCCTGGCACAGACTAAACAAGCCTTGACGGACTTCCGGATATCACGTTCCATGGATCACCACCAAAACCACCAGGAGATGGCATATATGGTCCGCTGAACCCCCGGATGACAGGAAAGCAGCGAGGTATGAGCCCAGTGGATCACCTGTGGGCGCAGCTCAGCTGGATCAGGGCACCCACTAGGTGGCGGACTCACATCATTTGCCTGCTTAACTTCATTTTCTATCTGCCAAGTCACCGCTCCAACCACACAGGTCCATGGAAAGATGGGCTCTGGTTCGTTGGCAACAGGCTCAGGGTCAAAGAGACATGACAGGGCATCAGGCTTGACGTTCTGGGACCCCAGCTTGTCGTGAATTCAGTCTCTTGGCTTTACGGATATACTCCAGATTCTTGTGGTCGGTCCAGAAGATGAATGGGTGTTCTGCCCCCTCAAGCCAGTGCCTCTATTCCTTCAATGCCAAATTGGCCGCCAACAACTTTCTGTTGCCGACATCATAGTTACGCTCCATCCGCACACAGATGCATCTTCCCGTCCCTTTCTGATCGTTGTGACAGGACCGCTCCGACCCGCTCATTGGAGGTGTCCACCTCGACCACAAACTGCCACAGGGGATCAGGCATCGTGAGAATGGGAGACATGGTGAAGCAGGGTCTTGAGGTGTTGAGAGGCTGCCTCCGCCTTCGGGGACCACTAGAAGCGTTCCTTCGTGTAGGTGAGTGCATGAAGCGGGGCTATAGCGCTGAAGCCTCATATAAACCGCCTATAAAAGTTAGCAAACCCGAGGGACTGCTAAACCTTTTTGCTGCTATCAGGTGTGGGCCATTAGGCCACAGCATGTACTTTAGCCGGATTAATTTGTACTCTTCCAGGATCTACAATAAAGCCTTCACATAGAGTTTATTATCTAGCAGGTGTTGGAGGACCTGGGATACTTGTTTCTGGTGAGAGTCTAAATCTGGTGAGTAAATGAGAATATCGTCTAGATAAACATATACAACCTGATCCATAAAGTCTCGGTGATAGCATTGAGGGGACTGTAATCAATACATGGCCTGAGAGAACCATCCTTTTTGTCCACAAAGAAGAATCCAGCCCCCGCCGCTGACGAGGAGGGACGAATCAACCCCGCCCACAACGAGGACTTAATATCCTCCTTTATGGCGGCTCTCTCAGGGCCGGAGATAGAATATAAACAACCCTTGGGAATAGAGGACCCAGTAAACAGGTCTATGGCACAGTCATAAGGGCGGTGTGGAGGAAGTGTCATGGCCTTAGTTTTATTAAAAACCTCTTGGAATTTGTGGTAACATGAGGGCACGGACATCAGGTCGGGGGTTGGAGAGACAGTGGCCGCAATGACCAACAAGTGATTAACAAAAGTCTCCTCAACCCCCCTGGACTGAACGGTTTGAGGTGGTTCGTACAATCTTCTCCCCATCCCATGATTGACCCTGTTTTTTCTGTTTATGTGGGGGTTGTGCTGACATAACCAGGAATGACCAAAGACAAGAGCATGAGAGGGTGATTCACACACATACAGTCTCAGGAATTCCCCATGCTCCTGGATCTGTAGTTTCAACAGTTCTGTGATATGGGTGATCATAAAAAGTTCCTTGCCATTGAAAGCTCTGGCCTTGATGGGGCTGACCAGGGGTTCATATTTTAACCCCAATGTCTGGGCCAAACCCCAGTCAATTAAGCTCTCATCGGCCCTAGAATCTATAAGAGCCTGAGTGTCAGGGCCAACCTTATTCCTGTTCTGATCATGGGAGCGCCCTGATTTGAAGCAACAGCTGCTGGAGGACACGGATCCCCGGGTGGTCGGGCTGTCGGTCTTATATACAACAATGTTATTTTATAGAATGATTGTGTGTTGTACATGTATAAAATATTTATAAAAAGTACTTAAAACGTAGCTAGGGAATAAAACAAATAAAAGTATAATATTTCTCTCTGAAATGTAGTGGAATGGAGCTGCAAAGTAACGTACAATGGAAATACCTGAGTAGAGTACAAGAACCTCAAAAATGTTATTAAGTACAATACTTGAGTAAATGTACTTAGTTATATTCCACCACTGGTCAGCAGTAACTAGTGATGACGACACTGTAGAGAGCACACCTTCATTTGGTGTTTGTTCCCATTGTGTTACAGTTGGCCTATAAAGTGTTCACAGTCCTCTGTCACAGAGCTGCAAAGATCTCAGCAGGAGGTTTTGCCGCTTTGTGTTATTTCAGAGATGGTTTTGTAAACTGAGATTTTAAGCCTATTGAACTATTTATGTGTTTCTGTCACATTAATTGTTTATATACTGTGTATCGTTGTGTGGTGTGTATTGTGTTAGTTTTGGTCAGTGTAGATTCCACTCACTCTATCTGCTGAAATCATCAGATTTTGAAACCTTGTACATTTGGTTACAACACAGAAATATGTCTAACAACAGCTCAGTTGTTGTTGGTGAAACATTAATGCGAAAAATTAATTATCAAGTAATTTTAGTTCAGGTTTTGATAGCCATGTTCCTTTGGATCAACTTACTGCTGATCACAACCTTTTTTATGAAGGATTTCTTCTACACGACTATGCGCTACATCTTATTTGCTACAACATTAGTGTCTGATTGTCTGGTCCTGATAATAACAAATGTCCTGCTCATCTTTAGCTATTTCCGTTTAACCATGCAAATGTGGTATTGTCTCATTTTCTACCTTTTGTCATCTTTGTACACTTTTGTCACACCAGTTACTCTGACATCAATGACCCTGGAGCGATACGTGGCCATTTGCATGCCCCTGCAGCATGCAGAGCTGTGCTCCACACGCAGCGCTCTGCACTGCATCCTCATCATTCATGGCCTCAGTGCTATACCTTGTATTTTGGATATATTTGTCTTTGCATCAGCCATGATTAACTTCCACAAACAATACAGGATATGTTCCAGGGAAGTGTTCACGTTTGACAGTTGGCAGGGTCATTTTAGGTCAGCTGTAAGTCAGTTCTACTTTTTGATCATGTGCATCACCATTGTCTTTGCTTATGTTAAAATAATGAAAGTAGCCAAAGCTGCATCAGGGGAGAATAAAAAGTCAACATGGAAAGGACTCAGGACAGTGATTCTTCATGCTTTCCAGCTGCTCCTCTGTCTCAACCAACTGTGGTGCCCTCTCATAGAAGCTGCTGTACTTCAGATTGATTTAATATTATTCGTTAATGTCAGATACTTTAACTACATTGCTTTTTATCTTGCTCCAAGATGTATGAGTCCTCTCATTTATGGCCTCAGGGATGACAAGTTTTTTCTTGCACTAAAATACTATGCTCTCTGTGGCTTGTACAAGAACAACTCTTTTCATTTGACGAATTAGACTTCTAATATTTTGTAATATACTGTTTATTACATGTAGTATACTGTATCTATTGACAATATATTTCCCTCCACGAACAAAATTAAACTTGGCTGTCGTTAATTTTGTTGTCATCGAGTTACTCACAGAATTAATATGAGTTAACTACAGCTGATGTGGCCTGTTTTTAGCATCACTGTTGTGTTTGTAATCTAAATCTAAAGATCAGAACAAACCACAACTGCAGAGTGCACCATCAAGGCAATATTTTCTTATGATACATCTGTGTTAACCACTATTGGTTACTGAAAACAGAGGCCAAACATTGACAACAATCCAAAACTTGAGTGAAATAAAACAAATATTTTAGTACTTGAATCTTACATTTTACTTATCAACTTTATTGGTGAGATCTGGGGATGATGCAACATTTAGGCCATCAAAAAGTTGTGAAAAAAAATCTCTAGTGTAACAACATAGGGATTTTTTATTTTTTGGCCTTTTCTTGTTAGTAGATCATATCAATTACAGTGAAGATATAAACATGAAACATGCGGGTAGAGAGAGTAATATAACAGTCAGAGAACGTGAGATTTATCATTCATCATTTATCTTTTCCAGCTGTCAGTCCATCAGTCTTTTCTTTATAAGCATTTTCAATAGTCAATGAGCACTTCTATAATACACGAACCCTCAGTTTGCCAAGGTTTGAACAGTTTTATTTATTTCACAGATTTCTGTATTTGTTTGTTTGTCTGTGCTATATTTACTGGTTTGACTGAGGCGGGCCTCTGCTGGAAAAATGTGATGTCATGTATTTTAGCAACATTTTGATGATTTGATGATTGACGAAATTTGACGATAGTTAACATGTTGTCACACAATTGTCAATCAAATCTGATAAAACAATGCTCCCACAGTCCTGATGAAGCAGATTTCTTCAGTGTTCTCTCTTTCTAAACTAATTCAAACATTTTCTCATTTAATCACACAGATTTAATGTTACAAGGAAATACTTGTACCATGTTTTCATGGGTTTAAACACATAAATATCTGCTTGTGCATAGTCATCTTCTATCTTCCTTATGCTAAATAAGTCACAGGGAAGAATAATGTGTTTGAAGTTTTGAACTTGTGTTAGTTTGACACTGGCTGCAGTTCCTACAGAAACTGTCATATGAATAAGTTGTTTTCCAACTGTTGTGTCATCCAGTTTCACTCAAGAGTCTAAATCAGTAGAGGTGGTTTAAATAATTAATGAGTCTATTACACCTCACCTTTAATGGGTTTCACAGGAGTTTATTCGCCATACGAGAATACTGATGATCAGCTAATTAGCATCACAGTTCTGTGTAGAGTCTAAATCCACATGGACAAAAGCAAACCATGACTTCAGAGTGCTACCATCAACAAAGACAACAATCCAAAATCCCAGAAAGTTTCATCACATGCCTTTAAGAGTGTGTTTTTCCTGTGTATGGGGACAGTTGATGAGGATATCGCTTTAAGACACACCACTATGTGGCCCATGCGCAGGCCCGTAAGACCCGTGTATGCATGTAATCACTGATTAACATTGATTTGAATGGTTCCCAAGCAGTCCGTTCAAAGTTTCAAATTGGGGCACAAACCGACCAAACTTTATCCATCACAAAATCCTTTAATACTGAACATAGATTTTAAGGATTTAATCTTTCCCAGTTTAAAAATTATAGAAATAAATCAAACCACGTAAATGAATAAAAATAAATGAAGTTAAAGAAAACCTTTAACTTAGGTAGTCCATGGTGGATTACCTCAAGAGACGTGAACTAAAGGTTTTTGAATGGCCACCACAGTCCCCTGACTTAAACATAATGGAAAACCTGAGGGTAGCTCTTAAAACAGCTGTGGATGCTAGACGGCCCAAGAATATTGCAGAACTAGAAGCCTTTTGCAAGGAAGAATGTGAGAAAATCCCAAATACAAGAAATGAAAGACTTTTAGCTGACAACAAAAAGCAAGCTGTGATATCTGACAGAAGGAGGTGTTACTAAGTACTATGCATGGTGCCCAAACCTTTGCAATTTCTGGCAACATTTGTTGACATGCCCCAGGCCTAATGAGGTGATTAAGGTCTGAGACCTTAAAAGAATTTAAGACTTTGGAATGCTGACCCAAACTTTTACATACAACTGTAGAAAGTTATCACTTTCCAGTGGTTACTAATTTCTTTTAGGAACAATTTTTTAAACTCTACTCATCAAGACTTAACGTGGCCAGGTGTCATAGTATATCAGTGGATCCCTTACCGTCCCAAATATGCTGGATTAGACCTTTTAGCTGTTCCAGGGTCCAGGTTAAGATTGGATAAGGTTTTACAGACTTGCCTTCTTATCTGACGGTTAGACTTACATACACATTTTAATATAGAAGTTTCTTCCCTCATGAATGATTTTTGGAAGACTACAGAGAAAAGCTCAGAGAGAGCACATCACCTCTAAAAAAACACTGACATACCACATCAGCTTTAGTTAACTAATATTAATTCTGTGAGTAATTTGATGACAACAAAATTAACAAAGCACAAAAACATATAATTTCAATATGTAATAAACAGTATATTACAATGACGTTTTTCATACCAGGATTCAGGTTCTAATTTGTCAAATGAAAAGAGTTGTTCTTGTACAAGCCACAGAGAGCATAGTATTTTAGTGCAAGAAAAAACTTGTCATCCCTGAGGCCATAAATGAGCGGACTCATACATCTTGGAGCAAGATAAAAAGTAATGTAGTTAAAGTATCTGATATTAATGTACAACATGAAATCAATCTGAAGTACAGCAGCTTCTATGAAAGGGCACCACAGCTGGATGAGACAGAGGAGCAGCTGGAAAGCATGAAGAATCACTGTCCTGAGTCCTTTCCATGTTGACTTTTTATTCTCCCCTGATGCAGCTTTGGCTACTTTCATTATTTTAACATAAGAAAACACAATGGTGATGCACATGATCAAAAAGTAGAGCTGACTTACAGCTGACCTAAGATTACGCTGCCAATTGTGCAAGATGAACATCTCCACAGTGCATATTCTGTCCTGGAAGAAAATGTCCTGAGTAGCAAATGCAAAGAAGATAGAGAGAATAAGAACACAGGGTATCAAGCTGAGGCCATGAATGAGGAGGATGCAGTGCAGAGCGCTGCGTGTGGAGCACAGCTCTGCATGCTGCAGGGGCATGCAAATGGCCACGTATCGCTCCATGGTCATTGCTGTCAGAGTAACTGGTGTGACAAAAGTGTACAAAGATGACAAAAGATAGAAAATCAGACAATACCACATTTGCATGGTTGAGTGAAAATAATTAAAGATGATCAGGACATTTGTTACAATCAGGATCAGACAATCAGACACTAATGTTGTAGCAAATAAGATGTAGCGCATAGTTGTGTAGAAGAAATCCTTCATAAAAAAGGTTGTGATCAGCAGAAAGTTAATCCAAAGGAAAATGGCTATCAAAACCTGAACTATAATGACTCTGTAAATAATGTTTCGCGCTAATGTTTCACCACCAACAACTGAGCTGTTGTTAGCCATATTTCTGTGTTGTAACCAAATGTACAAGGTTTCAAAATCTGATGATCTCAGCAGACTTCAGCACAGAGTGAGTGCAATCTGCACTGACCAAAACTAACACAACACACACCAGTAGCATATGATACACAGTATATCCACAATAAATGTGACAGAAACACATAAATAGTTCAATAGGCTTAAAATCCTTCAGTTTACCAAACCATCTCTGAAATAACACAAAGCGGCAAAACCTCCTGCTGAGATCTTTGCAGCTCTGTGACAGAGGACTGTGAACACTTTATAGGCCAACTGTAACACAATGGGAACAAACACCAAATGAAGGTGTGCTCTCTACAGTGTTGTCATCACCAGTTACTGCTGACCAGTGGTGGAAGTATACATTCCATACTGTAATTAAGTACAATTTAGAGGTAGTTGTACATTACTTTGTAAAGACAGTAAAAAAAACAACAAAGAATTCCAAAGGGGCAAGGCCGGTAGTCAGGTCATAAACAGGCAGAAGGTCAAAGTAGGTGGGTGTAGGAACCAGGCAGGAACGTCCGCAGGTGTGTGGTGGACCGGTGGAGGTGGACTGATGACAGAGGGAAAAAGGGCAAGGTAAACACATATGACCGAGGCAGGGATTGTGACAGTTTACTAACCTAAAACATATTTAACTTGATGGAGTACATGGTGTGTATTAACATATTCACTAGCAAAGTCCAAAAAAAGTAAAAACAACTGCCAATGTAACATCAAAACTGAAAGAGCATGTCAAGAGAAAGGGTCATCTGGAGTCCGGAAGTGACCTGCGGACGAAATGGTCGGAGGGCACAAGAGCGCCCACTAACTATCATTAACAACTGTAAAACTTAGTTATTGACATGGCAATGTTCTACAAGATGTCGGGAAACAACAAACCGGGCAGTTTGCCAGCCAAAAACCCCTTCAGCTAAACACAAACAATCGGAGGTCTTCAGTGTGGATGCTAACATTGTTAGTAGCGTTAGCACGGCTATTGAGTTGGCTTTAGCCAGAGAACAAGATAGCCTGGAAGAAGCGGTGATATAGACTGTTCAGGGAGCTCTCGACAGAATCAGAAACTCTGTAGAAAGTTCGGAGAGGAGAGTAGAGGGTCACATGGAAACGCTCAATAGACTGGTAGCGAGAGTGGGTCGTGTACAAGCTGAGACGAGAGCCATAAAAAGGGAAGTGAGGAACGACACCTCTGATCTGGAAAATATGCAGTTGAAAGTTACATCACCGGAGGATCAGAACTGGCAGAACAACACCAGATTACAGGGATTGTACCCATCAGGGAGGGATGGGATGCAATTGCTTTCCTACAAGACATGCTGCCAAAGTTGATCCCCTTGCTCAGCATTGCCACGATTCAAATAGAGTGTGCCCATAAGATTTGTAGTAACAAGGATAATGGCCATGCTACCATGATACTCAAAGTGCTTGGGTACCAGGACCGCAACAGGCGAGGAAGACGGCTTACATACAGGACACCAGGAAGTCAATACAGTTCTATGCAAATTACAGTGCATTCACGAACGAGATGGGGAAGGCATAGGACAATCTAATTCATAAGGATCAGACTGGTTTCATGAAAGTTCGTTGAGCAGCAGACAAAATCCAACGGCAAATACACATAATTCATGAAACTCAACAATTAAAGAGTCCGTGTGTGATACTGGTCACTTGACGCAGAAAAGACTTTTGAAAGGCTCAAGTGGCAATATTTGTGGGCGGTCCTCGAAAGATTTGACCTGGGAGGAGGGTTTGTTGACATGATTCGTGTTTTATATACTAACTCCACCGCCATGGTGTCCACAAACGGCTTGCACTCTAGCCTCTTTCTCATCTTTCATGAGACGCACCACGTTTATTTGTTCTCTCATTAGAACCACTAGCTCAACATCTGAGGGAGAACCAGGTCATTACTCCTATTTGCATGTCGTATTGGCCTTTGCTGATGACGTATCGGATGTCAAAAAGTCAATCTCATCTCTTTTAGACACTTTTGAAGAGTTTAAGATGTCATCCAGTGATAAGATCAACTGGACCAAGTCAGCTCTGATGCCCCTGATCGATACAACACTTCCTTTATCTTCGCTGAACCCCCATTTCCTTTCCATCACCCTAGGTCCATCTCTATTCAATGAAACTCTTTTCTACACCTGTGTGTCCTTGACCAATTTTTTTTTCTTATGTAGACTTAGATTACAAAAAATGCAGATGCTAATTAGCCATTTCTGTTTGTGTACAGCTATTAAACTCTTGTGTAACTAAATAAATCTGACAGTTAACTGGGTCATTAATTATTTAAACCAGACTCTGTTAACTCTGTTAATTTCTTCTTAGCATAGTCTGATAAAACAACTATTAAATATTTTGAATAACTGCAAAACTGTCTGCAATACTGGGGCATTGGTACAGCTGCAAACGCTGTGCTGTGCATAGAATTTTTTTGTGGTGCATCTGCCAGGGCCCCAGCTTCTGATGTGTATTTTGGTTCATCTCTTTTTTGGTCATGTAAAACAGTGACAGAAGTCATGTGTTGTAAAATTTAATAAAGTTGTGAGGTAGGAATTTATATCCAATGGTCTCATTTTTGAGGAATCCTTAGATGAATGCAAAGTGTAGGGTTTTGACCAGTAAACACTACCTTGCAGAGGGTTGAAGGCACTAACCCTAGAACAGGATAACCTCTCAGTTTTTACAGGGGCTGGTGTAGAGTATCGTTTACCTTTGTTGTCCTTGCAGAGAATGATAAGGTCTGCATATAGAATACTCTGACTATTATTATGCCTGGATTGTGCAAAAATGTAGCTTCAGAGCTAACAGGATCAAAATCAAAAATCTTATTGAAATTTCAGTCCTCCCACTCTTAGGTCACACAATTTGTCTTAAAATGAGGGATGTATCAATCAATTTTTTTTCCTCTGATCCTGAACCGAGTCCTTTAATATTGGGTATTTTGATACTGTGATATTTACATAGCAGCAGAATATTATGCAATGTTGATTAACTGGCACAATGAATTAACAGATTTAGTCAACTAAATTTGGCACACATTATTCTTTTATGAGCAACTTAATCTAAATATCAAATGCTCTGGTAGAAAACTATGAGGCTGATCAGTTCAAATGATTGATATAAATGAAAGTTTAACAGGGAGAATTTAGCCTTTGACATTGATATGAAGTGATTTGCTAGATCATTTTAATATAGAAGTTTCTTCCCTCATTAATGATCTTTGGAAGACTACAGAGACAAGCTCAGAGAGAGCACATCACCTCTAAAAAAAAACACTGACATACCACATCAGCTGTAGTTAACTAATATTAATTCTGTGAGTAACTTGATGACAACAAAATTGACAAAGCACAAAAAAACCCATATAATTTCAATAAATACATTATAGTACATGTAATAAACAGTATATTACAATAACATTATTTCCATACCAGGATTCAGGTTCTAATTTGTCAAATGAAAAGAGTTGTTCTTGTACAAGCCACAGAGAGCATAGTATTTTAGTGCAAAGAAAAAATGGTCATCCCTGAGACCATAAATGAGAGGACTCATACATCTTGGAGCAAGAAAAAAAGTAATGTAGTTAAAGTATCTGACATTAATGTACAACATGAAATCAATCTGAAGTATAGCAGCTTCTATGAAAGGGCACCACAGCTGGATGAGACAGAGGAGTAGCTGGAAAGCATGAAGAATCACTGTCCTGAGTCCTTTCCATGTTGACTTTTTATTCTCCCCTGATGCAGCTTTGGCTACTTTCATTATTTTAACATAAGCAAAGACAATGGTGATGCACATGATCAAAAAGTAGAACTGACTTACAGCTGACCTAAAATGACGATGCCAACTATGCAACATAAACATCTCCACAGAGCATACACTATTGTGGGTGTAGAAAATGTCCTGAGTAGCAAATGCAAAGAAGATGGAGAGAATAAGACCACAGGGTATCAAGCTGAGGCCATGAATGAGGAGGATGCAGTGCAGAGCGCTGCGTGTGGAGCACAGCTCTGCATGCCGCAGGGGCATGCAAATGGCCACGTATCGCTCCAAGGTCATTGCTGTCAGAGTAACTGGTGTGACAAAAGTGTACAAAGATGACAAAAGGTAGAAAATGAGACAATACCACATTTGCATGGTTAAACGAAAATAGTCAAAGATGAGCAGGACATTTGTTATTATCAGGACCAGACAATCAGACAGTAATGTTGTAGCAAATAAGATATAGCGCATAGTTGTGTAGAAGAAATCCTTCATAAAAAAGGTTGTGATCAGCAGAAAATTGATCCAAAGGAAAATGGCTATCAAAACCTGAACTATAATGACTCTGTAATTAATGCTTCGCATTAATGTTTCACCACCAACAACTGAGCTGTTGTTAGCCATATTTCTGAGTTGTAACCAAATGTACAAGGTTTCAAAATCTCATGATCTCAGCAGACTTCAGCAGAGAGTGAGTGCAATCTGCACTGACTAAAACTAACACAACACACACCAGTAGCATATGATACACAGTATATCCACAATAAATGTGACAGAAACACATAAATAGTTCAATAGGATTAAAATCCTCCTCCCAAAACCTCCTGCTGAGATCTTTTCAGCTCAAATGTACAAGGTTTCAAAATCTGATGATCTCAGCAGATAGAGTGAGTGGAATCTACACTGACCAAAACTAACACAATACACACCACACAATGATACACAGTATATAAACAATTAATGTGACAGAAACACATAAATAGTTCAATAGGCTTAAAATCTCAGTTTACAAAACCATCTCTGAAATAACACAAAGCAGCAAAACCTCCTGCTGAGATCTTTGCAGCTCTGTGACAGAGGACTGTGAACACTTTATAGGCCAACTGTAACACAAGGGGAACAAACACCAAATGAAGGTGTGCTCTCTACAGTGTCGTCATCACCAGTTACTGCTGACCAGTGGTGGAAGTATACATACCATACTGTAATTAAGTACAATTCAGAGGTAGTTGTACTTTACTGTGGTATTTCCATTATTACATAAAGGCATCCTTTACTCGTAATGAAAACCACCAAAATAAACCACACCATTTCTATATGTAGTATTCAATATAAATTAAAATATGTTAAAATGTGCAAACTCTTAATTACAAATGAGAATTCCCTTAGACAATATTTTTTTTATTTTAATAATATTTTGAATTCATTATTTAATTTTGCATTTTAATAATGTTAAATGGATGAGGTACTTTGATATGATATACAGTAACTGTCAGGCATAACATTTGCCTGCAGATATGACTGTTTTACTCTAAGTCTTCTTTTGAACCTTCTTCCTCTTGAGTTTGATGAACATTGTGGAGTAAATGTGGTGGTGATCTGTCCAGCAGTCATGGTTCTTCTGATATTCACGTCACGGCTCTTACAATGACATTAGTCAATGAGACATCACTGTCTGGAGTGGGCCTCCAAGATGCCTTCCTTTCCAGAGGTGTTGGTCCTGGCTCTGAGGTTGACATCTTCTTGGAGAATAATTTTATCTTTCCCAGGGATTCTTGTCATTGTCTATAGAAATGTGAGATTTGGGGCACATGTTACACTCCCACCCATACGAGTCCAACCAAAGGTTTGGACAATCAACTAATCCCACCTATAACGCACGAGACAAGGCGTCGGCGAGTACATTTTCAGCCCCCTTTTTATGAGCAATCTCCAGGTTGTAGTTCTGTACAAACAAAGACCAACGCATTAGCGGTTATTTTTATACATCCTGGAGAGGAAAACTAAAGGTTTGTGATCTGTAAAAACATGTATAGGTTCAACACTGGAGGCCAGATAAACTTCAAAATGCTGCAAAGCATATAACAACGCAAGAGTTTCCTTTTCGATTGTGGAATACTTCAGTTGATGTTTGTCAAATTTCTTTGAAAAGTAGGCTACCGGATGGTCGATGCCTTGGAGATCTGCCTGTAGAAGTACAGCCCCTGCCCCAACAGCACTGGCATCAACTTCCAGCTTAAAGGGCAAGGAAAAGTTTGGAGCAGACAAAACAGGGTTACAACTGAGAAGGCACTTAAGATCTTCAAAAGACTGTTGGCACTCACTAGACCAAGCAAATGGCTTCAATGGACTGGTTAGTGCAGTCAATGGAGCTGCTACCATAGAAAAGTTTTTGCAGAACCTGCGATAGTACCCAGCCATACCAAGAAACCGTGGCAATTCCCGCCTGGTGGTTGGCACAGGAAATGCAGCAATTGCTGTGATTTTCACATCCGCAGGACACAATCTGTTTCTGCGTCTACAGCCGGGGGTTTGGATGATAAAGTTAGTATCACTGACTTTCTTCTCCACAACATATGGACCGGAAAATTTTGCAGATAGAGTGGAACCAGAGATAGGAGAAAGAATCAAAACCTTGTCACCAAGTTGAAATTAGCGGGCCATGGCTTTCTGGTCATAATGTTGTTTCATTTTCACCTGAGAGGAGGATAGAGACTCCTTGGCCAACGAGCAGGCGCTCTGCAGACGAGCTCTGAGTTTCATCACATATTCAGGGATGCTATGAACTTTCTTCCCTTCTGGCAAGAGTAGTTGTTCCTTTAGAAGTTTTAAGGGGCCACGAACCTCATGTCCAAACACCAGTTCAGCAGGACTAAATCCAAGTGACTCCTGTATAGCTTCATGGGCAGCAAACAACACAAATGGCACAGCTTCATCCCAGTCATTTAGAGACTCAAAACAGTGTTTCCTGAGCATGGACTTCAGGGTTTGATGAAACCTTTCTAGTGCCCCCTGGCTTTCAGGATGATACAGGCTTGAAGTCACATGCTTAATACCTAAGGTTTTTAGCACCTGGGAAAACACTCGGGATGTGAAATTGGTACCCTGATCCGTCTGAACCACTTTAGGAAGGCCAAACATTGTAAAGAATTTCAAAAGTGCCTTACTGACAACTGGAGGTGTGATCTTCTGTAGCGGAACAGCCTCTGCGAACCTAGTAGAAACATACATGATAGTCAAAAGAAACTGGTTGCCAGATTTGGTCTTAGGTAATGGTCCCACGCAGTCAACAATCACTTTTTCAAATGGCTCACCCATCACGGGTATGGGACAGAGTGGGGCAGGAGCAACCACTTGGTTCAGTTTGCCAGTTACCTGACATGCATGACACAAGCGGCAATGGCGCACCACGTCAGATTTGAGGCCTGGCCAGAAGAAATGTCTAAGGACCTTATCATAAGTCTTTGTAACACCTAGATGTCCAGCCCACGGATTGTCATGAGCCAAAGACAGTACCTGGGATCGATATGCCATTGGGACCACAATTTGATAAGTTGCATTCCAGTCTCCACCATCCAAGACATCACCACTCCAACGGCGAATCAGCAATCCATGGTCCATGAGGTAGGCCACTTTCTTTTTCTTTGCTTCTTCAATACTGAGGACAGAAGACAGTTTTTTAACGTTTTGTCACTCTGTTGGGCTGCAATAAACTCATCTCTTGTGGCCGGCAGCTCCACCGCCTCTGTACTTGACATACCGGATTGCTCACGATTAAGTTGAAATACTGATGAATTTTTAGATTCTGGAGTTTTTGTATCAGCTGGCTGATCTACAAAGAAGGAGTCAGACAGGCCAGCTCCATATCTCCTTGTCTGAGCCCTTGTGACTGCACAAGCCGGAAAAGTCTCAGGAGATTCTTGATTGACACAAGCAGTGTCGGTTGCAACAGGGACGTCCACTATCACTGGAGTTGGACTCACTTTTCCCTCAGCAATATCATTACAAACGAGGAAATCAACACCAGCAACAGGCAAGTCAGGGAGAACTACAACGTGAAACCAACCACTAAGTAGAGGACACCGAAGATGGATTCTGTGTAGTGGAGCAAGTATTTTAACCATCCCGACCCCCCGTACTTTAACACTAGACTGACAGGAGGTAGTAGATGACAAAGGTAAGACCCCATCTCTAATGATGGACTGCGAACCAGCTGAATCTCTCAGTAGGGTGATTGTTTTATGGTCTTTTGAATTTCCAGTTAGTGATACAAAACCCTTTGAAATAAAAGGTTTGAATCAAGGGTCAGGTTTATCATCAACGTCCTCAGACTGTTTGGTAACAAGTGGACACATTTTGATCAAACACACATCTTTTTGCTGAGAAGCTGAGGGTGATTGCTGTTTTCGTTTCAATGACAGATGTAGCCCTGTACAAAAAGTCATAAGGTACAGAGCATAAAAAGTTCATAAATAGAGTTCATAATAGTTAAGACTATTTACTGTTAAAAGATACATTCATATAAAGGTCTTTAAGTTCATTTTGATTGTAAAATATCTGTGATCAGATATAAAAGAGAAGAAGCCGTGTTTGTGTAACCTAACCTATCACTTATGTCAATCATTTCATTCCTGTTTTACCCTTGGTTATTTGGTATCTCACGAGCCAATTGGAGTCGCGTGTAAGGGGCGGGACTAGTAGCACAGGTTAGTGTGGAGAGTAGCACTTGGGAAAGAGACGTTATCGATTAGAGCTAAAGAGAGGAGGCATCGTTCGTGTGGGAAGCATTTAAGTTTAATCCTAGAGGTCGACTACCCGTGGTCCTGATATAAACTTCTGTGTGACCTGCAAGAGGTGAATATAATGTGTATGCCTGTATTTTGTGCTATATCGAACTGTTATAGTGAATAGAGACTGAATGTAATGCGTTTAGCGACATGCTAACTAGCGGTAGCATTCAGTGCTAATGAGCCTGCATATCCTAGCTAAGTCGACATGAAATGGCATTGGATATTGTGGCTCAATTTAGATATTATGCTTTAGGGAGACGGACGTTGGAGAGAGAGAGAGAGACTGATTTCCAACAGATGACCCTGCTGTACTCTGCTGTACTCTGCTGTACTCTGCTGTACTCTGCTGTGCTATACTGTCGTGCTATTCAGCGTTTGGATGCGTCGGGCCGAGCCTTGCTGCTGCTGTACCTTTTCATGTGACTTCGCCATTGCCTCGTGTGTGACCGGATACCTCACCCGCCATTTTCATTAGTACACATTCTGCCCCACTAACAAACCCTGGATTCGTGAGTACTAACATACACATGCATATGCTTTTATTTGGTGCTCAGCTTTGAGTGAAGCGGCCATTACAGTTTTTAGGCCCCACCGCACACGAGCTTCAATTAACAGGCCTGCAACGGGTTAAAAGCTATTTTAAGTGTGTTTCATCTGAATGTGTGTGGGCCCACAGGTAAAATATTGAGTTTGCATTGTTTTGAAATAAAGAATATGGTTTTGAAGGTAATTTAAAGGTTTTAAAAAAAGGGATTAATATTATTTATTTTGAAGACTAAATAGAAAAGCTTTTATTTGGGAAAGTAAAGTGTTTTGGTTATAACAAGAGTATAAAAAAAGGTTTTATTTTAAGTTAAAGGAAGTGTTTATTTTGAAAATCTTTAATAACTTTGTGCATTGTGCATTACATTTATTTTATTTTATTCATTCAATCATTCAGCTATTGTTCTGTATATATTAATAAATACCTGTTAAAGGATTATTTTTGTATTTAAAGTACAGTTGTGGTGGTCATTATTTCAAAAGTAGTAAACATTATTAGAGGTATAGATAATAAAAGTAACATAAAACAGTTGTATTTTCTTACAACGAGCCCAGGCCCAGTCTCATAGTATTAACTACTCTAGCTTCATTTTAACTACATGGGACCTGGGTTACACAGACATTCGGCAACAACATGGCCTCTTTTGTGACAATAGAAACACTCACGGTTCTCTTGTGTGGGCAACAAGGAACCTTTAGCCTTTTCAGGGGCTAACCGACCAGAATCAGGTCTGGCGGAACGTGAAACAGAAGTTCTGTCAAACCGAGGGGGAGATGCAAACACATTTTTATGGGTTAATACAAACTCATCCGCAAGGACAGCGGCTTTTGATAATGAAGAAACTTTCTGTTCATTTAAGAACATTACCACCTTCTCTGGCAAAGAGCCTTTAAAGTCTTCCAACAGAACAAGCTGACGAAGTGACTCAAAGAGTAACACGTAACACTCCTCAACCTTACCGCCATGGGTGACCCTACCGGGAGCATAGATCCAGATGGCATCAATCTCGAAATCTTTAACTTAAACATATTCTCATTTAATGATACAGATTTGATATTATGCAGAAATACATGTCCTAGTCTATCTTCGTCTTTGATAGTGGAGCAAATATGCTAAATAAGTCCCAGAAAAGACAAATATGTGTCATGATGTTTTAAACTTTTTTTGTCACTAGTTGCAGTGTAGTACAAAGTACAAAAAATGGTAATACAAACAGGTTCATCATAGTTTTAATACTGCATTCTTATAGTAACTATCATACAAATCAATACTTTTCCAACTGTTGTGTCATCCATTTTCACTCAAGAGTCCAAATCAGCAGAGGCAGTTTAAATAATTAATGAGCCCATTACATCTAATCTTTAATGAGTTTCACAGGAGTTTATTTTCCGTACGAGAATAGTGATGATCATCTAATTAGCATCACAGTTCTGCTTGAAGGCTAAAAAGAAACCATGACTTCATAGCATCATTACAACAAAGACAACAATCTAAAACTTATAACAATCCAAAATCCCAGAAATTTTCAGCTCAGACGTGTCCTTTAAGAGTTCAACTCTGATGTATTTCTCTTACAGTAGCGTCAATATACAAACTCCAAAGAGAGGCTTAAAGATTGGTAACTACAAGAGCTTAAAACAAGTAAACAAATCCAAAGGGGCAAGGCAGGTAGGCAGGTCATGAACAAGCAGAAGGTCATACCACAGAGGAACAGGGAACAAAACAGAGACAGTTTGACAGTTACTAAAAATCATACCAACATACTACATCCATTTAGCATTATTCAAATCCAAATGAAATAATTAATTCGAAATAATACCATAATAAAAACATTGAATGAATGACATGTTTTTTAAGGGAGTTCTTATTTTATTTTTAATGAAGACATTTTAACAAAGTCTCATTTATAGTGACTACTACATACAGTAATGGTGTGGTTTATTCACCAGTAAAGGTGCACATTCTATGCCTTTATGTCAATTCTCATGAGGTCTTACAAAAAAAAGGCAAAAAAAGAGAAGAAAATCCTCTATGCTGGCCAGTCTATGTCTGTTATTACAGCCTATAAAGTGTGTCAACTGCATTGAGAACTTTTACTTAAGTAAAAGTAGCAATACTACAATGAAGAAATACTCATTTTCAAGTAAAACGCCCTGCATTCGAAATCTTACTAAAGTAAAAAGTGCCAAAGTGTTGGTAGCAAAATGTACAGAATGAGTATATGTTATGTTATTTATCTAAAAAGGAGCTAGTAACTATATTTGTGAAATAAAAAAGTTAAAAGTACAATATTTCCCTTTGAAAAGTAGTGGAGTGGATGTACAAAGTAGCAAAAAGTAGAAATATCCAAAGTACAAGTATCTCAGAATTGTCTTTAAGTACAATACTTGAGTAAATGTACTTAGTTATATTCCACCACTTGGTCAGCAGTAACTGGTGATGACGACACTGTAGAGAGCACGCCTTCATTTGGTGTTTGTTCCCATTGTGTTACAGTTGGCCTATAAAGTGTTCACAGTCCTCTGTCACAGAGCTGCAAAGATCTCACCAGGAGGTTTTGCCGCTTTGTGTTATTTCAGGGATGGTTTGGTAAACTGAAGGATTTTAAGCCTGTTGAGCTGTTGTGTGTTTCTGTCACATTTATTGTGGATATACTGTGTATCATATGCTACTGGTGTGTATTGTGTTAGTTTTAGTCAGTGCAGATTGCACTCACTCTGTGCTGAAGTCTGCTAAGATCATCAGATTTTGAAACCTTGTACATTTGGTTACAACACAGAAATATGGCTAACAACAGCTCAGTTGTTGGTGGTGAAACATTAATGCGAAGCATTAATTACAGAGTCATTTTAGTTCAGGTTTTGATAGCCATGTTCCTTTGGATCAACTTACTGCTGATCACAACCTTTTTTATGAAGGATTTCTTCTACACAACAATGCGCTACATCTTATTTGCTGTGACATTACTGTCTGATTGTCTGGTCCTGATTATAACAAATGTCCTGCTTATCTATGACTATTTTCGTTTAACCATGCAAATGTGGTATTGTCTCATTTTCTACCTTTTGTCATTCTTGTACACTTTTGTCACACCAGTTACTCTGACAGCAATGACCCTGGAGCGATACGTGGCCATTTGCATTCCCCTGCGGCATGCAGAGCTGTGCTCCACACGCAGCGCTGTGCACTGCATCCTCATCATTCATGGCCTCAGTGCTATACCTTGTATTTTGGATCTATTTGTCTTTGCATCAGCCATGATTAACTTCCACAAACAATACAGGGTATGTTCCAGGGAAGTGTTCACATTTCACAGTTGGCATGGTCATCTTAGGTCAGCTATAAGTCAGCTCTACTTTTTGATCATGTGCATCACCATTGTCTTCTCTTATGTTAAAATAATGAAAGTAGCCAAAGCTGCATCAGGGGAGAATAAAAAGTCAACATGGAAAGGACTCAGGACAGTGATTCTTCATGCTTTCCAGCTGCTCCTCTGTCTCATCCAGCTGTGGTGCCCTTTCATAGAAGCTGCTATACTTCAGATTGATTTCATGTTGTACATTAATGTCAGATACTTTAACTACATTACTTTTTATCTTGCTCCAAGATGTATGAGTCCTCTCATTTATGGCCTCAGGGATGACAAGTTTTTTCTTGCACTAAAATACTATGCTCTCTGTGGCTTGTACAAGAAACAATCATCAGATTTATTTTTCTCAGCAAATTAAAGTCATGATATATGTGTTTTGTATTTGTTTCCAGCTTCATTAATGGGGCTTTTATGGAAACATGATTCAACGGATCATGTTTTAACAACAAAAGAGAAAATCATACCATTTTCTTGACATTTTTACATTTACCATTTGTGAACATCCTTTTCCTGTACATTTATTAACAATATACTGACCGTCTCCTGCTTTTCATCCCTGAAATGCTTTTTATTTGTTGTTATTCACTTGTTACAATGAGAACTGTCTTGAAAATAAACACCCTTTAACTGTCTATGTTGCATGTGTGTCTGCGTTTCATTATAGTACAGACTCTGGCTCCATAAATCAGCATCATCTTATGTATCATCCATTATGGACATCACAGCCCCATAATAGAGTAGATGAGGTTCATCTAAACTTCTTATTGCCACTACAGATTTAAAATGATTCTTAACCAATGATTTCACTTGTACTGCAGAAGGACTACAACCTGCAAAGATTATATTATACATGAAATCCAGAAAATGCCAAGCAAGACCAGAGTTGTTGCTTATGTTTTAGCCATTCATTCAACCTTTCCAATTAAGGAGTGCAATGTGCTGTCTTTCATGCTCTGGAAACACACCTTGCCTTCTTTCTAACAATCTAATTATTCTTAATTAATAGAGGAAAATAAGAACAACCCCAGGTTTCTCTTGTAGCTAGCCTAACAGAGAACCACAGCTCTATTCAGTCATCTATCCCTTTAAGTCTAACTAGTAATGACTTCATGAGCTTCTTTAATGATAAAATTCTAACTATCGGGGACAAAATTTATCACCTTTTGCCCTCAACAGGCACTCATCTGATTTCTGATACAGCAAGTTTGGAAATAGCTATAAAACCTGATATATATTTAGACTGCTTTTCAACTACAGGCCAATATCAAACCTTTCATTCCTCTCTAAGGTACTTGAGAAAGCCGTAGCCAATCAGCTATGTGATTTTCTCCATACAAACAGTTTATTTGAGGAGTTTCAGTCAGGATAAATCACAAGTAAATCATAGCACAGAGACCACACTAGTCAAAGTTACAAATTACCTCCTAATAGCATCGGACAAAGGACTCATCATCTCTGTACTTGTCCGCATGGAGTCCCACAAGGTTCTGTATTAGGACCACTTCTATGCAGTTTATATATGCTTCCTCTAGGGAACAACAAGCCTGATGAAACCAATCACTTAACTAAATCTATCTATCTATTTATCTATCTATCTGATAGCTCTAGTTGATCACAACTTTTTTTATGAAGGATTTCTTCTACACAACTATGCGCTACATCTTATTTGCTAATACATTAATATCTGATTGTCTGTTTCTAATCATGACTAATACCCTGCTTATCTTGAGCTATTTCCGTTTTGCCATACAGATGTGGTTGTGTCTTATCATATACATTGTTTTGTCTCTGTACACTTGCGTCACACCATTTACTCTGACAGCAATGACCTTGGAGCGTTACGTGGCCATTTGCATGCCCCTGCGGCATGCAGAGCTGTGCTCCACACACAGCACTCTGCAATGCATCCTCATCATTCACGGTTTCAGCTCCATACCCTGTATTGTTATTCTCTCCATCTTTTTTGCCACCCACAGCTTCTACACCAAGGACAGAATATGCTCCGTGGAGATGTTTATCTTGCGTAGTTGGCAGCGTCATCTTTTCATACTTTTTCATCATGTGCATCACCATTGTCTTCTCTTATGTTAAAATAATGAAAGTAGCCAAGCTGCATCAGGGGAGAATAAAACGTCAACATGGAAATTACTCAGGACAGTGATTCTTCATGCTTTCCAAAAAATAACAGGACCCAAGAATTGAGCCTTGCGGTACGCTGCAGAGTATGTGAAGAAAAGAGAATTGGTTCCATTATAGGACACAATTGTTTTTTAATCCAATATATGAAAGCTCCTGAAGAATTGATTGATTGCGTCAAATGGCTTTGATAAGTCTAAAAAAAAATACCCATAGTATTTCCCTGTCTATCTCTAGCTTTGTATATTTTATTAAAATGTGAAATATATGGTCAGTTGGCAAACTGGTTGAGAGAGAAATAGTTATTGCAGGTGCAGTTGTTGTCTGCACCTGTCCAGTTAGGAGAAGTAGACAGAAGTGCCGACATAGAAACTAAGAAATGTATTGCTTAATATAGTGTACACTTAAACTGATATAGATTTTTTTTTTTTTGGATGGGCCTTTTTTAGCTGACCAAATTAGGACAATTAGGATCTTAGAATATTATTGCTTTTCATTCAATGTACAAAAAGGTTTCTTCTTTCGAGGCTATTTCATCTATTGTTATTGTTCACTGCATTGTGATTTAAACAGCCAATCTACAATTTCATATTTATAATTCTGTGAGGCCTGCTGAGATATGTAAATATTAATAGCTAGTGATTTTAGATTGTGATTCTTTTTTTTTTTTTTTTTTTTTACCTGGCATGATACATACAATTCTCAGTTTGTAGTAAAAAAAAAATGAGTGAAGAAATCTCCTGCATTAAAAGGCAGAAAGCTCTAAATTTTGCAGAGGAGCCTAATTATTTACTAATTACTAGAGACTCTACAACACTCAAAGTTTCTAAATATGGAGAGCCAGTTAGTAAAGAGCAGTGATGTCACTGTGGTGAGTTTCATTTGGGGTTACTCATTGCTCACATAAAGGCTACCTGCTCCCCCTGAACAGAGCTCAGATGAAGCCATTACTCTTTCAAACTGTGGACCTGATGCCATGTTACTGCAGGGAAGGTTTGGTAAATGTCTGTCTTTATATAATGATGACTAATGACTGATATTGATATTAGAAGATACATCAGTTGACATTTGGTAGTGCCTAAAACATGTTATCATGACTGATAACAACTCATTGGTTGGTGCTGCATACTTGAGGCGTCAGATTAATGACAGAGTCATTATAGTGCAGATTCTGGTGACAATCTTCCTTTGTGTCAACTTTTTACTTATTGTGACCTTTTTTTCAAGGAATTTCTTCTACACAACTATGCGCTACATCTTATTTGCCGTGACATTGCTGTCTGATAGCTTGATATTGATCATGTCTGATATGCTGCTCATCTTGAGCTATTTTCATTTTACCATACAAATTGGCACATGTGTCATTATTTATATATTTGTGGTTCTTTACACCTTTGTCACACCTATTACTTTAACATCAATGACCCTGGAGCGATACGTTGCCATTTGCATGCCCCTGCGGCATGCAGAGCTGTGCTCCACACGCAGCGCTCTGCACTGCATCCTCATTATTCATGGCTTTAGCTTTGTACCACTCATTGTCATTCTCTCCGTCTTCTTTTCATCAGCCTCCCATAGTTTGTATACCCAATATAGGATATGCTCTATGGAAATGTTTGTCGTACTCCAATGGCACAATCATGTTAAATTAGCATTATATGAGTGCTACTTTTTGATCATGTGCATCACCATTATGTTTTCTTATGTTAAAATAATGAAAGTAGCCAAAGCTGCATCAGGGGAGAATAAAAAGTCAACATGGAAAGGACTCAGGACAGTGATTCTTCATGCTTTCCAGCTGCTCCTCTGTCTCATCCAGCTGTGGTGCCCTTTCATAGAAGTTGCTTTGTTCCAGATTGATTTGATGTTGTATGTAAATGTCAGATACTTTAACTACATTACTTTTTATCTTGCGCCGAGATGTATGAGTCCTCTAATTTATGGCCTCAGGGATGACAAGTTTTTTCTTGCATTGAAATACAAATTGTCTTTTGGATTTATCTGTTCAAAAAAGAATATGCATATTAATTCTTCTTAACAAATCGATGTGCTCTGATAATTTTTCATTACATGTTAAAAGTTAGTAATGTCATCATCATTATACATTGTTGATAATCATGTTGACTTTTTGTAAACACGTCTGACCCAATTTACCAATTTTGATTTTGAATGTCATACTGTAATAATCAACATCTGCTGCAACGTTCAAGGGCAATATGTGATCGCTTTCAATCCAGAAAATCTCATTTGCATGAATGTTTCATCACCATTTGCATAGTTGCTATTATATTTTATACCTGGGTAATATTTTCTGTATTAAATAAACTGCACTTAACAACATTATAAACAACCCAAAATATCATCTACCGGTACTTGTTTTAAGATGTGTTTCACATCAACAAAAATTGTGTATTGTGTTTAGTTTTTCACTTTATCTGTAATAATGCAGTGTGTCAAGTCAAAGTGAACTTTATGGTCAATCACACAGTTTACCAGTCTGTCCATGGGGGATTGAAATTACGTTTCCCCAACCTCCAAATGTGCAAAACAGCATTTAACTCACTTTTAGCACACACATAAGACAATTAAATTGACATTGAACACACTTTTTACCACACCCATAAAACACAAAGAGTCTGAGGTAGCCTATGATAGTGTGGGGTAATGATAAGGTGCAATATGTAAAGTACAAGTTGCAATCTGAAAAGTGCATAAACAAGGATAGATATGTATGAAAAACAGAAACTGCTACGTATGTAGGAGGTGTCACAGACGTTCCTTAAGGGAGTTGAGTAGTCTGATGGCCTGTGGAAAGCAGCTGCTGCTGAGTCTGTTTGAATAATACTAATTCCTGCTAAACAGGAACCTTTCCCATACCGGGAGTTGAACCCGGGCCGCCTGGGTGAAAACCAGGAATCCTAACCGCTAGACCATATGGGAACTGGGTGTTACTGTCATGCGACCATACATGGTGCCGTCATCATTTTTTCAAATTGATCTTTTGTATAGTATACTAGAAAAAATACATTTTCAAGGCTTGTTTTAAAAAGCATTTTTGTTTTTTTTATGTTCTACTTCTTATTCAGTTTATTGTGATGAACATGATTGTGATTACATTGCTATGAGGATTACACAAACATTAACCCCGACAGCCAATAAACAATTTAAGTGACATGCTGCCAACCTTATCTGCACCCAAATGGTGTTTTTATTATTATATAGTTTAATTATATAATGTTTAATCTTGCTCCAAGATGTCCGAGTTTTTGAAATACAAAGCAGCTTTTGGATATCTGCAAAAAAAAAAGGCAGTATGTTGCTATTATATTTTATACCTGGGTAATATTTTCTGTATTAAATAAACTGCACTTAACAACATTATAAACAACCCAAAATATCATCTACCGGTACTTGTTTTAAGATGTGTTTCACATCAACAAAAATTGTGTATTGTGTTTAGTTTTTCACTTTATCTGTAATAATGCAGTGTGTCAAGTCAAAGTGAACTTTATGGTCAATCACACAGTTTACCAGTCTGTCCATGGGGGATTGAAATTACGTTTCCCCAACCTCCAAATGTGCAAAACAGCATTTAACTCACTTTTAGCACACACATAAGACAATTAAATTGACATTGAACACACTTTTTACCACACCCATAAAACACAAAGAGTCTGAGGTAGCCTATGATAGTGTGGGGTAATGATAAGGTGCAATATGTAAAGTACAAGTTGCAATCTGAAAAGTGCATAAACAAGGATAGATATGTATGAAAAACAGAAACTGCTACGTATGTAGGAGGTGTCACAGACGTTCCTTAAGGGAGTTGAGTAGTCTGATGGCCTGTGGAAAGCAGCTGCTGCTGAGTCTGTTTGAATAATACTAATTCCTGCTAAACAGGAACCTTTCCCATACCGGGAGTTGAACCCGGGCCGCCTGGGTGAAAACCAGGAATCCTAACCGCTAGACCATATGGGAACTGGGTGTTACTGTCATACATGGTGCCGTCATCATTTTTTCAAATTGATCTTTTGTATAGTATACTAGAAAAAATACATTTTCAAGGCTTGTTTTAAAAAGCATTTTTGTTTTTTTTATGTTCTACTTCTTATTCAGTTTATTGTGATGAACATGATTGTGATTACATTGCTATGAGGATTACACAAACATTAACCCCGACAGCCAATAAACAATTTAAGTGACATGCTGCCAACCTTATCTGCACCCAAATGGTGTTTTTATTATTATATAGTTTAATTATATAATGTTTAATCTTGCTCCAAGATGTCCGAGTTTTTGAAATACAAAGCAGCTTTTGGATATCTGCAAAAAAAAAAGGCAGTATGTTTTTGATATTGCAACAAAACAAGACCCCATTGAATCAAATACATATTTTATTCATCATAATCCGAACAATGAAAAAACAATGCAAACAGTAGTTTTATATATATATAAAAAAAAAGACTTTGTCTTTGTTACAACAAAACATACAACAACATTGTGAGCCAATATATACTAAAGATTCAGTGATAATTTTCCAGAACCTCCAAAAAATAATCAAATAAATAATCTTAAATCTTAAATAATGATTGATGCAGCAAAGAATTACAAATAGTTAGCAATTTATCGTGTTCCCTTTTCAAAACATGATTTTCTTGGTATAAAATATCTTACAGGCTACAATAGGGGAAGTGAAACTGTGTTACTATGAAATCATCATACACTTTTTTTATTTCCTGTTTTCCAGTATCTCTATTTGTCTTAGTCCTCTCGCAGATAGGCCTCATGTACCTCAAGCTCATCACTACCCTCTAGGGAGGAAGCATATTCTGCCATTCTTTGGATCTCTTCTACTTTAGTCTCAGCCAACTTCTTTTCTGCGTCTGCCGACATTTTCCGTGCCTCCTCCACCTGGGACTGAGCGATCTGAATGTTTGTCCTCACTGTGATGGATGCCTGCTCAGCTCCTGGGAACATAAAAAACACAAACACACACATTTAGTCAAACTATTTGAGTAGATGTTGACGTTATAATAAAATACTCCTGACCGCTATCTCAATTTTGTTTTAAATAAAGCCCCACTGAGGGCTTTATTTAAAACAAAAAGGATTTTTCATAAGTTATAATTATTGTTCAACTCGGTTAATCTATTTTTTCACTTTCTACTCACCTGAAGCGCATGCTGCCTCCGCTGCCATTTTACACACGTTAACAGCATTGATCCAGGTCGACTCAAAACGTTTGCATTCTTCCAGTCTGTCACTAGCCTGCGAGGGCAAAGACACAATACACACTCAATATGATAAATCTATCCTTTTCTAAATTATTTTTGTAAAGAGCTGTAAATGAATGATAATGTTTGTTTTAAACATGTTTTCTCCAAAGAGGACAACACAAACTAACCTCAGCTCGCTGGCCAATGATCACCTGCCGGAGGGAGTCCTCCTCTGCTGAGGTCAGTTTTCCCAGCGAGGCCAAATAGTGTCTTTGGAGAGCAACACGTGTGTGCACAGCCTGTTAGCAAACAAAGGGAGGACATGCAGTCAGGGACATGTACAGGGCAATTTCTAAATAACAACCTGACAGTAGTTTTCTTTGGTTAGACAGGCGTGACTTTTCATTTCCGTGATGTATTATCCTCACTATGATTATGATCAAATCATTTTCAATATATATGGACTTCAATGAACTCTGCATTGTGATGATGAATGGAACTCTACACTTTAGGTTGGCTACCATAATATGTGGATAAAATGTTTTTACGTGAGGTTAAAACCTACCTTTGAATAGTCTGTGACGGCATCTATGAGAGCCAAGGTGGTCTGGGAGAGGAAAGTACTTGAACTGTCTGTGACCACTGAGGCAGCTCTTTTGATCAGGGAGTCATGAGAGAGATTTTCCACTTGCTACAGACAGAGGGGGGGGGGAGGAAATCGGTATGTAACTCCACCATTCAATTTGTATTCACAATGTATGAAAGAACAAACAATTTGTGCAATTGTATTACATTGGCCTGGTGTGTATGTACTGTATATTACATTCTCGCCCACCTGTGTAAAGGGGACAGCACAAAGCCTGCGGCCAGCACTTAAAGATGCTGTGCTTGTGTGAGCAGTATCTTTCCATTCCCCCAACTTCTGGACTCCAAGATTCCTGCTGCTGAAGAAGACGCTCTCAGAACTGCTGGAGAAAAATCAAGACAGGTTATAAACCTGATGTTATTACAGTCACGAGCAACAAGGTTTTGTAGTGCTGTCGGAGGAAATGATGACATTTTAATTCAGAGGACAAAAACACATAGGATCTTTGAGAAAGTCTAACCTAATCTTCCACGTAAGCGTGTCACTGCTCTAATAGGCTGCATCCTAGTTTTCACAAGGAACAATTGCAAAATCAAGAGTAAATAAATGTAAATAATACCCTAAAATTGTTCAGCTTTAGGGTGTGTTGTTAATGCATACATTGTAATGTAATGTAATGTGGAAATTAATTGTAAATAAACTGATGAAAATGTGCTCAGCTATAACATTATTTTGAATGTCATATACCATGATATCCATATAACTAAACAATGCATTCAAATTCTATGCATGTTTTTGTTGGCGTAACATTGTCCAGATGTCCATAATCTTACCTTAGGAGACGAGTGCAGGCCGCTGCTCTCCTCGTCTTGTTGATCCTCAGCAGTGAAATGTCTGCCTGAAGTCCTCCAGCGACATGGCTGGCGCACATTGAACACTGTCGAACAGCTTGCATTTTGCAAATAAATTAGATCTGCTGGAAATAGAAATTTGCCACGATCTGTCTAAAATAACTTGCTGGCTAAACGCTTTCTTTTTTTTAAACTAATCTGCTGTCCACTCACAGCAGATTCCTTGAATTTTTCCAGTTAAAATCAGAGAAGAAAGTCTTGTTTGCTGCTTGAAACCCTTCAGTCTGCTTGTCGTACTGACTGTCATGTCCTGCGGGTATTTGTAAGGCCCCAGCACCATTTCATTACGTAAAAACACATTGATCTGTTGACTCTGCCTGCAAATGTACGTATTTGGCTTTATCTGAAAAAGCTCACAGAGACAAAAATTACGTGCAGGTTGCAGAATCTGATGTGTTAGTGTTTTGTACACACTGTCACTCAATACTCATATAAACATTCACTATAGTGTCTATTTAGTTTAATTTTTTTCATTCTTTGAGTCAATTATACAACCTGCAGAAGGCCTTTTTCTATATTTTCCAGTTCATTAAGATTGTCAGTAAACATGTGGCTGGGCAATACAAAACCTGCACACTTAAACAGGAATTATAGATTTTGGACACTATATCATCTACTATATACTATATCATCATCATTTTGCATCATCACTTGACAGCTAATTGACAGCTGTGGAGTTGTTGTGTGCTAGTTTCATTTGTCTGTTTCCTTTAATATTTGGCAATAACTCTTGTTGCCAAAAGTTTTGCAATGTCTATCGTTCTGCCTGATAGCCTGCACGTATCTTATCTGCTAAGGTGGCATTCACTTGGGTTTAGAAGAAGAGTTTGTTTTGGAAACTGGTTTTGGCCCAATCTCCTGCAGTCCTGATTACTGACGTAGAACTTGCGTAAAGAGTTGACAAACGAAGTGAGATGCTCTCAACAGAGTCAACTTGTTTGCCAAACAAATGAAAATGTCGGGTTGCACAATTAGACTCAGGAGCCTGATGTTAATAATCAACTACTCTGTTAATTACTAAGCAGGGGATACAAGGCCTGCTCTCTAACTATGCTCTGGAGATATTGCAGTATGCCTTCTCCACTTCTGCTCATTAAACTGTAGAGACATCGCTTTAAGGATTTCGTCATCTTCACCAAAACAATGCTGATACTCCTATAGGTTACTACTGTACTGTGATCACTGACCTCAAAAAACACTGTGAAACTGGAGCGCTGTCAAAAAAGATAATGCAGTGCGTCAGAAGTTCTGTGTCAGATCACCGATTCAAGGTCTTTGTTTACCTTTTGCATTGGAGTTCACATACAGTATATCTAAACATATATATCAAACATGGAACCAGTGCAGGATAGAAATGTATATGGCACATTTTGTAAAAATTGGAGCTAAAAATTCTGAAATAGAAAGCTTCAAATATTACCAAAAGTTCTATCTATTGTTTGTGAGCAGGACCGTCAGTTTAAACATATAATGCATGAGATGCAATAATAATGTTCATCCATTCATTGACATACCTACAGTAATATGACTAATGACAGCAGTAGTAGTCATAGAGAACACGTGGACTGTCAGTGATAATTTGATTATTGGATTATTGTAATCGATGCACCATGAAAGCAGAATTTTAATGTTCGATGGTCAAGGTGGAACTAGATGTAACTACTTTATATACTTTTAGCTGATAAAAATGCATATTGCTTTGTCAGATGTTTTGTGTGTATAATCTGAATATGCAAGGTAGACAAAGTATAAAGTAGCATCAAATAAAAATATTCTCGTTCATCCAGGTCATGGTTATCTCAAGGAAAATTAAATCTAGGCTGCGACTAGTCCTAGTCAAGCTAGCATGAACTGATGAAGCCTCTTAGATGAGAGGTGAAATGACTTCAAAGACAAATAACCAATAACCAGTAGCTCAACAGTGTGCACAAGGACAGCACTTGAGTAAATGAACACTGTTACTTTCCACTACCTAGTGTGACTGGGCCTTTAATCTGACAAACCATTGATTGACATTAGTTGCGGTAAATGACGTCTTCAGCATTCGCAGTGAGTCACTGGTGTAAAACAGACACTCTGATCTTACAAAACATTAATATGAGAAATAAAGGTTTTCTCTGGATTTTTGTTAATGATTTTCAGTCTTTGCAAATGCTGGTCAGTGGAACATTACTTCAATTTATTTTTATTGCTGTACTCAGATCAAAAAATGCTTTTTTTTGTATAATTTTTATGCATAATTAACTTGATTGTCTGGTAGATGGCATAGATAATGTCTCTACATATACCACACATTAGTGCCTTCATGTAGTAAAAGATTATTAATCCATTAGCCCCATCGCCCAATGGAAATCTGTTGCTAATGAGAAACATAATGCTTGATTACTATAGCATGGCATTAATGTATCTCTAGAGGAATCAGACCTGAGTCAAGCCAAACACATCAGATAAGGGGAAGAACGAAAGCTCAGTCAGTTCATCTGACATTTGTAGGTGAGTGCTCTTCAATTCTAAATGTGGAAATGTGTAATTTGTTGTTTTTCTTTTTAAAAAGGTTAAAGAAGAAAGACACATGAGGTATTTATTTACACATTTTGGTGTTTGTCTTTCAATTATGAATTATTTACAGACTATATGTTTTTCTTTAATCCTAGTTATTCTAATATTTAAATGATTACTGTGCATTTTCTAACCCTTATTTTGAAATTTCTCAGTATATATAAGGGCTGTTAAGTTATTTCACTCTTTAACAGGTTTGTTCTGGTCCACATGCATGTGAAAAAATGCAGAATCTGACTGAATTTCCCGTCAATTCAACATCCCACAAAAGCCTGTCTGTGATAATCAAGGTGTGTGTGGTTATCCCCTTCTTCTGCATCTTCCTCTGTTGTATTGTCGTCATGCTTCAGATCTTTGCATCTCACAGGCAGTTTCTAGACACCTCACGCTATATCCTGTTTGCCTACATGCTAATCAATGACACCCTTCAGGTCCTGTCCTCAGTGCTGCTCTTCCTTTTTGTCATGGGTCAGGTAAAATTTGCCTTTGTCTACTGTGCTCCTCTGCTGTTCATATCCACCGTCACTTTTCAGAACACACCTTTAATCTTGGCCACCATGTCACTGGAGCGCTATATTGCCATCATCTATCCCCTCCAGCGCCCAGCTGCCTGGCGCTCAGATCGCATCTGGATCATTATACTGTGTCTGTGGTGCATCAACTGTACCTTCCCTGTCATTGAATACTGCTTTGGGAAACCTAACCTTGTCATGGATGTCTTCTCTACCCCTGTGCTTTGCAAAACTGTCGTTGTCAACTCCTCTCCAATCCAGACATTATTCAGAGCTGCTGTGAGTATACTCTTCTTTGCAGTTGTGGCTGTCATCATCTTCTTTACCTATGTGAGAATCCTCCTAGAAACCAGGAAGCTGAGACAAGACCGAGTGTCTGTGAGCAAAGCCATGCACACTGTGCTGCTGCATGGCTTTCAGCTGTTGCTGTGCATGTTGGCCTTCACTAACCCTATCACTGAAACTCTCATAGTGCTGCATGCCAACTGGCTGCCAGAAGACATTGCCTTTTTCAATTACTTCTGTTTCATCCTTATTCCACGCTTTCTCAGCCCACTGATTTATGGTTTTCGAGATCAGAGTCTCAGAGGCTACATTGGGAAAAGTTTCCTCTGCTGCTCAAATAAGGTCAAACCACGTTTCAGAGGCAAGCTGCAGGACTGCTTTTAAACTGAATGAGTTCTTACACAAAATGTATGAATGTCAAAACATGTATTTGTGATGATGAAATTATAATTTCATTAAAATCTGAAAATGTACAAATTATAAAAACATTTGTGAAATGCTTAAAGAAATAAAATAATTAGACAACTCTACACAAAAAATAGCATGAACTGAATAAAACTGTTCAGTCCTCTGAAAACAATCATAACCTCTTTCTTTTATGGACACATTGGCACCGTTTTCATAGACACCATCAACAGTTTTATAGATCTAACTCTGTTAAATATAAACCAGACAGTGCCCCAGTATCATCAATAAAGATTGCCTAATTGCGAGAGTTAATTCAAGGTGTCCTACACTAAAGTTCAGATGATGTGAAATTATGACTTTAATTTCTAAATGCAATGCTGATCACACAAGGTTTATGATAAACTGTATGACTGCATTGCGGGGAGCTCAAAATGCTTTTGGCCTTCTGTCACTCACCTTTTTTAGGTTAAAGCTTGTAATATTTTGATGTAAATCGGTTATGAATTTAATGTGTATACATGTAATTATTGATAGAAATATGTCAAACTGTGTGACAGGTGTCGTGTTAAATATCTGATGATTTAAATAATAACATTTTTGCACTGTTTTTGTATTGGCACTTATGACAGGGAAACTATACAGAACAGATACCACATAATGAACTTTATTCTTTTATTGTGCCTTTTTGTTCATACATTTCATAAACTTAGTTATACAATTATTATATTTATATAATTTTAATTATACTGTTTGTTTTTGGGGGAGATAATAAGTGATTCCCTATAATTTACATGTATTTTTCTCTTTTTTGTTATTCAGCCCATTTTTTTATGATTTATATTAAGTGGCTGCTGTACAACCATATAATTTCCCTTTGGATTATTAAAGTACTCTATCTATTGGCTTTTAAATAACACATATGATAACAACAAATATACTGTACAGCAGTTATTTGCGCCCTCTCGCTCTCTCTCATTGTTTTTAACAGATTCATTATACTAATGAAGTCATTAAAATGCTCCAAATGCCTGAACTGTACAGCTTCATTACTGCAACTCAGTTGTTGTGCAGGGCATCAACCTGCAGGTGATGCTGTTACTCCAAACTAAATGTCAATATGCACAAGTATTTAATTCATTTTAAACTCTCTTTAAAGATTTTTATGATTTAAAGAATTAATCATAAGAGTTAAAAAAAAATGATACTGTGGTATAATTCATTTGCATGCAGCAAAGCACTAAGTATAAATTTGCAACTAGTTAAATCAGAATCTGGCGCTGGACCCAAACTCCATAAGTCTTTATGTATTTTTGTTATTATATAGAGCCAATAGATGTCTGGTGCATGTAGTAATGATAAAGTATTGAGCTTCCCAAATACAAAGAAAAGAGCTCACTTTACTGTCGTGTTAATCCAGGTGTAATCTCGAAAAGTGATGCATGAACTGTAAATTAAATGTAGAAAGAGAATGTTGTGTAGTTTCAGAGCAAGATTATATTTTCTCTGGAAATCATTGAGAATATTTAAATATTAATGTCTCAAGACATGAAAAGTGCTTGGATTTTGAATAAAGTGCTTGAAACCTGAAATTTTTGTGTTGCTTTTTTTTTCAAATTGTGTCATTGCCATAAAAAATTTCCAACTATAAATGTTGGGATAACAGCAAAACCAATTGATTTATATTTGATCTGTACCTGCATGTTTTAGAGGGATTTCCCAACTCTAACACACCTGATTTTAATTTAACTTTTTATCAAACAGCTGATGCTTGTTAAAGGCTTGATAGCAATTTAATAATCAGATTTATGTGTGTTACAGTGGAGAGGTACTTAAAGCATGCAGGGCAGTAGCTCTCTAGTAACAGGTTTGGTGACCACTGGTTTAGACACACTGGTTGTTGGCACCGTTAGGTTACTCCAGTCTGCCAAGGTAGGGCTGCAGGAAAACTTCAGGGTTTAGACAGACTGGTTGTTGGCACCGTTAGGTTACTCTAGTCTGCCAATGTAGGGTTGCTGGAGAACTTCAGGGTTTGGACAGACTGGTTGTTGGCACCGTTAGGTTACTCTAGTCTGCCAATGTAAGGTTGCTGGAGAACTTCAGGGTTTGGACAGACTGGTTGTTGGCACCGTTAGGTTACTCTAGTCTGCCAATGTAGGGTTGCTGGAGAACTTCAGGGTTTAGACAGACTGGTTCTTGGCACCGTTAGGTTACTCTAGTCTGCCAATATAGGGTTGCTGGAGAACTTCAGGGTTTGGACAGACTGGTTGTTGGCACCGTTAGGTTACTCCAGTCTGCCAATGTAAGGTTGCTGGAGAACTTCAGGGTTTAGACAGACTGGTTCTTGGCACCGTTAGGTTACTCTAGTCTGCCAATATAGGGTTGCTGGAGAACTTCAGGGTTTGGACAGACTGGTTGTTGACACCGTTAGGTTACTCTAGTCTGCCAATGTAGGGTTGCTGGAGAACTTCAGGGTTTGGACAGACTGGTTGTTGACACCGTTAGGTTACTCTAGTCTGCCAATGTAGGGTTGCTGGAGAACTTCAGGGTTTAGACAGACTGGTTGTTGGCACCGTTAGGTTACTCTAGTCTGCCAATGTAGGGTTGCTGGAGAACTTCAGGGTTTGGACAGACTGGTTGTTGGCACCGTTAGGTTACTCTAGTCTGCCAATGTAGGGTTGCTGGAGAACTTCAGGGTTTAGACAGACTGGTTGTTGGCACCGTTAGGTTACTCTAGTCTGCCAATGTAGGGTTGCTGGAGAACTTCAGGCAGGGGCGCAACTACCTCCTTTCTGAGGGATATGCAGACACATTACAGGTGCCCCCCCCCCCCCCCCCCCCCCCCCCCCTTCAATGTTTACGTGTATACATCTTATTTATTCATGGACTTATAAAATATTAGACTTTTATTACAGACTTTTTATGTATTACAGCAGGTGATCAGCTCAATAAAACACAAAAAATAATGTATAACAATGTAATAACATAAATAAGTCCTCTACCTACCACTAAATTGTTACATGTCGTGCCCTGGGTCAGGCGATCATTGCTCATACTTGAACGAAGGTATGTTTTGATAAGCTTCAGCTTACTGAAGGATCTTTCTGCAGATGCAACCGTCAGAGGCATGGTCAGGAATACTCTAAGGGCTACTGTCAAATTTGGGAACACCAAATCAAGATTCTCCTGTATGAGGAAATTCAACTTCTCAAGAGCCTTGTAACCCTTCAGTAGACGGCTTGCTGGGTACATTTCTTGAATGATATCTCTGGAAACATCACAGGTAGTCAGGGCATATCTGGTAACTGATTCCTCCAGCTCAGCTTGTGTCATGTGCTCCATTTTAGTGATGAATTTAAATTTCTCAGACACAAGCTGAAGATTGGAAAACCTGTCAGACAACTCTTGCAGGACTGTGTCGACAATAACATTGAAAACCATGCACCTAAAGTGCCTCTCTGGTTCCTTTTTATGATGACCAGTGCTGGAATTATCATCATCATTAACTTACATGCAGGTAGGTAGGAACCAAAAACAAAATAAGTAGGAACTTATATTAAACATCAACTGACACAGAGGTAGTTATATCAATAATATCTCATTGGAAACGAATCTAAAACGTCACTAAATGAAACCATATTCCTGACATCTAAATAAAGTGAAGTTTTGAAAGAATGAAGAACGTGTATCAAGTCCTTCCTCCCACAGTTGGACCTGTCGTTTTGCTAGTAGCTTTGCTATCCTGAATATTTACAAGCCTCCTCTTGATACACTGACATAACTTAACCACTGTCTTTCAACCACCTCGAAAAGCTTTTTTTCATCCCCTCAAAACCTTTCTCCTTCTCCCTCTTCCGTTTTCTGCTTTGTGCTCTGGACAGCTTTTTTTCTGCCTCTCCATCTTTAGCTGTGACAACGCGATTCAAATGAATGGAAAAAAAACCGCGCCAGCGCGTGCCCGGAGGGGCGCGCACTGGAACGCTTATAGTGTGTGTGTGTGTGTGTGTGTGTGTGGGAGAGGAGGAGAGGAGAGGTGAGGGAGCGAAGGGGCGCCTAATTAGTGACATGCCCCTCTGTTATTGATCATATCATTTACACATACACAAACAGCTGTTAAATACAGAAAATGCCGACTCGAA
This sequence comes from Pampus argenteus, assembly GCA_036937835.1. Classification (NCBI taxonomy): domain Eukaryota; kingdom Metazoa; phylum Chordata; class Actinopteri; order Scombriformes; family Stromateidae; genus Pampus; species Pampus argenteus. Next base: position 6,572,440 of record CM072868.1, read on the forward strand.
ATTATTGTTCCCCCATCGCTTTGGCGCCCCCTCTAACGCGGCGCCCCTATGCACCGCATATAGTGCATACCCACTTTTTGCGCCACTGACTGTAGGAATAGCCAACAATATCAAAAATATAGGAATTCAACACCGCCATAGCAAACACAAGGTGGACCACGATACAGTCAATGAAAACTCGTCTTTAAGCAGCAAACACACTTTAAGTTCTCCCATAAACATTAGGCCCATATTCAATTTTTTTTTTTATTAGGGCTACCAGGCGTATACCAAAGCAGCTCCGTGTGTACGAGCCCGTTTGTCAGCATGTGAGGCTGTAAAAGTCACGGTCTTACATACCTCGACCATTAAACAGGACATTTAACCATCGTGGCAGCTCGTGGACAACAAGTGAATGCGACGGAAACAGGCGCGTGCGGAGTGTTTTCATTTCACGCGAAACGCACGAGTGAACCGCATACAGCAGGACGAAAGGTGACTGCGCCGGACTGACACCTGTTTAAAAAAAAATAAAATAACCAACGAGCTGTTTCTATTTCATCCTTCTCCCGCGGCTGTGTCCGACCTAACTCGCCCTGTGAGGACAGTGGCGGCTTTTCAAAGGACAAGGTGAAGTTGCCGTTTTCCTCCGCCGCGTCTCTCCGTGTGCCGGATGACTCGGTTGTGAGCCGCAAACAGAGAAGAGGGGAGGGCTGGTTGTAGCATCACAGAGGAGGGAGTTGTAAAGACTCGACCAATCAGGAGACTTGATACGATCACTGATTTCACTATGTTGAGTACAATTGGTGATTCTCAATTAAACGTGTTTAAATTTTGAAAGTTCTACTGTAATTTTTTTAAGGAAATTATTTGCAAAAATGGGTTCCCAAAATTAAAGATTGCACTGTCTAACAAAATTGTGTTTGTTTTTTTTTGTCCCTGTGTAGTGTTATTTATTTATTTTATTTATATCTAAAAAAGTATCTTGCTGTCATTCTCAGATTTTTGCATTTGTGACCAGGACACTGGTATTTTAGTATTGGCCCATTTCCAATGGGAAAACGGGAGAATTTGTATATTTTCATTCACATAAAGTGAGAAAAAAACAACAACATAAGAATCACGGGATGCGATGATGGGAGACTATATTTGGGGACTGGGGCTCAGTGGCTGTATTGTATACTTTTGTATATTTTTATGATAAACACATTGTTTTTTTTGTAACTCTACGTGAATGAATTGGAAATATCTCAATTTCAAAATATCATTGCCTAGGTCACAAAAACAAAGTTTGAGAAGGAAATACTAGACATTTTCTATACTTCTTAGCCATAAGGAAATAACAAAACCGGTGTTACATAGTGTTATTACTTCCGTGAAGCCAGAGCCAGGTCAACTCACTGGAGGGCCTCGGAGCAAAAATATCCTTGAGCCCTGTTCACCCAGTCAATAATAATCCAGGGGACACCTCTAACCTGCATTAACTGATTGTTTGGCCACTTGGGGGCAGCAGGCACGAATATATCTTCACCTTTTAAGTTGATAAATCAAACAGTTGCCTATTTACTCATCCGTTAAATATGGAGCAACATTATCATTCATTTGGAGTCATGTTTCTGTCCACCTTATGAGTGTAAGTCCAATATTTACTCTCTTTTAGCTCTGTTTTTTTGTTTCTGTTTGCTCAGGGAAATATCAGGCAGTTAGCTGCTGAATGTTCTTAAAACAATACAAATATGAAGATGTAAGCAATTTCTACTCTATTACATTAGGGGAAAAAAGTGAAAGAAAAGAGAGGTTACATGTATTTTCATTTGTTTTGTGTGTGTGTGTGTTGAGCTCTCAGGGCCACTGTAGAAACAAATGTATTACTAATAATCATGGTATAAAAAATAAGACTATATAGTTCAAGAAACACATAACCTAAAAAGGAAAAAAAAAAATTTTTTAAGTGCTGAACAGGTTGTACTAAAGCAGAACTGGGTGAATAAGGAACTGAAATTCAAATCAATCCTACGGAAAATATCATCTTACAGTATGAAATCTGTTTGTGAATGAATTCTTTATGAAGCAGAACAAGTGCTAAGTGAAATAACTGAGTTAATGAATAACTTATCAAGCTCTTACTGAGCACTCGGTCCAAAATATTATTTTTCAAGACTTAACAAATCTTACAAAGTTTAAATCATTCAGAAACCTCATGACAACAGGCTGATAGTATTGAGAATGAGGTTGTGGTCTAACAGTGGGATTCTCAGTGGAGTGCTGCAGCCAAAATCAATCCAGTGAGCATATTTCCAATAAATATGAAAAGGTAGCACATCTCAAGTTTTACCGTCAGTGTAAAATGACAACAGGATGTGGGTAACAGCAGATGTAAATGTGTTGATTTCAATATATCCTGTTGTGAACTGAAGAAAAAACAGTGAGTCTTGAAGCCCTGAGAAGCACGTGGTTCTGCACATACCAGATATTACATTTTATACTTCATACAAACCTTTAAACTCTACTCCAGCCACCCATTCAGCAAACTTATACAAACATAAATATTTTACTAGTGATACTAGTTTCTTTAGTACTAATAGGAGGAGTGATCAATTTAAATGTGCCACACAGTAAGTATGAAACTAGTAAAGTTAAGAATAATAGGAATTAAAGGGGTAGTTTGGAGTTTTATGGGTAGGCTACTTAATTGACTTCCTCTTTCCGACAGCATTGCTGCACTGCATTGCTGCACTGCACTGCTGCACTGCACTGCTGCACTGCACTGCTGCACTGCACTGCACTGCTGCACTGCACTGCTGCACTGTACAGCACTGCTGCACTGTACTGCACTGCTGCACTGCTTTGACGTTTTTTGTTTCGCTGCACTGTTACGTTTCACTGCATTCTACGCACTGCATTGTCACGTTACACTGCATTTATCGCACTGCATTTAACACACCGCAATGTTACGTTTCACTGCATTTAACACACTGCACTGTTACGCTTCACTGCATTTTACGCACTGCATTGTTACGTTACACTGCATTTTACACACTGCACTGTTACGCTTCACTGCATTTTACGCACTGCATTGTTACGTTACACTGCATTTTACACACTGCACTGTTACATTTCACTGCATTTTGCGCACAACATTGTTACGTTACACTGCATTTTACGCACTGCACTGTTACGTTTCACTGCATTTTACGCACTGCATTGTTACGTTACACTGCATTTATTGCACTGCATTGTTACGTTACACTGCATTTGTTGCACTGCATTGTTACGTTACACTGCATTTATCGCACTGCATTTTACGCACTGCACTGTTACATTTCACTGCATTTTGCGGACTGCATTGTTACGTTTCACTGCATTTAACACACTGCACTGTTACGCTTCACTGCATTTTACGCACAGTGTGTTAAATGCAGTGTAACGTAACAATGCAGTGCGCAAAATGCAGTGAAATGTAACAGTGCAGTGCGATAAATGCAGTGTAACGTAACAATGCAGTGCGTAAAATGCAGTGTAACGTAACAATGCAGTGCGTAAAATGCAGTGAAGCGTAACAGTGCAGTGTGTTAAATGCAGTGAAACGTAACAGTGCAGTGCGTAAAATGCAGTGCAATAAATGCAGTGTAACGTAACAATGCAGTGCGTAAAATGCAGTGTGACGTAACAATGCAGTGCAATAAATGTAGTGTAACGTAACAATGCAGTGCGTAAAATGCAGTGAAGCGTAACAGTGCAGTGTGTTAAATGCAGTGTAACGTAACAATGCAGTGCGTAAAATGCAGTGCAATAAATGCATTGTTACGTTACACTGCATTTATTGCACTGCATTTTACGCACTGCACTGTTACGTTTCACTGCATTTAACACACTGCACTGTTACGCTTCACTGCATTTTACGCACTGCATTGTTACGCTACACTGCATTTTACGCACTGCATTGTTACGTTACACTTCATTTATCGCACTGCATTTTACGCACTGCACTGTTACATTTCACTGCATTTTGCGCACTGCATTGTTACGTTACACTGCATTTAACACACTGCACTGTTACGCTTTACTGCATTTTACGCACTGCATTGTTACGTTACACTACATTTATTGCACTGCATTGTTACGTCACACTGCATTTATTGCACTGCATTTTACGCACTGCATTGTTACGTTACACTGCATTTATTGCACTGCATTTTACGCACTGCACTGTTACGTTTCACTGCATTTAACACACTGCACTGTTACGCTTCACTGCATTTTACGCACTGCATTGTTACGTTACACTGCATTTTACGCACTGCATTGTTACGTTACACTGCATTTATCGCACTGCATTTTACGCACTGCACTGTTACATTTCACTGCATTTTGCGCACTGCATTGTTACGTTACACTGCATTTAACACACTGCACTGTTACGCTTCACTGCATTTTACGCACTGCATTGTTACGTCACACTGCATTTATTGCACTGCATTTTACGCACTGCATTGTTACGTTACACTGCATTTATTGCACTGCATTTTACGCACTGCACTGTTACGTTTCACTGCATTTAACACACTGCACTGTTACGCTTCACTGCATTTTACGCACTGCATTGTTACGTTACACTGCATTTTACGCACTGCATTGTTACGTTACACTGCATTTATCGCACTGCATTTTACGCACTGCACTGTTACATTTCACTGCATTTTGCGCACTGCATTGTTACGTTACACTGCATTTAACACACTGCACTGTTACGCTTCACTGCATTTTACGCACTGCATTGTTACGTTACACTACATTTATTGCACTGCATTGTTACGTCACACTGCATTTATTGCACTGCATTTTACGCACTGCATTGTTACGTTACACTGCATTTATTGCACTGCATTTTACGCACTGCACTGTTACGTTTCACTGCATTTAACACACTGCACTGTTACGCTTCACTGCATTTTACGCACTGCATTGTTACGTTACACTGCATTTTACGCACTGCATTGTTACGTTACACTGCATTTATCGCACTGCATTTTACGCACTGCACTGTTACATTTCACTGCATTTTGCGCACTGCATTGTTACGTTACACTGCATTTTACGCACTGCATTGTTACGTTACACTGCATTTATTGCACTGCATTGTTACGTTACACTGCATTTATTGCACTGCATTTTACGCACTGCACTGTTACGTTTCACTGCATTTATTGCACTGCATTGTTACTTTCACTGCATTTGTTGCACTGCATTGTTTCGCTTCACTGCATTTGTTGTACTGCATTGTCTCACTGCGCTGCACTGTTACACTGCACTGATCACCTACAGCAGGGGCGCAACTACCTCCTTTCTGAGGGATATGCAGACACATTACAGGTGCCCCCCCCCCCCCCCCCCCACCCCCCCCCCCCCCCTTCAATGTTTACGTGTATACATCTTATTTATTCATGGACTTATAAAATATTAGACTTTTATTACAGACTTTTGTTTTATGTATTACAGCAGGTGATCAGCTCAATAAAACACAAAAAATAATGTATAACAATGTAATAACATAAATAAGTCCTCTACCTACCACTAAATTGTTACATGTCGTGCCCTGGGTCAGGCGATCATTGCTCATACTTGAACGAAGGTATGTTTTGATAAGCTTCAGCTTACTGAAGGATCTTTCTGCAGATGCAACCGTCAGAGGCATGGTCAGGAATACTCTAAGGGCTACTATAATTTCACTGCATTTTGCGGACTGCATTGTTACGTTTCACTGCATTTAACACACTGCACTGTTACGCTTCACTGCATTTTACGCACTGCATTGTTACGTTACACTACATTTATTGCACTGCATTGTTACGTCACACTGCATTTATTGCACTGCATTTTACGCACTGCATTGTTACGTTACACTGCATTTATTGCACTGCATTTTACGCACTGCACTGTTACGTTTCACTGCATTTAACACACTGCACTGTTACGCTTCACTGCATTTTACGCACTGCATTGTTACGCTACACTGCATTTTACGCACTGCATTGTTACGTTACACTTCATTTATCGCACTGCATTTTACGCACTGCACTGTTACATTTCACTGCATTTTGCGCACTGCATTGTTACGTTACACTGCATTTAACACACTGCACTGTTACGCTTTACTACTACAGTTATATCAATAATATCTCATTGGAAACGAATCTAAAACGTCACTAAATGAAACCATATTCCTGACATCTAAATAAAGTGAAGTTTTGAAAGAATGAAGAACGTGTATCAAGTCCTTCCTCCCACAGTTGGACCTGTCGTTTTGCTAGTAGCTTTGCTATCCTGAATATTTACAAGCCTCCTCTTGATACACTGACATAACTTAACCACTGTCTTTCAACCACCTCGAAAAGCTTTTTTTCATCCCCTCAAAACCTTTCTCCTTCTCCCTCTTCCGTTTTCTGCTTTGTGCTCTGGACAGCTTTTTTTCTGCCTCTCCATCTTTAGCTGTGACAACGCGATTCAAATGAATGGAAAAAAAACCGCGCCAGCGCGTGCCCGGAGGGGCGCGCACTGGAACGCTTATAGTGTGTGTGTGTGTGTGTGTGTGTGTGGGAGAGGAGGAGAGGAGAGGTGAGGGAGCGAAGGGGCGCCTAATTAGTGACATGCCCCTCTGTTATTGATCATATCATTTACACATACACAAACAGCTGTTAAATACAGAAAATGCCGACTCGAAATTATTGTTCCCCCATCGCTTTGGCGCCCCCTCTAACGCGGCGCCCCTATGCGCCGCATATAGTGCATACCCACTTTTTGCGCCACTGACTTCAGGGTTTGGACAGACTGGTTGTTGGCACCGTTAGGTTACTCTAGTCTGCCAATGTAGGGTTGCTGGAGAACTTCAGGGTTTGGACAGACTGGTTGTTGGCACCGTTAGGTTACTCTAGTCTGCCAATGTAGGGTTGCTGGAGAACTTCAGGGTTTAGACAGACTGGTTGTTGGCACCGTTAGGTTACTCCAGTCTGCCAATGTAGGGTTGCTGGAGAACTTCAGGGTTTAGACAGACTTGTTGTTGCCACCGTATATGCTATTGTACAACGTCAACAACATACACTCTGCTCTTACAAAACATTAATATTAGAAATAAAGAGGTTTTTTTATTGCTCTACTCATATGAAAAATGTTGGGTGTTTTTTTTAAATAATTTTTATGCATAATTGACTTGATTGTCTGGTAGATGGTATAAATAATGTCTCTATATTTACCACACATTAGTGCCTTCATGTAGTGAAAGATTATCAACCCATTAGCCCCATCGCCCAACGGAAATCTGTTGCTAATAAGAAACATAATGATTGATTACAAAAGCATGGCATTAATGTATCTCTAGAGGAATCAGACCTGAGTCAAGCCAAACACATCAGATAAGGGGAAGAACGTCCCAGAGAAGAAATGTAATGTGATATTAAAAATCTAAAGCTCAGTCAGTTCATCTGACATTCGTAGGTGAGTGCTCTTTAATTCTGAATGTGGAAATGTGTATTTTCAACTGTATGTTGTTCTTTAATCATAGTTATTCTAATATTTAAATAATTACTGTGCATTTTTGAGACCTCATTTTAAATTTCTCAGTATGTATAAGGGCTATTATTTCACTCTTTAACAGGTTTGTTCCGGTCCACATGCATGTAAAAAAATGCAGAATCTGACTGAATTTCCCGTCAATTCAACATCCCACAAAAGCCTGTCTGTGATAATCAAGGTGTGTGTGGTTATCCCCTTCTTCTGCATCTTCCTCTGTTGTATTGTCGTCATGCTTCAGATCTTTGCATCTCACAGGCAGTTTCTAGACACCTCACGCTATATCCTGTTTGCCTACATGCTGATCAATGACACCCTTCAGCTCCTGTCCTCAGTGCTGCTCTTCCTTTTTGTCATGGGTCAGGTAAAATTTGCCTTTGTCTACTGTGCTCCTCTGCTGTTCATATCCACCGTCACTTTTCAGAACACACCTTTAATCTTGGCCACCATGTCACTGGAGCGCTATATTGCCATCATCTATCCCCTCCAGTGCCCAGCTGCCTGGCGCTCAGATCGCATTTGGATCATTATACTGTGTCTGTGGTTCATCAGCTGTATCTTCCCTGTCATTGAAAACTGCTTTGGGAAACCTGACCCTGCCATGGATGTCTTCTCTACCCCTGTGCTTTGCAAATCTGTCGTCGTCAACTCCTCTCCAATCCAGACATTATTCAGGGCTGCTGTTAGTATACTCTTCTTTGCAGTTGTGGCTGTCATCATCTTCTTTACCTATGTGAGAATCCTCCTAGAAACCAGGAAGCTGAGACAAGACCGAGTGTCTGTGAGCAAAGCCATGCACACTGTGCTGCTGCATGGCTTTCAGCTGTTGCTGTGCATGTTGGCCTTTACTTACCCTATCACTGAAACTCTCATAGTGCTGCATGCCAACTGGCTGCCAGAAGACGTTGCCTTTTTCAATTACTTCTGTTTCATCCTTATTCCACGCTTTCTCAGCCCACTGATTTATGGTTTTCGAGATCAGAGTCTCAGAGGCTACATTGGGAAAAGTTTCCTCTGCTGCTCAAATAAGGTCAAACCACGTTTCAGAGGCAAGCTGCAGGACTGCTTTTAAACTGAATGATTGAGTTCTTACACAAAATGTATGAATGTCAAAACATGTATTTGTGATGTTGAAATTTTAAAAAAATGAAAATGTACAAATTATAAAAACATTTGTGAAATGCTTAAAGAAATAAAATAATTAGACAACTCTACACAAAAAATAGCATTAACTGAATAAAACTCTTCAGTCCTCTGAAAACAATCATAACCCCTTTTTTTATGGACACATTGGCACAGTTTTCATAGACACCATCAACAGTTTTATAGATCTAACTCTGTTAAATATAAACCAGACAGTGCTTGTGAACCTGCCCCAGTATCATCAATAAAGATTGCCTAATTGTGAGAGTTAATTCGAGGTGTCCTACACTAAAGTTCAGATGATGTGAGATTATGACTTTATTTCTGAATGCAATGCTGATCACACAAGGTTTATGATAAACTGTATGGGAGCTCAAAATGCTTTTGGCCTTCTGTCACTCACCTTTTTTAGGTTAAAGCTTGTAATATTCTTATGTAAATCGGCTATGAATTAAATGTGTATACATGTAATTATTGATAGACATTTGTCAAACTGTGTGACAGGTGTCGTGTTAAATATCTGATGATTTAAATAATAACATTTTTGTACTGTTTTTGTATTGGCACTTATGACATAAATTTCATAAACTTAGTTATAAAATTATTTTTGTTTGTTTTGTGGGGGAAATAATAAGTGATTCCCTATAATTTACTTGTATGCTAATTTGTTATGTTATGTTATGTCAGCAATTCAAATTACAAATGCCACTATTTTTATTTTATTTTAAAGTTAGTTTAATTTATGATAGTAAATTAACATTTTTCTTTTTATTCATCCCATTGTTATTGTATTTTGTGATTTATATTAAGTGGCTGCTGTTCATTATGTACAGCTTCATTACTGCAACTCTGTCATGGTTGCACAGGTTGACCCAGAATGCAGGCTCGGACAACGGTTAGTGAGAGAAGGGGATTTATTGTCATGTGGGAGTAGAGGGGAAGGACAGGGTCCGATAAGAGGTGGAGGGAATGGCTGAGGTGAAGCAGTGGTGGCAATGGATGGAGGAGGCACGGAGTCTGGACGGTCTGAAGATGGTGGATGGAGAGCAGGCAAGCAGGTGGCAGGAGGTGAAGATGGTGGTGGACCTGAGCACAAGAGATCGGTGGTTAGAGGTCAGGAAATCAACAAGGAGCACAAGGAACAAGTTTAAGATGGTCCAAACGTGAACTACCACGGAGGCTGAACAAACGATCTGACAAGGAGTTGACAAACCACGTTTCAGAGGCAAGCTGCAGGACTGCTTTTAAACTGAATGATTTAGTTTTGACAGAGCTCTTACACAAAATGTTGAAATGATTTACTTTATACATATATAGAACAAATGAATCATAGACACCATCTACAGTTTTATAGATAATAAAATCATTACCGTAATAATAATTATTATAATTTCTCATAATAATAAGCAATAAAATCATTAAAATCACAACTCTACACAATTATCATTAACTGAATACAACTCTTGTAAGTTCTACAGCCTTCTGAAAGCAATCATAACCTCTTTCTTTTATGGACACATTGGCTTTGTTTTCATAGACACCATCAACAGTTTTATAGATCTAACTCTGTTAAATATCAACCAGGCAGTGTTGTGAATCTGCCCCAGTGTCATCAATAAAGATTACCTAACTGTGAGAGGTAGTTCAAGGTGTCCTACACTAAAGTTCACATCCAGTCTCCAATTTCTGAATGCAATGCTGATCACACAAGGTTTATGATAAACTGCATGACTGTGTTGCAGGGAGGTCGACTCAAAAATGCTTTTGGCCTTCTGTCACTCACCTTTTTAGATTATAACCTAAAATCTGATGTATATAAATATACAAAAGCTTAAAAGATAAAAACTCAGATAATCTGCGCTTTGTATTTCAAGCACTACTTGCACTACTCAGCTAAATTTAATGTCACATTAAAGTCAAACATAATAATTACATGTATAATACATGTAATTATTATGTTTGACTTTTGTCAAACTATTTCACAGGCATCATGTGTTAAATATCTGAACCATAATGAACACAGAAATGCAAATTATATGTGTTTGTCATGATTTAAATAACAGCATATTTGTACTGTTTTTTTTAATTGGCACTTTATATGACAGTGAAATAATGCAGAACAGATACCACATAATGAACTCTATTATTTTATTGTTACAAATACATATTTACTTTTATTTGTATTTATTGTATTTTTAAGTTTCATTCATCCCATTGTTTTTGTATTTTGTGATTTATATTAAGTAGCTGCTGTACCACGATGTAATTTCCCTTTGGATTAATAAAGTACTCTATCAATTGGTGTTTAAATAACACATATTATTTACGTTACTCTCTCTCGCTCTCTCTCTCATTGTTTTTAACAGATTCATTATACTAATGAAGTCATTCAAATGCTCCAAAATGCCTGAACTGTACAGCTTCATTGCTGCAACTCAGTTGTTGTGCAGGGCGTCAACCTGCAGGTGATGCTGTTACTCCAAACTAAATGTCAACATGCACAAGTATTTAATTCATTTCAAACTTCTTTAACGACTTAAAGAAATAATCATAAGATTATTAAAATAATTCATTTTCGTGCAGCAAACCGCGAACTATAAATGTGCAACTAGTTAAATCAGAATCTGGCGCTGGACCCAAACACATCTTTTTTTTTAATGTATTCTTGTTATTATATATAGGGGCAATAACGATGTCGGCTGCATGTAGTAATGATAAAGTATTGTGCTTTGAATCCAGGCTGCAGGTCTGCCTCATGAACAGAAGGTGAAAGCTGATCTCAGATCTGAGGGAGACCCCAGTGAGGACGGTAAGAGGCACGTTTGTGAATCAGAGGAGAGCCAGGCGCAAACCCTGCGGATCCTCACTGCTGCTCTCAGTACTCTGAGAGGAGCTCAGCCACGGCAGGAAACAATTAGAAAATCACCGTAGCTGCTGGATTAACGCCAGATTTATAGTCTGGAGATGAAGTATATGGCATGTGTTTATTTAAACTGGGGTCTCCTGGCTTCAGCTGTGATCCCCGTTTCTGTCGGTGAAATGTATACGTCGCTGCTGAATGTAAAGCAGGCGATCAGTGTTGAACGGAAGCTGATCAATTACTTAAAAACTTATGTTGAGCACGAGTTGGAGAGACTGGAGGACATCAAACGGTGAGTGACAGGCATTCATTTCTGTCAAAGACTGGAGATTTGTCCTTAAGAGATAGCATCCCATTGATCTCTTGTCATTTGTACACCATAAATGTAAATAATTACATTTCACAGAACTTTAATAGTGAAAAAAAGCACTCCGAAACAGGGGAACTGTCTATGGAGAATTAAAGGGAAAATCCGCAAGACTAATCAGACTAATCCTGGAGCTGTTTCATAGACAGTAAATTGTAATGGATCTTTTTTTATGATGACAGCACATGTGGAGTTTTTGTTTCACAGCTGGTAATCCTGCATCCAAAAATCAAAGAAACCTCATTTGGATGTGATTTGTTTTCTAAGACCAAAAAAAAAAAATATTATACCAAACCACGGCATCATCAGTTCATATTCGTCTTCATACCTTCCAGACACACGGAAATAACTTAAGTTTTTATAGGTGGTACATTCCTCCATCATTATACTGAAATCAAGAGGACTGAAGTGGAACTCTAACTGCCTCTAATATCACAGAGGATCCTTTTTAATTCTAACAGTTATTGATCAGCTTTTTATTTATTTGCTCTGATATAACGATGATGATTACTTGAGGATTAATCACAGTCTGTGTTCTTTCCCCGCAGTTTTTATGCCAAAGTGTCCGACCTGCACACTCAAGTTTACAAAGGTCCTGCAGCTGCAATGACAAACCCGCTGGTGGCATTTACCCTGATCAAGCGCCTGCACTCAGAGTGGCTGAATGTAGTGTACAGCAACGAAGCCATGGAGAACTCACAAGGTTGGCTCCTTTACACACACATCTGGTGGTGATAACTAGGCACCTCCCACCCACTTCTCTGCTGTCACCACCCGATCTCCCCTCCCCCGTTCATTCACCTTTTGGCCTTTCTGCTGTCCAGCCCTCAGATCCAGTTACGAGGAAGAAGAGGCCAATCTGCCCAAACTGGAAGACCTCCAAGGAGCCGCTCAGGGGCTGATGAGGCTGCAGGATGTCTACGCTCTCCAAGTTGCAAGTCTTGCAAGGGGTCGTTTCCAGAGAGTCACTAATGGCAAACCTATTGACATCTGCATGCCAGCAGTGTCTGTCCCGTTGTCTGGTGATGACTGCTTTCTGGTTGGAAAGGTACAACATGCATGCTTTCCTTTATATTGCAAGGAAGCGTGATGAGTAAAATAAGATCTAAGTAGTTTTGTTGAGTAGTTCAATTACTAGTTTAACTACAATTTGCAATAATTGCGTGGTCATTGAACTAAATTCACATCTCTGTAGACATATTGGCATACAATATGGCACAATGCCACAGCTCATTGGCCACAGTTGTCATTTAATGAAATTCACCTGCTATTTGATTAAAGTCACATGTGGTTCGCGACCAAGACGTTCAACAATTGCTCCTTATCTTCTCCTTAAAACACGTCCTCAGGCTGCTTAAGCAAGGATTGGCCTGCCCTGGTCATTAAATCAAACACACCTACACTTTGACTCAGTGTCAGTTCAGTTGTCCCTTTGTGTAAAAATATTCCCGAGTCAGATTGTGAGTAGCTAAGATTTTCATTGTGAAGTAGCGAGTTGGTAAACTTCATTTTTAATGTATTTCCTCCAACACTGGCTATGAGTGTTCTTGTAAAGTAATGAAATGGAGAGATTCTTGGAAGATGTTGCTGTGAAAATCTCCTGATTAACATCTTATTCCAAACGTCTGCAAAAATAGTTTTATTCTAAACCTGTCAGTCATTGTGTGGTGGGAATCCAGATGGCCAGCTTGGAAAAAGTGGAATTCTTCTCATTGCAGTCTTTGCCTGGGAAGCATTTTCATTTGAAGATGAATATCTATACTATTATACAAGTATGGAAAGAAAGGAAAAAAAACAACAACATTTCCTCACAATAAATTCCACTGTTTATGTAGTGTGGTGATGTGTAGGAGCAGGACACTGAGTGGGAGAGACGTCCTTCTGTATGGAAAAGACATCATCTCATGAAGCAGAAGTAAGTCAGGAAGGGTTCGGAGCAAAGAGCAGCGCCTGCCTTCACTTGTTTGGAGGCTGAGATTATCTGAGTCTGTAAACAGAGATGCTTAGTTTAAGGGGTGTTGTCAGTCTGCTCACGCTTTTATATGGTTGTTAAACTGCTCTTCAAAAACAGAACAGAAGTTGTAGTTTGTCAGTTACTTTGGGAGAAATTTGAAAGCTGCTTGAATTGTTGGAGGGAATCATCCTCTCACTGCTGATGCTTCGCTTTAGACAATAAAAAGATTGGCAGACTATTTTGTGTTTTTCTTATTAAACTATTTTAAACTCTCTAGCTTTATTGCTGTAGTTCACAAATTACGGGGTGTAATGTTGTAAACTGGATGTAAACCCATGGCAGGGAAGATAAGTCAGTGTGTCTGCTTAGTTGAGTGCGTGTGTGTGCGTGTATGTGTGTGTGTATTTGAGGGGTGTAAATGATACACTGGAATTTTTGTTTTTGTGCTGTCAGGAGGGATTGTGGCTATAATCTGTGATGGAAGGAGCCCAATGCAACCCTGTCTCTACAGTATGTGGGTGCTGTCAGGACTTTGCTCAACACTTACTTAATCAAGTGTGGGATTTGAGACCACGTCCAGTCTGAGACAGAACAGTTTTCATAACTCTCTAAATGCAAAAATAATGCTTAAGGTGTTTCTTAAAGATCAACAGACATGTAGCTCAATTCACAGAAATGGCTGCATATCAAACCTCAACATTGTGATGTATTGAACACTACGATGAGATAGTTCCTGATTTAACTCCTTATACAGCTGCTTGTGTTTAAACATGTATTTAACAAACTTAGTTTGTTGAATACAAACTGGGTTTTGTAGAATAATGTTTATGTATCAAAAAATATATCGTAAATCATCATTTTCAAATGATACTAAGTCTTCTGATTGGACAATCTGCGATTTATCATCTTTAGAAAAAGGTCAAATATGATGGGAAATAGTACTTTAGGGCGTTTTCAAACCATCAATGTGTTTGCTGGTTGAGTCAGTGGAAGAGTTGTTAACCTTGGTACAGTCTTTTTCCAAGTGAACCCAAATGCATCACTAAAAGCAAAGTGAGAGTGTTCTCGCCACTCATTGGTCAGATGTGTCTGGGGAGGAAGTGAGAATGTAAACACAGAAAGAAATTCCTACAGATGCTCTGATATTCCCAAATACAAAGAAGACAGCTCACTGTGGTGATAGTCCGGGTGTAATCTCTAAAACTGACGTGCTGCAGAGAAAATGCACAATTAGTCAATTAATAGATTAGTTGATCAAATGAAAATTCATCTGCAACTATTTAAATAACTGTTCAGTCATTTTTCAAGCAATGTTTGTTGACTCACTGCTTTTGCTTCTGCAACCTGGCTCACATTTAGTCCTCACCAGCACACACCCGCGTGTGACAACACTTATATGCCATCTGGATGAGTGGGATGGCAATCGGGGACAAATTCCATTTGAATTGCCAAATAACAGTCATTAAAAGTAACCCAGATGTCACTTTACACAGGTGGCTTACGAGCAGGAAGACTATTACCACTCAGTGCAGTGGCTGGAGGAGTCAGTGCGTCTGTTCAGGGGAACAGGAGGAGGGTGGAGCCCTGAGAATGAGGGGACTTTAGAGGATGCTCTGGATCATCTGGCTTTCTCTCACTTTAAAGTAGGTGGAAAACCTCGATGAAAACACACACGTATAAGATTTTTGATGAATAGCACTGCTTTAAATTCCTCTCGTTGTTTCAGACAGGAAACGTCTCCTACGCTCTCAGTCTGTCTCAGGAGTTACTGCATCATGGTAATTTGTTTTGGCCCTTTCATATATATATATATATATAAACAGCCCTCTTCACCTGTCCTATAATGTAGTATTATTCTACTTGCATGCGTCTTCTCAGATCCAATGAATGGGAGAGTTTTGCAGAATGTTGAGAAATACGAGAAGCTGCTGGTTGCGATTCCGCCCGTATCGATCAGGACCGACGTGTTGAGGAGACCCACTTCTAATTATTTAAGGACCAGGGACACTTATGAGAGACTCTGCCAGACTCAAGGTTCTCAGGTATTCATTACCATGAATCATTCTCAGGGTAGGACAATCAGGGTAGAACATGTACAGATGTATTATAGTCGCCTATAAATTAAGCAAAATCCGACTGCTGTAGTTTATTTATATATCCTTTGGAGCTGGCGAAAGTCTGCCAAGACGCAGCTTCCGGGCTTTGAATGATCACTGGGGAGGGGGGTTTATTAAGCCAGTATAATATAAATTAGTTTTTTATGTAAATCAAGCAAAGATTTACCAGTAAAACCCTGGAATACTAATGTAGTCGTGGAAATATGCATGACACATCCCCTTTAAACTTATGTGGTGAGAGAACAATGTGGTAAAAATTGTTAGCTGATGAGAAAGAATTCTTGTTTTGGTCTTTTTAATGGACTTCTGATACACGTTTCTCCTAACAGCCAATGCATTTTAAAAACCGCAGACTATTCTGCGACTATTTCACCAATGGCAGTCCTGGTCTGCTACTGCAACCAGTAAGACGTGAAGTGCTGAGCCTGCAGCCTGCTGTGGTCCTATATCATGACTTCATCACTGACACAGAGGCCGAAGACATCAAGAGAGTCGCCCAGCAAGGAGTAAGTGCCAGCAGTGTGCATTTTTGTGGGTATAAACCCCCCCCCCCCAAAAAAAATAAAAACATTTGTCTCCAATAGGTCTGATTTTTACAATCAACACCAAACACTTTTGTTTTAGTTTATTCAATAAGAACTTCCAATGATTTTGCAATCCCAGGTTTTTAGAGTTTCCTCAACAAACACGGGAACTGAGCTATTTTTTTTTTTCCACACAGAACTCACAAAAACAGAAAGAGAGTCTGTTGAAGTTTGTTGACATAAAAAATAGATGACTGTAACATTTTGATGTTGCAACATGAACATTACAGTGTTTTATTCACTCTAACACTGAAGTTATTATTAACATAATTATTTGGTGATTCGTCAATAAGATGTTTGGAAATAAATGGTCTTTGTGGCTTTTATAAGAGGAAACTAGCCTCTGTTGGTTTTGCCACTGCTTTATTACAGGATGTTTTCCAACACATTTCCATTTTCCTTTTAACCTCCTGGACATCTTCCCAGTTGTTGGGTTTCCATTAAAGATTGATTAAAAGTATAAACATACTGGTAGCCCATGACCATGACTTCAAAATTGTCTTTTCACTTATAATGCAATCATTAATAGACATATTTACAATGGTCTTTATAGACTAAGTCTCCACCAACAGAACAGTGTAGGACTTTTTGACACTGCAGAAAAATTTTTTTGTTGCCATTGTGCAGTGCAGCATTTTAATTGTATGAGAAGCTGTGAACAAAGCTTTCATCTTTTAGTCTTACTTGTTGCAACATCTTCAAGAGGCAACTTCTTGCTTCTTGACTGAAGATTAAAATTTATTTTTTAGATAAAGGTTGTTCATGAAGGTTTTTGTCAATATGCATGTATTACTCAGTTATTCAGTCTTGCTGTGTGGCAATCTGGCTGCTGGGGTCTAAGCCAACCGTCTACCCTTTCCTGGTGGAAAGATCCTGGAAAGACCCTAGGGAGGAAGAGTTGGTCTCCTTCCAAACATTTAGCAAGGCTTTAAGGAATGAGGAATACATTACTGTAAAAACTTGGCTGAGTGCCTCAAACTGTTCACATGATCCCGCTGGGCTCTACACTCTCATATTGATCCAGTATCTTATCTAACAGTAATTATCAATATTCTGCTCATTTTAAATGAAAGCTACAGAGCATTGCCCTCAGACTGTCTTACAGTACGCTGACTCTGTTCCTCTAGGAAATATTTGGTAGGCCAGCTCAATTGGTGCCCTATAGCTTTAGTGAGGTTTTGGCATTGTTCAATGAGTTTTCCGTCCGTTGCTCAGATGGAAACCCTTGTACTTATTTCATCATTATGTCATCTTGTGGGTTGATTGAAAACAGACCCACAGTACAGTATTTGAGCAGCATTCATTAACCACAAACACTGTGTATACTTTTTTCTTTCTTGATCCTAGAGCCTCTTTTTGATCGGCCTCAGATCCAGCAAGAACACAGATCTGTTGTTTTGACTAGAGTATAGGTTTCTTTGGTGGGGAACGGATGGATGGAATAATAAGTTAACTTAGTTTTTATAGTAACTTCTTTTGAAACAGTTTGTGCCTTTTAATGGCATCATTTTGTAGAGTTTGATTTGCACGATCCATCAGAAATATCACATTACCAGTTTTCCGCTTTAAAGCATTGTACCAGCTTTTTGTACCCAGTGCTAATTGAAAAAACATGCATCAGATGAGCAGAACGCAGTCTCCAGTTTAAATAAATCACAGAGGAGAAGCTCCAAACATCTGGGCTTCCCCAGACTGCTTTCCAGACTCAGACTTCGAGGTAAAATTTGACACGACTGCGTGTCAGTGAAGACTCTTATGCACATTTTTGCAAGATTGGGCACGCAAGAAAGAAAAAAAAATGTAATTCCGTCATCTGTTTTTGCCAGTTTTCGAATCCACATTCTTGATTTTGCTCTTATCTGCTATTGCTCACATTTCGCCAGGGCTCGCAGCTGCACATCAAAGCTCGGCCGCTCTAACAGTCACAAACATGAAATGCTGTTTTCTGTCTTTGCTGATAAGTTGAGAAGATCTGTTGTGGCAGCTGGAGAGAAACAAGCAACAGCAGACTATCGCATCAGCAAGAGGTACTAAAGTGTATTAAACACCCTGTTTATGACATTTATCATTAAATTCATAATTAAATCAAGAGGAAAATGAAATGCCTAAATGATCACCAGGTCGTTGATAGATATTATTATTATTAACAATATTTAATTTATTTCTAGCGCATGGCTGAAGGATTCAGCTCACTCCATTGTTGGGAAGCTGGACCAGAGGATCTCAATACTCACAGGTCTGAATGTGAAGCATCCATACGGCGAGTACCTCCAAGTGGTGAATTACGGGATCGGTGGCCATTATGAACCTCACTTTGACCATGCTACCGTAAGTCACAGACCTGTTTTATACGTTCTAATACTTGATTAATGTATATTTTGCTACATGTCTAATGCGTGTTTTACCTTTTCGTGCAACCAGTCACCTTCAAGTCCCGTGTTCAAGCTGAAAACTGGGAATCGAGTAGCAACCTTCATGATATATGTGAGTGACGTATTCATCTAACCCTCTTATGACCCCGTGTGATCCAGATAGCTGCCATTGCTTCTTGGGCAGATTCCTGTTGGCTGTCCGTAAGTCTAAATTAAACACAAAGAGGTCAGGCCTTCGCCCACAAGTGCCGCAAGACTTTGGAAGAACCTGCCGTAAGAGGTCAGACAAGATCTGACCTCACCTCACCTAAATTATGATTTTTCTCCAACCTTATAATATTATACAGTTTACTAGAATTAAGTATTCCTGCCCTTTTTTTAAAACATCATATTATCAAAATTAATAATCACGGTGGAGGTAAGAATGGTTAAAAAAACAGCTTGTTGCGTGAGGCTCTGAAAACGGCGTGGCAGACTGAGAGTGGCTTTTCATAACCTGAGCACATAAACACAAGACACAACTCTGAAAGAATGTCCTTTTCCACAGCTGAGCTCTGTCGAGGCAGGTGGGTCCACAGCGTTCATCTACGCCAACTTCAGTGTTCCTGTCGTGGAGGTAAACACACTGTGAATGTCTCGGATCAGCTAAAAGCTGCCTCTTTTTGTCATGTGATTTTTTTGCTTCACTCTGTGCCTCACCCACATTCTCTAGTGCAGCTGTCAAAATGCTAAAAAGGTCAGATCAATGGCAACAACAGCCATGAGATTTCTTCCCACAATATTGCTATTGTATGGTTGAGCCTTAGTGGAGACTGGAGTTGTTTTTGGAAGGTTTACAGTGCCAGGCCATCCCTGGGGTTTAACCTTTCACATTTTATTTCACCCAGATCTCATATCATGTCTTTTTTTTTTAGCAAGAAAGTAACTGAACCTCGTGAACTGATAGGATGACGAATAAGATGATGTAATTGTGGGAGTGTTCTTGGTTCTGTTTCCGATTTATTTTCCGAATATTTGTCATATAGGCTTAGTCAGAACATAACTCTACTTGAGAAGTGTAGACAAAACAACATTTCTAACTTTTTTTTTTCATCACAGAAAGCTGCCATCTTCTGGTGGAATCTCCACAGAAATGGAAAAGAGGATGTAAACACCCTGCATGCTGGCTGCCCCGTGCTTATTGGGGACAAATGGGGTAAGTCAGTATATTCAGAGATACAAAAAGTGATGTGAATATTGAAATATGGCATATCACACCTTGTTGTCTTTTTTAACACATTAAGCTTGTTGCATCATTATCATGATCTCTCTCTCTCATAATACTTATCTAGTGTTCAGCTTTCTTAACGTCTACAATAGCTAAGGCACATCTGTGCTGCATTATACATTTAGAGATGTTACAGAGTGCAGTTCAGACACAAATGTATGTCAGGGAACCAGTTAAACTAACAGAAGGATATTAATCATCATAAATAAGCTGCAGAAGCATTTCATCTCTTTATTTGTTTCTTTGAGCTTATTGTTATAAGAAATTAGATATAAAGGCTGTAACATAAAACTGTAGTTTTCAAGCTCAGTTATTCAAAGTCTTAAACTATGTCAAGCATCTATTGGATGAATTTCTATGACGTTTTGTATTACGTTATGACATTCAGTGTGTTCACAATATGAGTCCACTGACCATCTGCCAGTAATATCTCAGCCATTCTTGGATAGACATTTGGTATAGATTTTGATGGTGCTCCAACAATGAATGTTAATGACTTCGGTGATCCTCTGATTTTTCCTCTAGCGCTGCCAGCAGGTCAAATATTTAACTATCGATCATAGTTCTCCAAACACGAGGTTGAGGTTTGGAGTGAAAAGTCACAACAACAACTGAAATGTGGAAACAACAACTGAAATGTGGCAACAACAACTGAAATGTGGCACATTTCAGATTGTAATAACTTGACTGACATTTTTTTTAAATCTAGCATTAGATTTCAATTTGTCCAATAAATGTCAATCAATCATTGATCACCTGCAAAACTAACGACATTCTCATCAACCTCAACTTAACTATGTGTTTTGAGCTGATTTGTCAAATCAAAACATACTAATGTGCTAAACTACCTCTGTTCCTATGCAGCGCCTCACAGCTGCTACTATGGCTGTAGACGTGTTATGTAGCATATTTGAACCATTTCCAACTTTCTATATGTTCCAGTGGCAAACAAATGGATCCATGAGTACGGCCAAGAGTTCACACATCGCTGCAGCCTGAATCCTGAAGAGTGAGAGGGGTGGAGTGTTAGCTGGGCCCTTTGGAGTACAAGAGCCAGCCTCTACAATTGTGAGGCAGACTTCTGGCTCACACAGCCAGAAAGTGAGCTCACAGACAGGGGAGGTGAGAGCTGATGAGAGGAAGCCTGGATCTGTGATTGGAGACCTGGAGCGTACAGCAGACACTGCTGCAGTGGACATGAATAGCATAAGGCTGAGCTGCATTTTGGAAGGTGGGGTGGAGGAGGAGTGGGGCAGTTGGCAATCAGCCCCAAGAGGCCAAATGCTCTCTCTTACTGGTCAGTTCTTGCAGATGGAGAGAGGCCTCCTCCGCCTTTGCATACAGTGCTAGTTTCAGTTAACTGTGCAGTGCTGTTTGCCTACTGCTCACAGTTTGCTTCCAAACTGGCATTTTATGCAGCCGTTTTTACTACACAGGCCCTCTCTAGGGTCTGTCATTACAAATGTTCAACACAGCTGAACTCAGACTCAGAAATGTGTTTTTAAAATGTGTAGATGCCAAAGTTTACAGAGATATCTGAGCCACAGTGAAATGTATATACAATAATGCACAATGCACCTGAAAAACAAAACTAAATGCTGCTTTTGGATTTGAATACTGAAATCAAAGTACATGTGATAATGCCTCAGTGAAGTGCTGTAAAAAAACAAAGAACATGAAGTGGAAAAATTATTTTGTGACTTGAGGCCTAATATCTGTGCAAGGGGTGAAAGACACAACGTTCAATGTACTCCTTACATGTTTTCCTGTTTGCTTGGTACACTGTAGATTAGCTAAGGATATTTCAGTAGTGCTGTTCAGACTTGTGCTATGAGTCAAAGGAACAAGAGTCATTGTGAATGTGGCTTTTATCCTCAGCTGACTGGACAATGTGGTCATCACAGTGGAATACTGTTGCAGTTTGGTTCGATGTAACAGACTGACTTAATGGAACGGATAATCCAGACGCTTATTGAGCTTCACAGGCTGGCCGTCATTAATCATGCTCTACATGCCAAGTGATCGGGAACCCGTCTGCTCCGTCTACTTCCTGTCTGATCTCATACAAATCCCTGCCTGGATACGACTCAGATATGTCAGATATCTGTGTCTAAGTAGGTCATAACCTATCTTCAAACTGAGTGAGGTGGGACATGCACAGTATTAAAATTCACTGTTTTTGGGACACCCTGCTGCTTGAGTGGCAGGCATCATCAAGAAGGTAATATCTGGAGACAGACTGATAATACCTCAGCTTGCCCAGAGCAATACTGTATAATATAGTTTTTTTTCCCCTTCCAGCTCACCACAGTGTATTTAAACAGACACACTCTCCATGCACTCAGGGAAAATATAAGAACAAGCCATATACTGGATACAATCTGCACATTCCTGGGTAGACAGCAGGACTTGATTATTTTCCCTCAGAGTTGATGGATAGGACAACCCTGCTTTTGCTGGAGCTCTTTCTAATATATATTGCTGCAATATAAGGTTCATGTCTTGGAAAAAAAACCCTAATCTTATAGGTACATTAAGACTCAAACATTAAGCGTCTAATCAATTTAGATTAAAAGATTGGACATAATATTGTAAACAAAAGGTTAACATGCACTGTGGTCATATTGATATAAACACTTTTTCACACCACTGTATGTATGGTTGTTGTTGTTGTTGTTACATTGTACAGTCTAATCAAACAAAATAATCTTCCTGGAAGTGACAGTTCTTTAAATAAATCTTTGCACTCTACCTTTACACCCTCAGTGGCCGCCTGTTACCATAGTCACCACAACAAACATGGCTGCAGAGGGATGTGTTGCTACATTATGCAGAAGAGAAATTTTTGCCACCAATGTGTATAACGATTGCCTAAAGCATACATTAGTGTCCCTTAGGTGTAATTCAGCACGTTGCCAAGTACATATAATATTTCTGTTCATTTACAGATGGATTTTTTAACATTTTGGGAACCTTCCTAACTTGTGAACATTTTTACAGTGAGCTGATTACTTACACAGACAGTAAATGTTCAGAACTACATACATACACTCACCGGCCGATTCATTATGTACACCTGTGCAATCTAATGTAATCCAATACAACAGCTCTGCCATACATTTTACTTTTATGACGCTTAAACATTTTCAGTTTATGGGTTGGTGTACTGGAGTGCATTACATTGAGAGGTGTTCCTAATATTTTATCCATTCCATTAACATACATGAGTCACCAGTAGTATTAGTACATATATATTAGTAATTAGTAATATATAATATATTAATGTATACCGTATATATATATATATATATAGTATTAATAAGTACATGTAAAAATACAGAAATAACCTAAATTTAAAAAGAAATTACTGAAATATAGAAAAGAAATCCAAGATGTTAATTTAATAATGCCCCTTTTCATTACCAAAATGTATTTATTTCTCATTTGATTATTTCTGCATTCATTTATTTATTTCAGTCAATTTTTATCCTCCACAGTAGAAGTCAAGCTGAGTCTGTTAGTGAGCTGATGAGAAGCATAGTGCTTCCATCTGCTGGTGATATAAAACAAACATGGATCTGTTATCAACTTATATGGATCACCATCTGTACTATCATAACTTTTATATTTGTAATACATTTGGATGCATTAGTGGAACCACAACAAGAAAGGTGTCAGGTAAAAAAGGGCCAGTGCACTTTTGAGTTGTGCCATTATGTTATTATTAAGATGAATTAAATTATTATATTATATTATTTTTAATTGCAGATATATCCACCTAAATACTGGTATCACCAATTAACGTCCGTTCAATTTAAAGAGTTAAGTTTAAGTTGTCAAATTTCTACGGAAGCCTAAGATATGAAAACTCGATTTCCCAGAATGCCTCTGTGAGCGGCAGCGGAGGCGGGACGAAAGTTATCGGTCGGATTTTGTTGCTCGGAAACAGTTTTGCGCGCTGCAGTTTGTGTGTCAAAGTGTGTGTGTGTGTGTGTGTGTTTAGCCCAAGCAGCCCTGTTAAACCGATTATTAGTTAGCTGGAGCGTGTTTAAAAACTATCATGTCTGCTAACAGTTCAGCCGCTGCTTTGGTCAGGTTATCATCCACCTTCTGTATTTACTGAGAGGAGGCATGAAGAGCAGAAAACAGAGGTCCGCCAAAGCTGGAGGCAGTAAAAACAAAGGTAAACTGTTGTTAGCTGCCTGTTAGCAAGACAGCTAAGTACTTAAGTAGCTGTTAGCGTCAGCTGTCAGTTTCACATTAAGTGATGTTGCATTGAGGTAATATTTTCTCTCTTTCTGTTTGTTTGAGCTGCTGTTTTTCCATATGTTAGTGTCAATATTAGTGTAAATTAGATGCTCCATTAAGCGTGTGTTTATGTTAACGCTGTGGTACGTTTTGGGGTTTGTTTGTGGATTTGTAAAGGGATGCTGAACATTGTTAAGCATACAGTTTCATCCATTTATATCCTAATTACCTCAACTGAAAATATGTAGACGAAAAACACTTATTAATTTGAGTTAACTGTTAACTCTGTTGTTTAGGTCAAGCTGAAATCCTGGATCCTGAAAGTTATTTTTATTATTAATTTCTGACACTTGGTGGTCCTGGTGAAAGAGCTTTGTCAATAAAATAATGTCAGCACACTATCAAAGAGTATCAGATCATATTGCCTTCATATGAAGAAACATTACTCCATCTCTTTGCAGTCCCCAACGATGTGTCCCCCTCCACCAGCCTGCCTCCTCTGGTCGAGGGTCAGCTCAGATGCTTCCTGCAGGTGACGATAAGCCGTGTGTTATGGACAATTCACAAGCCTCCGTCAGCAACATTCGTCAGGTTGCGCTGGTGGGGAGAGTCGTCCAACGGTACACATTTCTTTCCAAGAGATGGATCACAGCTGTCACAGAAGAACCTCAAGACCACAACACGGTTCCCAATCCGCTGTGGCCCAAAGCAGTTCACCTCATATCTTACAGGTAACAAAAAAAGGTCTTAATATGTTTGAGTTTGCTATGTTTACATCTACAAGTAATCTGTTGTTCTTGAACAGATATGGGCTCTTTGGTGCTAGAAGTTCTGACAAAACCAGATCATTTGCCGATCGCACGGGCTCAGGTTGCTGGCATCTCTCGGCTCTCTCTGTCACATCCCATCAGTGGATTTTACACCCTTGTATCTCCAACATCTGAAAAGCTGGGAGAGTTACAGGTGAGAAATTTGGATTTGGTTACCTGTCAGCTGCATTTGTATAATAGCACTTCTACAAGTTATCTTTGGTTTCCTACCACAGCTTCTGGAAAATCAGTAAACATTCAGCCACAGTAAGAGTTGTGGCTCATGTTCATTTTTCAAATTGTATTTAGCAAATTGTCAGATAATTTTATAATAACAATAATAAAAGCTTTATTTATGCACCAAATTGGGTTTAGTATAATAGGCATCCTAATACATTAATTTATATATGTGTCTAAATAATGAAGAATCTTAAAAATGAAATGCATCTGCACCATGAGGACCATTTGCAAACATCACAGCCTTTTCTGTTAATTTCTCAGGTTTCCCTTAAATTGGAGCCTCTGACTGAAGCCTATGACAGCAGCAGCTCAGGTCCCACCTCAGATATCAACACTGAAAGACCACAAGTCACCACATTGATCGTGCCCTCACAGCCCAGGTCGCTTTCGGTTGGTAGTGGCAAAGATTCAGCTGGAAGCAGCAGCGGAAACACACCAAGGTTTGATGTTTATGGTGTTTTTCTGTTGATGGAATAATAATAGAACATCAAGTACTAAGTTTAAATCTCTGTGTTTGTTTTTTTGTTTTTTTTTAGAGGGAAAGACCACTTATATTTCCAAAATACCCAGAAAGGCAAAGACGAATCCCGGGAGAATCAGATACCAACAACAAACAGATCTCACAACAGTCAAACAGTTGTGAATCATTCAAGTCAGGAACCTTGTGGCCAGCCAACCAATGATATCCTCTCAGGTTTGTTGTAACAGGAGTATCAGTTTTACATAATTACAGAGGCATAAACCTGACTCCTTCTTAACAGACGCCCAACATTTTCTCTCATCTCAGTTATTCTAGAGCGTGGAAACAAACTTAGGAACGCTATGGTGCTATCAGCTTTGAAATGTGACGCGGATTCTGCCACAACTTTAAAAGATACTCCTCTCCCTCTCTCAAAAGATAACATCCTACCACCTTCCAAGTTAGTGTTTTCAAAGGTTTTAAAGAAAACAAAAATGCTTTAGATCACTATAATGCACATATTTTAGTACTTTATTCTTGTGTCTGCAGACCGTTTCCTTCTCCCTCTGGGATGTTTCTTCAAAATATCCTGCATGCTGATTCAACTCTCAAGCACTCTGATGATGTTGCTGTAGTCTCAGACAGCGGTCTGGACTGTCCTGCTGACATGGATAACAGAGCTGTAGATCTTCTCCTTGGCAGGTGCCTGTGTACCTTTGCTTATGAACTTAACAGAAAATATAGGCAGCATATTCAATAAAGTGTTTTTTTATTTAGTTATTTTCTAAGATGTTTACTCTCTTTTTGTTTAGCTTAAACACATCTCCTCTGCCTCTTTGGGATGGTGAAGGCTCCTCTCCTGTATCTCTCTCTGGGCATAGCAGTGTGTGTGGGGATAGTGAACTCAATGACCCACAATATGATCAGAGTTTACTGGAAAACCTGTTCTACAAAACTCCTGTAAGTACACCTTTTTTTACATGAATTTCTTGTGTAATGCCAATGTAAGTTTTCTTCTTGTAGAGGGTTCTTTTGATGCATTTTTGTCTTGTTTTTCAGATGTCAGACAGTAGACCAGATGACGTTGAGGTGGATGTTAGAGCAGCACTGTCCTCAAGTAAAAAACAGCCAAAAAACAGCTCCCCAGGAACTGAGAAACAGCTAACACAGTCTGGATCCAAGATTAGTAATAAGTAAGGGCCTTTTCTGCTTTTATTTTTGCCTGTACAGTTTGAGAACTAAAGAATAGACTGAACAAAAGCACATCTGTTATTTTACATTCAGAACACATATACATTCATCATGTTGTGACTTTGTCAAGCCCAAATTCAGAGCCTCAGCGGTCTACAGATGATGGTGGCATTCCTCCTGGCCTGAGTTCGGAGCAGGTGACTTTCCTGAGTTTGATCCAACTGGCAAAAGTGACCATCGAATCCCTGACTGTACCTGCAGACAGCACGACCACCACACCCAGAAAGACGTCTAGTAAAGGGAAACCTCCACGACCATTAACCAGCAAGAAATGGTGGGCGATATATTTAACACTATTTTCATCTGATTTTAAAACAACATTGGCATTATGAGTGACAAAGGCCTGTAATGTCTCCTGTTTCAATAGCACGTTTTTTGTTGAGTACGTGTTCCCGATGGCTTCCACTTTTAGTCGACATGATCGCAGTAAGGCTGCAGATGGGGATGTGACCAGAGTCGTTTCCAGTAAAGTCACAGGAGGAGGTATGACCAGCTACATCCTGCTTTTATGACACCCTCTTGAGTGAAAAAAAACATTTAAGTTTTTGTACAGGTTTGTGACTATATCTGACATGCACTCTTTTGTGTTTTAAGTGGTGAAGTTTCATCAGCACTCAGTGTTTCCTGTCCACTTAAATACAACAGCAGTTAAACAGTGGTGGGGAACTGACCTCCTTTTCAAGATCTACTCAAGAAAGAGTGACCAAAAGAAGGTACGCCTCTAACAATAGCACACTAAAAGTAACCAAATGTCACCCTATCTATTCTCTGACAAACACAAACATGTCTTAAATTTTGTCTCTAGCTTCCAAATAATTTCCCCTTGCTGTTAAAAATATTTAAAAACACGAATTTGCTTTCATCAAAACTAATCACTATAAACTCTTGTTACAGCCTGTTCTCATTGGTAAAGCAGTTCACCCACTGCACTGTCTGCTGCAGAGCAAGCAGCTGAGTCAGTCTGTAGTCTTACCTGTACAGAGTGTTGAAGGGAACAGTGAAATGCAAAAAATCGGACCTCTCAAGGTAATTATATTATATTTAATTATATATATTATATTTTGTATCCAGACGTTAGTTTTTCCAAGTCTGACATCTGTTTTAATATTAATGCTTTTTCAGGTGTCTCTAGAACTTGCTACAGACAACAAGGACTTCTCTGAAAAAAGGAAAAGAAAGCTGGCCTGGGGAGACACACCACCTTCACACACCGTAGCCAGTCCTGAGAGAGATTCCAACTCCAGATCTCAACATATTGACACTGGCACAGAGGGATCACCAGCTCACTCTTTTGTAGACTCCAGATTGAATGTTTCCAGTCCTCAGAAAACGTTAAAAATACCCTCTCCTCATCACGACATCCACACATTTCCTCATAAATCATGGCAGCGGATGGAAGAGGACCCTGGGGTGCTGTTGCATACCTTACTGATGGTGCCAGATGGAAAGAACTTCAACTGTGGGCCCATGCAGGCTCCAAACGTGTACTTGAACTGTAAGCTCTTTTGGTGCGATGAGACAGTGAGATCTGTCGTCAGCTGGGGACAGGCAAACCCTTCCTTTAACTTTGTTCAGGTTAGCAAACAAATTAAACTGAGAGGCTGTAACGAGGCAGATAGTTCAGTTGTGTTGTTGCGAATGCTGAAATCTGCTTAGCCAAATGAGTTTCTTTCCTTTATTTGTCTCAGGTAACGCCTGTGGCCTTAACAACGAAGCTGCTGGAGAGGATGAAGAACAATGTGATTATGATCGAGGTGTGGCAGAAGATGGGAAGTTCAGGGCAGGATCAGCTCCTCGGTCTTGTTAAATTACCTCTCCATCAGTTCTACATCTCATTTAGGCAAGTCGTGGCAAACTAACTTTCTTTCCCTAGTTTTCTTTTTTTTGTCTTTTAGAGCAGATTTATGGGAGTGAAAACACTTTTTGGAATAGGAGGAAAGTGAATTTAGGGTGTTTATTTAAAGTACATGTTCTATTATTTAACCTCACCACTGGGAGGTGCTAACATTACATAGAATATGTTTGTGAGGTTTTAAATCCCACATAACATAAACTTGTGTAATTGAAACACCTGCTGTGATGCTGCTGCATGTGAAACCAGTAAGTCTTCTCTCATCTCACCTCTCTGTCTTCATCCTCTCCAGGGATCCAAAGATTGCCCACCTTCTTCTCCAGGCACAGTACCCCGTTTTAGGGGTGGACTGCTACATGCCAATCATTGATGTGTTCTCAGGTAGTTGCAAAGGAAACCTCAGGGTTGTTTTGGCTATAGGCCAATCAGAGCAGATAATGGCCCTCCAGCATACGAGGGAAGAAGAAGAATCTGACTCTTTGTCTCGTCTGGTGAGACCAGTTCATCTGCTTGATCACCAGACACACATGCAAACAAAGGTAAGTGATAATCTTAGATAATTAAGGCTTTGTATTTTCATGTTGTTGTGAGATATAGAGTAGATGAACCCTAGGTCTGATGGCAAAGTAAACTGCTATTACTTTCAAAATGAGTTACATCATTTAAAAATAATTACTGAACAAAGTAATTTCAACACTGCTCTCATACTCGTATCTCAAAATCTGTACTTTGTTGAGCATAAAAGAAAATGTCACGCTTTTCAACCAGCATGGTTGCAGCATGCTAAAAGAAGTCTCTTCACCCTTTCACCCTTTTGTGTTTTTCTCTCAGGTGAGTGCAGCACAAGAGAAAACGAGAGAGCATCTGTTTGTGATAAGGGTGGAGAAGGTCAATGGGCTGACACCACTGCAGTCTACAGTGTGGGGTGAGGCAGACTGCTACGTGCAGTACAGTTTCCCCTGTCAGGAAGGTGATCCTGTTGAACAAGTGGACCAAAACCTTATTGAGAGTAGTAAGGGACATTTTATTGTATAAAACACTCAACACAAGAAGATTTTCCTCTTCATCACTCTAACATGCATCTCATCTCCAACAGATGTGAACCTGAAACCTTTTCGCACCACGACCACTCTCTGTGTGCCTGACCCAGTGTTTGGCCATACTGAGACTCATGTGCTTTTGGCACCTGAAGGAGTGCCTGTCCAGAGACTGCTGCTCAGCTCTCTGTCAAGTCAAGGCCTGAGCAGTGGAGGGGGTGTCCAGTTTGAAGTGTGGTGCAGGTTTGTTGTTGTTACTGTCTGGCCCAGCTGAAACAAAAACTGTAATATCATAATAAATAGCCCTGACATCTACCCCAAAGCTTGACTTCTGTAAAAGCCTTAAGGCTGATTTATTCTTCTGTTTTGCATTGTGGTGTTTTGTTTTGTTTTTTTCAAATTTCCTGCTTGCAGAGGCTCAATGTATGTGTTCTGCTGCAACTGATGTACAAATTATAACCTGTTACAGTAAGACAGCAAGAAATAGGATTTGTCTTTGCAGGATGTTGTGTAATTTTTCCTTCATGTTCCCAGTGTTGGTAACAACCACAACATGAAGCAAACCTCCTTTTCTGTAACACCAGACACACAGTTTGTGATCTAGCAAAACTACTTCCATGTATATATAACATATACGTATATAATGCATGACATATGTGCAATGTCATGCGCCTACTGCCTGACACCTCAGTGTTAAACTTATATGTGGTTTAAAATTGCTAGTTGCATATTTGGGATATATTTATTTCTGCAGATATTATTATCCAAATGTCCGAGATCAGCTTGTGGCCAAAGGGATGCTTCCATTGTCCAAGCTGTGTGCCATGGTCACCATGCAGAGACAGCGTCCTGATGAAACCCAAATGTTCTCCCTGCCACTGATTCCCAGGACCGACAGTCCTACAGGACATGAGCCTCAGCCCTCGGGTAAACACACATATATAGTAATGACAATAAAGTACGGAGTGGACACATATTTAGCATCTTCAATATCGTGACTGTTGTCTATATGTCTCTCAGGCCTGCTAGATGTGTGCATTCGGTATAAGCACCGACCTGTGAGACCTGAGGGACAGACTGGCAGAGGAGCTGCCTCTCGTGTTGTTACACTAGTGGTTCAAGTGCACAGAGCGTCTGGTCTGCAGGCTGCAGCAAGGTACGTTGCTCTAGCTGTCCACTTCAGAGCTTTATGTGTTTATATTTTTGAACTGAGTGTTTTAAGCAAGAAGAATTCTCACATACAAAGATACAATTAGAAGATTTTTGTTTGGCCATACAACATGTAGATAGATGATTTATCACAGTCTTATCAAATAAAACCAAAAATCCTCTTAGCACTGTTAGAGTAAAGCGAGCCACAGACTCCTTATAAAAACAAACCTAATCTAAAGTTTGAGAAGAAAAAAAAAATTTTTAGTTGAACCTTGTGTTTTTTAAAAGTTTAAAATTGATACCATTTCAGTTTACTATTTGTCTCTGTCTCTCTATTGCAGGGTCCTATCAGAACAAAATGAAAGGTTCAGCTACTTTGCTGATGTGGGAGTGAACACATTTGTAACAATCCAGCTCTCTCTCTTGCCTGACCGTGAGAAGAGGTGCACTCGCATAGCTGCCAGGACCTTCTGCCCGGAGTTCGACCACCACATGGAGTTATCCTGTGATATGCTGGTTCAGAGGAGCAGCGGAGAAACCTGCAGTCTGGCAGAACAGCTGGAGGAAGCTTCTGCTGTCTTCACTGTCTGGAACAGAGACAATCGCAAAGGTTATAGAAATATTTGTTATCCATCCAACTCTGTTACTAATTTATACAACTGTTGAATAAGTTATGCTATTTCTTTGCCCCACTTCACATGAAATTTTTATTTTATTTTATTTTTATAACAGGCAACGTTTATCCTTTTCAGAACAAATGTCTATAATGTACAGTACATGACATATATGTGAACAGTAAATTAGTACACATAATTAGTTCAAAATATTAGTTAATCAAATAAGTAATTCCATAATTTGTTCTGTGCTTTTTTTTTTTTACAGCAATGGATACTACTAAGCATAAAGACGTGATGTTGGGCACAGTGAAAATACCACTGGCTGATCTTATCCTTAAAAGAACAGGTATGCTGCACTCTTCAGAGACTACATGGTCAATAGATTTTCTGATGAACACACAGTCATTGTGTTTCTTTTTCTAAACATAAAGGTATTTCTGGCTGGTTTGGAGTCTACCTACCTCAGGAAACCAGTTCCTCTCAGGACCAGCACATCTTGGTTGGGGGTCTTGAGATCTCAGTCAGCTTTGCCCACCACTCAGACAGGGAGAGAGTCATTAAAGCTGCTCAGAGTGTAGGCTGGGAAATGGCCCAGAGTGACTGTGAAAGACACGATGACGAAGAAGCCCTGGAAGAGAGCATGAGGAAAATGTCTCTGACCTTATCGATGCCTAGAGCGTGGATACCAGTCCACTGCTTGTTGCTGCCAGGACACAGTGAGCTGCTACGCTCCACATACTGCTACTTCAGGTACAAATTCTATGACCAGGATGCCTTCTGCTCTCAGATGAAACACCCCTCTGTCATTGAAAGTGGGGAGGAAAGCCAGACCACAGTTAGTTTTGAAGGGAGTTGGACGGTTGAACTGAGGAGAACCCAACCTTTGATGTGGTACCTTCGTGAGGAAAGACTGGAGGTTCAGGTGTGGGTTGCCTTTAAGAAAGACAAAACTCAAAGGCCCCGTGACACAGACCGCCTGGTGGGATCAGCCTTTGTCGAGTTGTCCTCACTGGCAAAGACACCCAAGCGGAAACTGACTCTCAGTGGTATGTGGTATAAATTAATTAATTATGCAATAATTAAGCGAATCATCAATGCTTCAGTAAAGCTAAAGCTGGGTGTAATAACAGTTTTTTGGTTTGATAGGAGTGTACCCGCTGTTCAGACGCTCAGCAACAGACCTCCAGGGGGCCGCTCTCAGGGTGCATATCACCCTGACCGCTGGTTGTGTCCCTAGGGAGACATCTGCTGTAGCTGACAAACAGGTGGACTCTGACAACCAGGGGGAGCTCTTATCAGAAGAGAAGGAAGCAGCAGATCGAGCTCCCTCACCCCCCACACTTGAACAACCCAGTGCACAAAGCAAACACCAGCATAAATCGGCAAGAACAGCTCCAGACATCACATCTTTTCAGCACACGGAAATTAGTGTAGATGAATCCTTCCCTGTGACGGTTGCAGTAGTCAGGGCAATGCACCTGAATCTGAAAGGTGAGCCTGTGACCTGGAATGATTATTCTCCTCCATGTTGTTTTGAATGCAGTAAAAATAATTTATAGTCATCTTATTATAGTCATAATTTAGTCATCTTTCTCCTGCAGGCTGTCCACTAGCTGAGCGCTGTGAAGGGACACCATGCTGCTGTGTTTCATATCTTACTGCTGACTCTGATCAACCAGTGTCTACAGCTCTAATAGCCAACACTGACTCACCTGTGTGGGACCATCAACATGAGTGCAGGTTAGTGCCATATCATACATAACTTACATTTAAATTACACTGAAACAATCAGGTTTTTTTTTAAATCAGATATTGGTCTGATTTGTGAATTTTACAGGCTTTCAAATCAGCTACTGGTTGATCCACAACAATCTCTTGTCTTCAAAGTCTGGCACAAAGGAGGTACAGGAGGCACCTTCACTTTTTGATGCATTTTACATCAATCTTTAAGATATTAATTTGGGCTTTTTTTTTCTGATAGAAATGGAAAGGGTCCTTGGATTTGCCTCTGTAGACCTGTCCCCCTTACTGTGTGGATTCCCGTCAGTGTGCGGTTGGTACAACATCACAGACTTCAGTGGACAGTGTCACGGTCAGCTCAAAGTTTCTGTGACTCCACTAAAGGGGATCCAAGACCTCCGTGGGCAGAGAAAAACTGTGAATGAAGATGCTACCAAAAACTCACCGGTGAGAGAGAGTCAAAATCTGCCAGATCCTTTTTTCATCTGTAATAAACCAAATGTCTATACTAACGGAAGTGAATGTGTTTCATTAACAGGCTTTATTCCAGGCCCTCCCTCTCAGCTACCATACCACAGCCACATACAGCAGCTTCCCGTCTCACATTAGCCGATACCCCGAGCAGAAGATCTCGTCACCTGACAGCACGGATAGGCTGTTCTCTGAGAAGTTTGTTTTTCACTTTGCCTTTATTCAAAATGTGTCCCAGCGGGCTAAAATAATCCCGTACAGTCCATCATTATCTTTATATGTCATCTTTACTTTACAGTCCCAGGTGTCCCAGTGAGAGTGACCGTCATTATGAGCACATGGACAAAGTGCGTCTTTATCATCAAAGTATGCAGGAACAGACAGCCTCTCACGTTGTTTGTAGCAGCAGTGCTGGTGACATCAATCCCTCCAGCTCCGTCCTGTTTTCAGCACTCAGGTATCAGTACACACAGAGACATCCATTGTTTGCTGTAGTTTAGTGACATTTAACGTGAGCTTGTTCTTGCAGGAAAAAGCTGAGCGAGCTCGACAACATCCACAGATACTTCAGCCGCAAGATTTCAACTCCCTCATTCCCATCTGTGAGCGAGCAGGACTCTCACCCCAAGCCCGAAGATCAGAGGGAGTCTGAGACAGACACATGTCAGCTTCTTCACAAGTCCAACCGATTAGTTGAAGAGGTCAATAGCATCATTACTGGTGAGCTTATGCTAAAGAAATGGTCTGAAATTAACAGCAACAACCATCAAATGCAGATAAATATTATCATTAGAAACAGTTACAGAAACGTCATTCTTGCAGGTAAACTTTGTTCTAGTTTAACTAACTTGAACAGAGTTCATGAATGGACCCAGTCTGCTGTGTAGCTTACATAGCAGCGCTTGTTGCTGCTCATTGTGGACACAGATGACATTTGATAATCTAACTTTTAAGCTGTAAATGGGTCAAAACCAACAGTGTCAAGTTTTAAGCAAAGAAAAGGTGCATAGTTTGACAGGAGAAAGAGCAGAAACAAATAAAACAGAGAGATTATCTGCTCACTGAAATTTGCAAGACGGCCTCTTTTCCTAAGTTTTAGTTTTAAAATCATAACACAGGACTGTTTAAAGGGAATGAACAGTTGAAGTAGCTGACATGATCTCAAGAGCAGAAAAATATCCACACTGTCCTCTTCACCTAGGTATAAGAGGTCATCATATGGAAAAGATTTCCTCCAACCCCCAGAACAGCTCAGAAACTTCCGCTGTTCAAGTCAACAGACCTCATCCTGACCCTGAGAGCATCTCCAGTCCACGCAGAGCTTCAAATTCATCCCATGAAGACATGTCTCCGCTGTTGTCACCAAAAATGTCTGAGGAGCATACAGACGCTGAGCCTGGAGAAGAAACAGACAGCCAACGCTACCCAGCCACTGTGTTCGAGGATGAAAATGGAGAAGAATTAGATAATGATGAAGATGGATCAGGTAGCAGAAGGGATGACGATGATGAAGAGGAAGATGAAGATTACGATGAGGTTGTAGTGAAGCCAAGGCATTTAAATGAGGTGACCTCTGCAACGGACAAAACCAGCCCTTGGACCAGCATCCTGTCAGACCCTGACCTGAGTTCTCTGGAGGAGCTAGACCCGAGTCAAGACGAGGAGGAAAGGAGTCATTTAACATTGCAGAGTATAAATCTGCACGCTCAGCACGCCGGCAGGAAACACGGATCTGCAAGACGAGAGGAAAGTGAGCATCATCAAACTGACAGTTTTAATGGATCAGCGAGTGATTCAGACACAGAGAGAGATGGTGACAGGACAATACAAGCTCTAGACGAGGAACAAGTAAAAGATCCCAACATGTGGTCAAGTGATACAGGTTCATCACTCGCACCAGAGCACGACACAATCACCCAAGATGCTTCATGTCCCCTGGTCAGTCAAGGCACAGAGCTCCAACCGTATCCTTAATCATTGTTTGTTGTTGTCTCTCCTGGCTGTTATTATTTGCTTTAGAAGGACAAGTGACGTCAAAGATTCACAACAAAATGAGTTCAGTGAGTGAATTATCTTGTTATAAGCCAGAAGCTCAGAATGTCCCAAAACTAAAACACACGAGAGATCAGTCTCTAGTTAACTGGATACGTTTTCATATGTCCTGTCTCTTCTTTATTCAAACATTGGCTGCCCAATTTGGTATTTAGCATGCTTTTATAATGACATGAAATGCTGCAGGAAGCCCTATGCAGCACTGGCGCTGCATGTCATGTCATTGTATTATTTTAGTTATTAAGAAGTTGCCAGTTTCAACCCATCTCATGAATCTTTGATCTTAACCAACCTGTCTGATTCCATCAAGCTGTATATATATTTTTTTTAACATTACACATTAAGCTCGGTTCCTGTGGAGGTTCCTAATTTCTTTCTTCCTTCTCACCAACTGGAGGCATCTATGAGAGCCATACGTTTAGCTCCGTCTTTCTGTCAGTCCTCCAGTGACCCCGTGAGTATTTGTCACCAACTCATTATGTCTGGCATTCACACTCACTCATATTTTCTCCCCCTCTTTACATTTCACTTTACACACACTTTCAATATCTTGGGATCCTATTGGATTAATTAATTGCTTGAGATGACGACTAATACATTAAACAAAGTAGAATTTATGGTCATCAGGACACGGTTGCCACGCAAAACAAGGATGGTGTTAAAAGGTCACGGTACCTTTCAAATAACACATGCTGAACACAAGCTAGATAAGAGTAGTGACGCTGTGTACCAACTTATGTTCAGTGTAATTTAACTCTCATTTGTTTTCTTTTGAACAAGTAGTTTGAGCAGTATTTAGATCAATATATTTTATTATCCTATCTGGCACCTTCAGCGGCTGTGATTCAACCAACATTTCCCTCTGCCTCGAGTATTAACCCTTTACAGACCGAGATCAGGTATCTGTGCTGACTTGAAAATTGTTTTCAAGTGACAGTTTTTTTTTAGGAATGGTGACAGGTGGCTTTTTTTTTTTGAAATGTCACATCATTAGTGAAGTTACAGAAGCAGCTTTGGAGAGTCTTAAGACTCATTGTCACTCATTGCACATTTGATTATATATTTAATTAAAAATGAATGTTAAACTGAAAAAACTTTATTGGCACAAGATTTTATACACAACAACCCATAATAACAGTAAAAAATAGATTATTTTGCTAGTTTATTTATTGTCGGAGTCCATATGTGACAAAGTCCATTGATTTGACATGATTTATGGAGCACACCTGTGTATATAAGATCCCTTATTACCACGTGTGAGACAGCAGAGTGCCTCATAGCCAGAAGAAATTTTATGTCCATTAAAATGACACGTGCATACTGTATAGATGTCTATAGGGTGTGTCAAACAGATCAGATGGGTGAAAGATATTTCTGTGTCACACCGACGTTGATGGATCCAGTTTCAAGGAGGGCGTGGAGATAACATGCGTGCGTTGTTGTTGTTTTTGCAGAAAGGAACTTTTTAAAGCTGGTTCAAGCTTGTCAGTTGTTGCTGATCTCCAGATTGTACTCCACGTACTATAAAATGACACATGGCAAAGCTGTCTGTTTTGTTCGCATTCATACACATTAACATGAACGTTAACCAAAGAAAGGCTTGCTCTGTTTGAGTAGCAGCTCTAGTTACACAACACACCTCAAACATAGAAAAAGTTATCTGTTAATTAAACAGCACGCTCGTTTGTCTTGAGTCAGCATGTTGCCTCGGTGCACCGTTCTTTTTTTCTTTTTTTTTTTCAAGTATTATAATAAGTACAATTGGAAATAGTATTCTGAAGCCTTTTATTTTTTATTGCTACAGCATTTTTTGTTTTTCACCTCTCTCTCTCTGCAGGGGCTGAACGCTCCAGTTCACAGCATTCCTCGCAGAGGTCCTCGTCAGCGCCCTGAGATGTCGCCCTCATCCATGAAGAAAGAAACTGAAAGAATAGCAAAAATATTTGCAACTCACTTTGATGAGGATAATTAGTACACGGTAGTTTTGGTTGATTAATAATTCCTGGGTAACAGTTCACTATAAGTCTGTCTGTGTAGCAATTATAAGCAGTTCACTAACATTTAATAAATGGTTTATATCACACTATGATATAAGAACTATGTCATAGTGTTTTATAATCTGTTTATTAACTGCTTATATACTGTTTATTGATGTTAAATATGTGAGTTTAAAGTGTTATTATTTTCAAGAAGATTGTGTAAAAATAAGTGTAACATTTTGTATTTTTATAAATAAATATTTGTTGTGTTTTTTTTATAGAAAGCTGAAGAACCCTGAATCAAGATCCACAGATCAGACATTAATTAACATAACATAAAACAATTGCTGCTGACTATTAAGAGACTTTTGACCCTCTACAGGTGTGGAGCTGCTCACCTGTACCTGACGTGTCTGGTTTTCACGCAGGGCGGTACAACAGCTGTTTGTTTAAGAGTCATCAGAGCAGCTCAGGCTGGATTCAGACAGTCTGTCGTGTGTTTTACACTCACCTCGTTTCTCTGCTGTACATTTATTCAGGATCTCGGGGTTTTTATTTTATATTTTAAACTGGTATGCTCGTCTGGAGCTTTTTTATGGCCGGTAACACATGTAAAGGACTTTCTATTCAAAAGACGAACTTTTCTTTACCTGAAACTTGACGTTGGCTTCAGGAGGTAATCGGGTCTCATCTGGACCTGACCCGGGTTGAGAAGCCTTTTAGAGGGCACATTACTTATAATACACACACACACACATATATATATATATAATCCTTTAAATGCGGACAACGGAGAGAAGCTGCTCTGTCTCTTTGTGATCGGAGGTTTGTTTACTCTTTATCTGTTTACGATCCTCTGAGCTCAATCAGTTAATCATGGTTGGTGGAATCAGCGGTTCTGCTGATTTGGCTCCGACGGCGGTTGTGAAGATCTTTTCCGCTGGAACAGCTGGATGTGTGGCCGACCTGGTCACCTTCCCCCTGGACACAGCCAAAGTCAGGCTGCAGGTGAGGATACGCAGCCTGTTGCAGCCTGGGTCTTAGACACCGGTCCGCCCTCATCCATGATTAACAAACTAAAGCATATGTCTTATTTTATTTTATTTTTTTTACATTTTATTATATTTATTTAACTGTTCTAATTGTCTCCTTACATGATGTTGTCAAAACAAGAAATCAACCTCAATGTCAGGATAAAATTCTTGTGCAGAAATACAAAACTTCCAGTTATCCTTTGGCCTGAAAAACAACTACAAACTTAGTATTTTCCCCAGAAACAGGTTGGTTTTTTCCCGTTGTTTTTCAGCATTGCACAGGGGGAACATTTGCACCAGTGCATGTAGCTACATGTCATGCATATATGTAATTATCACTCACCTCTGTTATATGAATATGGGTTTAATCTTGTTAAGAGACTGATTTTGAAGCCCTCACTTCCCACTTTTTCCTCCCAAACACCAACAGTGATCTGGGAGATCATCTTCAATACGCTTGTTGTCCATTTATGTTTACTTCAGATTCAAGGTGAATCCAAGCCCTCGCTGGAAGGCCAGAGGGTGAAATACAGAGGTGTGTTTGGTACCCTCTTCACCATGGTGAAGACTGAAGGGCCGAGGAGTCTGTACAGCGGACTGGTGGCAGGTCTGCAGAGACAGATGAGCTTCGCCTCA
The DNA here is from genome assembly GCA_036937835.1 of Pampus argenteus. Taxonomy (NCBI): domain Eukaryota; kingdom Metazoa; phylum Chordata; class Actinopteri; order Scombriformes; family Stromateidae; genus Pampus; species Pampus argenteus. The sequence goes on from CM072868.1 coordinate 6,612,227, forward strand.
GTCCGCATCGGCCTTTATGACACCATGAAGCAGATCTACAGCAGGGGCTCAGAAAGTATGTGACATTCAACAAGTGGTCTGCCACTACTTGAATCTGATCATTACTTACTCTCACCTGACGTTGCAAACATGCAGAGAGTGTTTGAGATGCCTGAAAAGCTCTACCTAAAAATACACATGAAGTCCAAATTATTTACACCTGTGTTTATTGAAGGATAGCTGACTGTTCAAACTACTTATTACAATTTTTGTGTACATTGTGACAATGTACACACACAATGTGTACATGTTTGTGTTCACAAATACGAGCCGAGCTGCATTCTCCCAAAAAGAAATGAAAAAAAACAGCTCCAAAATGTAGGGCACAGGGCAGATTCCTCGCCGTGTTTATGCTACAGGCGAGAGCCTCCGTCTTCTTCCTTCACCTTCATCAAGGCAGCATCATTAACTTAAAGGTTGACGGAGCTGTAGGACAGTTTGCTTGAAGCTTTGCTATTTGTTTTCTTCAGAGTAAACAATGGTCTTTGCAAATGTTTATAATGAAAGTTCAGAAGGGGCCTGCTATGTACAGCAGCATGCTGTAAAAACAACTCGAGAATTTAATTTAGCTGCTTGGATTTAGGGTCCTGGTGTTGTTGTAAGTCAATGACAAGTCAAAATGTCTGCTTGTGTCACAGATGTTGGAATAGGGACTCGACTGCTGGCCGGCTGCACCACGGGGGCAATGGCGGTGACCTTTGCTCAGCCCACGGACGTGGTGAAAGTCAGGTTCCAGGCTCAGGTCCGGCTGTCCGGCGGCGACTCTGTGAAGAGATACAGCAGCACTATTGATGCCTACAAGACCATTGCCAGAGATGAGGGGGTTAAAGGGCTGTGGAAAGGCAAGTTATATTAGGGGAATGAATTTGTAACTGTCAAAAAAAAGTCAGTTATGCTGCATTAACCTCTAAAGAAGTTTTAGAAATGATGCAAACTGTGAGAACAAGAACTTTACTTTCATTGTTCAGGTTGGGTTTTTTTTTTTCGTCAATGGTTGTTCAAACTGTCTCTGCAGGTTGTCTGCCAAATATAACTCGCAATGCCATCGTAAACTGCTCCGAGCTGGTGACCTATGACATCATCAAGGAGCTCATCCTGAAGTACAATCTGATGACAGGCAAGTGCAATAAATCCTCAGCTTTGCAGCTATCTCATTTTACCTCATCTTTGAGGCCCTTGATACCAACTGAAGGGAATGATGTATGTTATTTATTTCTGCTGCAAAAACTGCCTCATGTAGATGGAAAACTTTACACTCACTCAAAGTTACACTCAAGTATTTGCAATTCCGCTTGTAATTACTTTTATTAATGTGGAACTGATCCGTCTTGTGAAACAAACCTGAATTTTCTGTGTGTCTGTCCACGTTTTAACTGTATAACTGTAAGTCAAGGATTAAATATTTGATTTGTTTCCAACAGACAACATGCCGTGTCACTTCACAGCAGCCTTCGCAGCAGGTTTCTGCACCACTATTATAGCATCCCCGGTGGATGTGGTGAAAACACGCTTCATGAACTCGGTGCCCGGGCAGTACACCGGTGCTACTAACTGTGCCTTAACAATGCTCGTTAAAGAGGGACCCACTGCTTTCTATAAAGGGTATGTTCTGTTATCTGAAGCATGTGTGTGCAAAAAGTTAAATGAATGAGCTTTACCATGTGATTCTTTTTTTTTTTTTTTTTATTATTTTTTTTTAGCTTTGTGCCCTCGTTTCTTCGTCTGGGCTCCTGGAACATAGTGATGTTTGTGAGCTTTGAGCAGATTAAGAGAGCCATGACAAACCTGCAGCGAACCCGGGACTCTTCGCTCTGACCAAAACCAAGACGGTCTGAATCAAAGCAGCAGCAGCAGCAGCAGGACACCATCCCCCTGAGGGGAGGCAGCCTGGTTGTGACTGCTGCTGATCTGGACACACACACTTCAAACAGAAACTGCAGGGACGAGGGATGAGTTCATGTTTTCCATCGCTTTCTGTTTCGTACAGTACAATGTGGTGTAGAGGTGGGGATGTCATTCTCTGTACAGTGCTGTATACACACAGTAACTTACTGGCTTTCTAGGTTGTGTTGGCAGGGTTTTTCTATTTAATATTTGGTTTCAGGGGACATTTTCCTGTTGAACATGTTAAACAAGTCTTTTTAAGATGAGGGCTGCAACTAATGGTTCATCTGCCGATTATGTTTTTACAATTATTAAGTCAGTCAGTCAATAGTGAAAAAATACTTGTCATCATTTCCTAAAGTCCAAGCTGGTGTCATCAAATTGCTTGTTTTTTTTGTTTTTGTTTTTGTTTGTTTGACCAACACTCTAAAACCAGAAGATATTTTGTTTATCATCACATAAGACAAAGAAAAGCAGCAAATACTCAGAATTGAGAAGCTGGAACTAGGGAATATTTGACATGTTTACTTGGAAAATGACTTTTAAGATGATTCAGCTCAACTCAGTTGTAAATGAGCCAAAACTAAGCTGTCTGTAGTGACGTAAATGTGGGGCGGCTCTGGCTTTGGAGGCGGAGCGGGTTGTTCACTAATCAGGAAATCAGTGGTTCGAGCTCCTCTTGTGTCCTTGGGCAAAAATACTGAAACTCCCGATGGTTGCACAGGACTGTGTGTGGAAACTTGCTGCCGTCAGTGTGTGTGTGTGTGTGTGTGCAGCAAGAATAAAGTAAACCTCTTTGGATAAAACACACTTTACAGAATATACCATACCTTACATATACATATAAAATTTTAGTTTTGGAACTGAAATCATATCTTTTTAATACCAAAAATACCAGAAATGTTTTAAGTGCTATTCATGCATATTGAAAAATGTCATATGTATGTAGTTGTACATGTAGTTGAATCATAGCCTACATTTAAAACACTGGAACTATACCTTACCTAAGATATACATATAAATATTCTCTTCTGCTATTTGTCTCAAGTCTGTTTAAAAGGACATTCAATAAAAGAAGGTCAACCAACGTTGACCCACATTCATACATGATGAAAACCCCACCAAGTGTCACTCCATACCTGTTATAGATACTCTCTTACCGTGTCACAGTTTAATATGTGTAACCATGTTTTTACAACAGCAATTTAATCTTATAGCGTATCACTTATATGTTTTATGTCCGGTTGGGGCTTTCTTTTTATGGTTTGGGAGCCTTTAGAAATATAAACAGAGTGTGTAAGAGCTCATTAAAACAACGTCCTTCATCAAAGAATGCAGCGATGTGCGGGTGGATGAGGTGATAGAGCACAAAACAATCAGCTGACAGACAAGAAAATTGCCCAATTTGAGTCTTGTGGGACAAAAAGAGCCGCTGACATCGATGTAACAGAAGTCGGTGGCGTAACAAAAGCCTTTGAACACGCTCCACCTTGCTAATCATCTCCTGTAATGCCAGGGAGGTTTCTTTATGGTTGAACTGGTGTGTGGGAAGCTTTACCTGGGCCGTCTGGCACTCTGGCTAACCCTCACGAACTGCAGGGCGAGTTCATGGTGAGAACACAGATATTGAGCGAGTGAAAAAGTGTAAACTGTGAGTTTATAGAAAAGAAAGTGCCTCTGCTGACCTCTGCACACTAATGAGCAGAGGTATCGAGTGTCAGTGAGCAGTTCAAGTTCACTTCACTTCGACTTCTCGTCACTATTTTTCTCACTCTGGAAACACTTTTTTTTTTTAAACACACATGTTGTATTTCTCGTTTCTGTGAAGTCAGCTGTTTAAAAATTGATTTTGTCTAAAATATGTGTGTTGTCGCCACATTGGCGTGTTCAGCTGGCACGACCAGTTTTCTCAGTCTGCAAGGTAGCAAACTATTTTAAAAGTCAACAGACACCAACGAGGCTGAGTTATGAAACCCTTCATGCAGAAAGTGACCAACCTTCGTGACCTCTGTGTACATACCAAAACACAAACAGCTATTGTTTATTGCAATATCGCATATCTGATTATATTTCGTTTTGTGCACTATTTCCTACAAAGGAGTGGCCAAATGCGCATCACAACATGTTTAGAAGTGCTGCAGATTTATCTAGATCTAAACTAAAATCATTATGTAAGAGCTCTCCAAGTCTCAAATTACTGTTTATTAACGCTGTCTGAACTCAAACAGACACTCAAGAACTAAACAACGTACTCGACATGAATAAAATGCTTTCAATAAAATACTCAAAATTAGTTCAGTTGGGACTTAATTAACTTATTAAGCCTAAATCCAACCAAGCATTTGATGTTTTTTGATAGTTCTAACTTATATCCTGCGTCTGGAGCTTCATTGTGGTTGATGCTGTTGATGCTTCCTCTGCTCGACTTTCAGTGGCTGAAGACGGACGGGCCTCGTTGGCCATTTGGGGAACTTTCCAGGACTTTGAGCCTCATCGTTATCAAAGCAAAGTGATAAATATTGGGGACACTGGGCAGTGTTTACACAGGCACCTCCAAAGGGCAACAGGAACGGAGGATGCAGGACCGGCATGACGACAGCCGTAGTAAGGTTGTTGAATGGCAGGCAGGGATTGAGGATCTGCTGATGAAACCCCGCTGAGAAAATCTGTGGCTGAATGTCACCGAGTCTTTCAGCTGGTTGAAGTTCAGTCCTCTCCTGGAGTTTTTTCACCAGCACCAACCTGATATGGTGCAGCTTCCGCAAGCTGAGAAACGAACCCAAGAAATCTGCCAGCGTGGTTTCCCCCTCCACAAACCTCTGAAGCAGCAGCTGTTTGGAGAGATGTTTTTCAGCAGACACACACCGGTTCAGACATGTCCTTTGCAGCCAGCAAAGTTTCCAGTTTGAATTTTTTTTTTTTTTTTTTTTTTATAAAAAACTATGCTGACATGATTTGTCTCTTTTCTGTCACCACTTGAGTTCTGCGTTGTGCTCCAGGCCTTGTTCATAAGAGCAGTGGTGGTTTGTTAGTGCCTTGCCAGAGGCACTAACTACAGTAATAACCACTTGGAGTCTTTTGCATCATTTGTTTAGCATTTTCTTTGTATCTCATGTGTGTTGAGGTAATATATCTTTTGTAAAGAATGCATCAACATGCACGACAAAGAAACACTTCCTCACCTCACACTCCTCCTCACCATGATTTATCTTCTTCAGGAGACACCGCTGAGCATAAGAAACACTGTATTTCTCTGCTACAAAACAAAGGAACAATTTTCAGTGTTTCAGCAGAACAAAAATACCAAACACAAATTAACAAATGAGTTAAAGCAAAGACAGAATTAAATCAATAAAAGTAAAAAAATATGTTTCAAAACTCACCAAGTTGTTCTTGTTTGGCCCGGATGATGTTTCTAAGTTTATCAAGTTCTTTGTACTTCATTGCAAGCAGCAACTTTTCATCTTTAAATTGAGGTTTTTGTGAAAGATTGTATTTTGCTCGTTTTTGATTTGAAAGCAGCATCATCTCTGTAGCTCTCTGCAGTCCCTGAAACTGTAAAATGACCATGACCCATCAGTTAAAGAAAAACTAATTAAGAAGGTAATATAATAAATAATGAGACAACACGAGCATTTTTTTATTAATATCATAACAGAGTAGTTTTATGCTCCTCTGTCACATGTTGCTCACCTTCTCGCTGGACCTGACTATGTGATTTATTTTGTCTTCGTCCTCCAGCAGCTCCCGCAGCTCTCTGGTCCTCAAAACACCAAACGGTACCGACAGAGACATGATGACCCTCCACCCTGCATGCTCTCTGCTTCATCAGTTTGGTACCTGTCCGTCCTCAGCAGTGAGCGTTTCGTGCTGCGTTCAGGGGGCGTAGTAAACCGCGCACGCCACACTGCACATGAATGACCTTAAAAGCAAATAACACTGTGTTTGGCGACTTGTAGAGATAAATAAAGATAAATAGTCTGCACATTTTTCATGTCACTCTTACAGTCTGCATCGATTTTTAAACGCTTCAAACAGGAGTTTCAAACAACAGAAACGTCCAATGCTATGCATGTGTAAGCTATAGTCATCTAAGCTAATTTATTTACCCTGTTCGAGTTTATCAGGCCTGTTCTGTTTGTATGTTGTCAAAGCATAATTCTCTTTATGTTTAATGCTCCACAGATAAGAGGCTTAAACATGAGATCTTATGAAAAAATATAAGAAAAAATGAATGGAAGGAAGGAATGAAGGAATATTTATAATAATGTGTTATTATATCAGTGTTACATACATATTTTTACATGTGCATATCACAATATGAAATTTTTCAGTCTATGTAAATACCGTATATGGTGATTGTCTAATACAAATGTAAGTTATTGACATCCTGTTACTGCCACTGTGGGGGTTTTCTCCTCCTGGACAGACTGTCCAGATCTGTCCTGTGTGTGTGTGTGTGTGTGTGTGTGTGTCCAGGTTGACGCCTGTCAACACAGCCCACTATCCAGGTGACCACTGCTGCCCTCCCTCAGAATAAGTCTGCCTCGGCTATATGTGGCCTCGGTTAATCCTTAAGACTGTCCCTCCCTGCTCATCAGTGAAAGTCCTGCACTGAGACACAAACAATGTTCGCCTCCTGAGAGCCGCAGGACAACATGCAGATTAATCGCACCAGCCCTGAACACAGGACACCACCACTTTGTAAGTAAAGCAAATTATTTCCCTCATAGTCCATCTTACACAGAACTGTATTTGTGTCAGAAGGATTCAGATGAGTGTCAGGCCTTTTTTTTTGTGTGCATTTCACGATATCTAAATTAAGAAATATATATCAGTTTTAAGAATCATGTTTTATAGTTTAACATATTGCTTTTTTTTTCTCATCTTGCACAAACTATAACAGTCTTAAAACATGGTGGTTTGAACCTGCTCAGAGTGTCCAAGCTGTCTACCGTGTTACATAAGAAGCTTTTCAGTTCTTCGGATTGTATGTTAGGGAACAGCGAGTCCTGCTCATAAGGAGTTGACTGTTATCCTGATGAAGGTGAAGTTTCTCATTTCCTGTGTGTTTATTTACATTTATTTTACCCTCAATTCTTATCTGAGGCTCGTACCATCTCTTAAAAGGAAACTCAGGTGATTTATTCAAGCAACCATTTCAGAGCTGAGAGGCTGATACAGAAATAAACAGATTGTTTTTATGATGAATATTAATGATGGTAGTACTACTGGGTAATGTTATTATTAATCAAATGATTTTAAAGTGGAAATTAAGCTATGTATTGAATGTTATTTTTTTTCACGCAGCTCTCTCTGGAGCCAGAAAAGGCTTTATACAGTTTTTTTTTAATGCATTAGTAGTTAATAAGACTACAGAAACGTATAATTGTGGAGGAATGCCTGTTATTATGTGACAGACAGTAACGTTTCTTGAATCTTATATACTTCCTGTCTCCTAGCCGATTTCCATTCATGCAGTATGGTATAAAGATCTGCTTGCAAGAGATGAAACCTGCTTGAGTTTTCTCTCAAACCAACTTGACATCTAAGATATGCGAGTCAGCTGCTAGGAAGCTTTGCATCTGCAAGCCATGATGTCAGAAAATCAAACAAAATGTTTGTTAGATGACACTCAGGGTTGATGATGTGGAGTCAGTAACAATATAGAAGAACAGTACAACATGCTAACAAACATACATTCAGTTTAATTAACCAAGTCTGCATCCACTCCTCTCAGTGCAGTGATGCATCCTCTGGTGCTTTCACCAAGCCGACTCTGACACTGTTCAGCTGTGAGTGGACGAGAACAAACCACCATGAGTGCCGACACTGTCTGCAGGCCAGAGATGGACTCGGAGCACAACACTGAGCTGGATGACCTGGTGGCCGCCATGAACGTGGCCGCCAACCGTATGACCCCACCTAATGGCTACAGGTCAGGTGCTCCGAGGGCCAGGAAGATGTCGCTGCAGGAGCGAGGGAGCCGCATGACTCGGCAGCCGACCATTGAGACCAAACGCGTGTCTATCACAGACGCTGAAGTGAGGAGTCTTAAACTGACAGAGCTGGATTTTTGACATAATTTATTACTTATAAGATGCTTTACTGATTGAATTCCCCTCTGTCATTTCTGCAGGACTGTGTCCAGCTCAACCAGTATAAGCTGAAGAAAGAGATTGGAAAGGTGATTAATAAGCATCATCCAGTAATTAAAGGAACACAGAGAGGATGACAAAGGAATCTAAAAAGCACCTTTCTTCTTTTTACACACCAGGGTTCATATGGAGTGGTGAAATTAGCTTATAATCAAGATTCTGAGCAATATTATGTAAGTTTTAGTCTCATATTTTGTGCATTCAAGATCAACGTGTTTGCGTGTGAGCTTGTCATCATTTTTGTTCCCTTTATCTTATTTATTGAGGCAATGAAAGTTGTTTCAAAGAAGAAGCTGATGAGGCAGTGCGGATTTTTTCGTGAGTCAAATGTCTTCATGATTCAAGTGATTTCCGTCTATTCCTGTGGTGTTGGCAGTGATGCGTATTATGATTCCTGTGTGTGTGTGTTTGTGTAATTTCAGGCCGCCTGCCTGCTCAAGGATCAAACTCCCAGCATGATCCGTTCCCTAAAGCCGTGTTGCCTCTGGAGAGAGTGTACAAGGAGATCGCCATCCTGAAGAAACTGTATCATCCTAATGTGGTGAAACTAGTGGAGGTCAGACATTTCCTGCATTACTACACAGTAATTTAAATCAGTGATTACAGCAGAATCACAACAGTGACAAGAGAGTCTAATGAAAGGACTTTGAGACTGTAAATTTTAGTTTGGCATTTTTTTGTATGATTTTGGGATTAAACAAACTACACAAAAAAGGTGGAGCACCTCATGTAACTACGCAGTCTTGAGATTCACCCAAAATAAATCTGTACCACACGGGTCATCTTATATTACAGTTGCACTTTATATATATTTGTGTAAAATGAGGCTGAATATGAGACGTATAATGTCCTGCAGGTGCTTGATGATCCCCAGGAAGATGGACTCCATATGGGTAGGGTCTCATATGTAATTTCTCACATTAACTGAGTTCATCTCCTCAGTCATTACATTGTGATTATTTGTCCTCAAGCCTTCGAACTGATGCCGAAAGGGTACGTTATTGTCCCATTAATGATGTCTTCGGTCCCATTTGTTGCCAAATGGAAACAGGTTGCACACGAATAAAGTAGTGATTAGTTTTTTGTTTTTTTTTCTCCATTTCTCCTATTGATCAGACCTGTGATGGAGGTTCCTACAGACAACCCTTTCACTGAGGAGCAGGCTCGCTTTTACTTCCGAGACCTTGTCCTGGGAACAGAGTATTGTAAGTTTGCTTTTTTTTAAGAGTCATAAAACCTGTGATTATACTCAAATCAAATCTGCTCACTGGTTTTGTTAAAACTGCTGCGTGTAAGCTTACAGTGGCATCTCTTTATAAGTCTTTGCGTGTTTGCCTTATCCAGTGCACTACCACAAGATCATCCACAGAGACATTAAACCTTCCAACCTGCTGCTGGGGGACGACGGTCATGTCAAGATTGCAGACTTCGGTGTGAGCAACGAGTTTGAGGGGTCGGACGCCCTCCTGTCGAGCACGGCGGGGACGCCGGCCTTCATGGCCCCTGAGACGATGACTGAAAACGAGCAGAGCTTCAGCGGGAAAGTGAGCTGAAACAATGACATATGACTCATCATATCTGACCGTGCAAGACATTATCAAGAAATTATGTCCTAACGCCTACTGTGAGCTTCTCAGTAATGACACTGTCCTGATAATGATTGTGTTTGTTTACCAGGCATTAGACGTGTGGGCGATGGGAGTCACTCTATACTGTTTTGTCTTTGGGAAGGTAAGCGAGTTCTCAGCACAATTCAATAAAAAAAGCCAGTCGAACACAACGTTTTAACATTGAAATCATTTCCTTGCCACAGTGCCCTTTTTATGATGAATATATCGTTTCTCTGCACAACAAGATCAAGAACAAACCTGTGGAGTTTCCAGAAACGTAAGAAAACATTCAGAGAGCAGAAACAGCTTTTAACACTCAGATTAATTTACACTGAGAGTTTTTACAGACATGTCGTTTCTCTCAGTCTCCTATTTTGATACTCATGATGACACACTATAAGACATAAGACACAAACTGTTTGTTACTGTATGTTTCTTCTTTCTTACAGACCATCAATAAGTAGAGAACTGAAGGGGCTCATTGAAAGGATGTTGGATAAAAACCCTGAAACAAGAATCACCGTCCCTGAAATTAAGGTGACTGCTAAAGATACATCAATAGAAACAACAATTATGTGCCCACAACTCGTGACTTCGTGATGAAAGTATCGATTATGTTATGTTTGGTTGTCACAGCTCGATCCGTGGGTGACAGAGAACGGCTCGGATCCTCTCCCTCTGGAGGAGGAGCACTGCACGGCAGTGGAGGTCACAGATGAGGAGGTGCAGAACAGTGTTAAACTCATCCCCAGCCTCTCTGCTGTGGTGAGTTGCAGCGACTGCTCCAACATCATGTAACACTAGAGAGGCCACGATGCCTCCTCCCGAACTACTTGTACAATCTGTTCAGAGACAATGTCACAACCATTAACTTCTACCAAAGTCCCAAAACGTTAGAGGTGCTTTTAACAAAGAAAGGTACACAATTATAAAGTCATGAGGAGTTGGTGCAGCAGGCAGGACCATAACACGGGAAGACAGAGTGCTTCACAGATGGTGCAAAAATGTAATTTTTCTGATCATGATGCCTTTAAAAAGACGTCTGACAGGATGAATTATATGTGATGATATTACAAAGTAAGTGCTCAAAAAAAAAACAGCCTTTCAGATGTTTTTTTTTTTTAATGTGATTTTTATTATTCATTTATTAATCATTAATTTTGCATTTTTAAGTGCAACACTTTGATGTGGAGAATCGGCTGGTAATACAATGGTTTTTTTTTTCTTTTTTTTTTTTCTTTTTTTCATTGTAACTCTCTCTCTCTGATGTCCACTGCAGATTCTAGTGAAGTCCATGCTGAGGAAGCGGTCTTTCAGTAATCCCTTCGAGCATCAGGCCAGACGGGCAGAGAGGTCCATGTCTGCCCCTGGAGGTCTTCTTACGTAAGTAGCCTACTCTGCAAATCCTGCCTGCTCTGCTCCGCTCTGCCAAACTGCCAGCTCTGCGATTATTGCCTCTAACAAAACAAAGCAGCGAGCAGATGCTTGAATAAAAATAGATTCAGTCAGTTACATATATGTGTGGAGAGAGTCTCTCTATATATCAACTACATTATATAGCATAAGATAAGTCTAATGTACCATCACCGTACTATCTGGACTAACTAATCTGCAGTTCTGGTGTTTATTTGTTTTGTTTTAGTCCTTAAATTTGCAGCATGCACAGGCAGATAAAAGCATTTGTCCTCTCCTGATAAACTAAATGAAAGCCCCCCTGGCAGCTGTAATGGCTGTACTGCTATTGTTTTCCATTAACAAGCCAGTCCTGTCTGTGATGGGCCGCTGGCTTAGATAATTACACCTCCATGTGAAGAGATGTGGCGCTGCAGCTACATCCTCCTCCACACTAACCCAGTCACCACCATAACAGTGTACAGCCCTGCAGTCTCCCACACAGTGAGATCTGTGGAGAGAGAGTTTGGATCAGGCTGTCTGTCTGTCTATCCGACGACACATGTGACGTGTAAATGGTGAAATCACGTCAAGGCTGATGGTGAGATTGAGGTGTTAAATGTTTTGTTGAAGGTCTATTTGAGGTGGCTAAGAATGCTATAATTTAATATTTTACAATTTGAAAGGCGTAGTTTGGCCCTGCAGTTGGCTTGAAATAAGAAGATGAAAATTGTTAAATTTTCATCTTCTTGGAGGGATGACGTGTTGTGGCAGTTTGTTCCATTGTTTGATTATTACAGTTATTTGTCTACTTTAATAGCAACAACTATATATATATATATATATTCTGATCCGATTGACAGTTGGAGGTCGTTCTGTTTGGAGACCAAAAAGTGGTCAATATCAAATAAATAGATGAGATGTCATGAAATATAATATAAATATAAATAAATGCAGACAAAATGTATAATAATGTAAAATAATCCTGTAAATAGATAAAACTCAACTCAGTATTACAAATCATTATCACATTTGGCTTTCTTTTTTTCTTTCTTTTTTTTCTTTTTTTTTACAATACAGCAATGTCATTTTTTTTTTTTTTTTTTTTTACAATAGTTATGCGATTGGTTTTCTGCAACAGGCAACTTTTCAACTCTTTCAGTCCTGATTGTCTTGTTTGATAATTTTTTTTATTATTTTTTTTTTTTTTAGAATATTTTGCTTTTTGTTTTTGTGAAAACAAGTAAGATAAAATACTGCACAATATATTTTTTTTTTACATTACATATTTGTTCTGCATTTATTCATATGATTATCTATTTCATGTGATTTTATTTATCAATTTAATATTTAACACTTTGAGTCTCATGTTTTGGAGTTTGAGCACAATAAACTAATTGGCCTGATGGGGGGGCGGCAGTATATAATACAATTTTCAGAAGTTTAAAATTTCAGAATATGAAGCTGACTCCAGCTTTATATTTAATTTTAAAGACATCTCTCAATAAAAACGTGTATTTCCCATACGTTGGCTGTTCTTTAAAACTGCCCCAGTCCTGCTATAATCAAATCAAACCAAACGTTGTTCATTGTTTATCATTACTGCTGTTGTTAGCAGATAGCGTATAAAGTCTTTTAAAGACCTTTTTTACACAATCTCCTCTTTCTTGCAGTGATTGTTGGCGCTTAATAGGGTCTTCGCCTCATCTTCATCCTTCCTTGAGGTAAATATTTCAGAAGCGTTCAGGCTGAGCTTGTGTGTTTCATACTCAGCTCAGCTCACCAGTTGTTGGTTCAACCTTTAAGAGGATTTAAGAGGGACAAGACAACACAAAGCCCTCAACAAACGAGCTGTACCTAAAATAAATGGACGCATAAAGCTGAGTGCATTGTGTTCCTGTCTCTCGTGTCCTCTTGAGGTTGATGTGTATGAAAAGTGATGAGCTGTGCTGTGGAGGACACGTAGGCCTATGCTATATGACATTTTTAGTCTAATGTTACCCTCACCCGGCTCCTCCTCCTCCTCCTCCTCCTCCTCCTCATCTGCAATCTCACTTAGTACCTTCAACAGTATGATCGAGCGTTTGTCGCCCACAGGAAAATCAGCAATGAGGGGAGCAGAGACGGAGAGCTGGAGGACTTGTACGAAGACGATACATTTACAGAGTGTACAGATTAAACAGATAAATCCATGCGCACAGGTTAAAAGAAGAAGGGAGCGTTCGTTTTCTACCTTTCTTTACATCTGTCTCCTAATTCGTTGCTTTCGCTTCAGGCTTTGCTGTGCTTACATGCTTACATGTTTTCTCACTTTAGTGCAGGAGACTAGGATACAGTCATTTTGTGATATAAGATACTATATATTGAAAAGATGGGTAGAAATACACAATATCAATAAATTAAATGATTAGATGTCAGATTAGATTTTTGTCTGTTCATTCTGCTTGTCTACTGCTGTGTGCACATTTAAATTCAGGAAGGCATGATTGATGACGTTGATTTGTGAATGTGATGTGATTTACTGATACTGGATTATGTGAAAAATGTAAATAGGCTCTATTAAAAAAATATATACATTTTTATGTTTTCCTACAGCTGTTGAAGATAATAAAATACGACACTGAAACACTGACTTTAATAGATTGATTATTTAAAAAAAAAAAAAGGCCATGCAGGGTTTTTTTTGTGTGTAATTGCAACACATTGCATGTCATGTAATGTGAAACACTCAGTTACATATTCAGAAACAATCTTCCTGCTGAAAATACACAGTCCAACATAACCACATATTCAAGTCAAATCTTCAAAAAAACCTGCTTGCAGTCAACCACTGAAGCCTGAGTGTAAAATAAAGCGATTAATTTCAGCATCAAGGCACTTCATTCTTCTTACCAGTAGAGGGAAGCATTGTCTTGTCATTAAGGAGATCACTTTTCACCCAACCAGCAGACCCATGTTTGAGCACATGTGACAGCAATAATCCACCCTGCTGAAGAGCCTTTCATCAAGGACCCTGCTCTTACATATGTCTCTTTCAGGGATCAGAAGTCTACGAAACACTAAATATTTTCAAAACAACTCTTTGCAATTTTGCACAATTACATCCGATTTTGGTGCTGCATGATGAAATATGTACTTTACCATATTAATAACAGTATGTTTGCTACTCGAAAATCACTGATCTTTATTGTAAAATTCAAGTTCTCATATATTATATTTTTATATCAATACTGTTGCACTGCACGAACAACAAAATCACTGTTTGGGTATATTTTTAAGTTTAGTAGATGATGATATTGATTGATATGGATGATATTTCCAAATATTTTATATGATGAGATTTACAGTGAAAAGATTTGACCCAGAAATACACAGAAACCTTGTATTTTGTGGATTCTATAGAAAACCTAATCTGTATAAAGCACCTTTTATAGATTTTTTTTTTTACTCTATGCCAACTCTGCTCTCTACTCTCTCTTGTGCTGCAAAATTAGAACATTCAGTCTCAATGATATAAGGAGGCGGCATGATGCTGCAAAATGTAAAATCCCTGAGCAAGAGTGCTGCTGCCACTCACCATCCCAGCATTACTATCCCTGAACAGTCCTGATCAGAGCAAAAATTTCAGGTTAATCAGGTTGAGCGGTGGACACGTCATTGGATTTATTGAGGTAGAGTCGGCCTGAAGGTTCATCTGGAGGTGTGTAGTAGGTGGAACAATATCTGATGGTCTGAGACAGAACAGTTCAATGTGGGAAAGAAATAGACACAAGCTGCAGATGTATGTTTTCTTATGGGGTACTGTGTGACAGTCGAATGTCGTTGCAGGTGCGCAAATGAACATTGTTCATCTCGGTAATACTGGCCATTACCTGATCCCTTCATAATGCACTTTCAATGTAAGTGAAGGGGACAAAATCCATGGTCCTCCTTCTTGTGCAAAAATATATCAAAACATTTATTTAAAGCTAATATAAAGCTTCATCCAAATTGGTCAAATCAAGTCAATACTGTTGCTTTAAAACAGACAAATCATAGCTTTATATGAAAGTTTGGTATGCGCATATGCAGTACATGTCTGACTCAGTTGGAGTCATGTTTATCTCTATCATACATCTCGTATCCTTGAGGTTTAGATTATAAAACACAATGAAATACATCAATACGAATGTCTCTATACCATCTTCTCCGTCAATACGTTAAAATACAAACACAAACAACTCTTTATCTCCTGCAAGCGTGCATGAGATTTCATTTATATTCCTGCAGTCAGCCCATTTTTTTCCGTCGCTGCAGTTATGTGAAGACCAAAGAGGAGTGTTTCTGAGCAAAGATTTCTGTGGAAACTGTTGCCATGCAACAGCACAATACTGCGCTCATACAGAGTAGTAACTTCACTGTATGACTGCTCTTTTTTCCTCAGTTCTCTGCCTGCATGAGTAATGCAATGCTCTATTTTATTTTGTTTCTTTCTCTTCTATTCTATGCTACCATATGTCTAAATACATAGTAAGATCTTTATTTTGGGGGCTGTGACTGTGGTGTCGTTGATTCATTGCAGGGAAAACTTTTACTTTAACGTCTGGTTCCACACCTAGACTCAGGCTCAGTTTCCACAATCAGAGCCAGCTGTAGTTCAGCCTCAGACGTTTATCTAAAACTGACCCTTGGCTTTCATCGTTAAGCCTTTATTTTTGTCACCACACCGTATTTCTGTCTCTCTCTCTCTCCCTCTTCTCTCTCTCTGTCTCTTTCTCCACCATGACCGACCCCGCTGGCCTGCTGTCAACTAAGCGCTGAAAGGTTTTACTTTTTTCTTTTTTTCCCTCCTACCCTGCACTGTTGGGAATCCCCTTGTGCCCACATATATAATGAGTCACCAGCTCACACATCAGGCGGACCCAAAAACATGAAGGGTATAATTTGTTAACCGTTCGGCACATGAGGAGTGTAAAATAAAGCATGAACATCAGCATAAACAGGGCTGGTTTCAAAATGCAAGAAACACTGCTTAATGATGATGATTTAATGGCAGATTTTCTATCAAATTCAGATCATCAACAATATCCGAAGTCTTCATATCATGTTTAAGTCATTAGCAGTCAATTATCACATTGTGAGTCTGTCTGGGATGGCAGTTAAGACTTCCAAAATAGATATTACATCAAATTTGCTGCCTCACGTTGTTGACAGATGATGTCATTTCATTCTTACTTTCACTGTTCTTGTAATTTTGTCCTTTGACATCCACGTCAAACATGAAGGATAACATGTCAGCTGAAATGAGAAATCCCTCACTAATACAGATGTAGCTAAAAATAGCCCAACATGAAGCACTAACTGTTTCAGTGTGTGTGGCCTCATCGCTGCAGTCACACAGATAGGTGACCTCCTCTGACAGTGATCTGACCAGCTGTAAGACTGCCACACGCAGCGAAAACCCACCATCACTGTTAATATTAGAGCAACACACGTCAACAGTCAATAAACTCTAAACTATTAAAGACGTTTAACAGTGTTGAATGATGCCATTCTGAAGAAATGAACTGGTTTCTTCATATCTGGGTCTGTATATCATTCTTCATGAGCTACGTGGAAGAACAGGCAAAAGGTAAAATGTTCATAACACCTGACTCCTTTTTGTGGTACTCGTGCGTTTGAGCACATAAATCATGCATGTTATACTGTACAGTATGAAGTAAAAATAAAACACAGCGCTGTTGTGGAGAACAGAATGACTTAAATCCACATCCTAACTTTCTAACTGTTTGCAGATGACGTCTGATTCTCATGCTTTTGCTCTGTAAAGTGGAAAAAATCTGAGAAATGAAGGCAGGTAATGTTGGTTTTTGGTCTTTGAGACTTCTGATTTTTAACAGAAAGCCTGAGCTACTCTTAAATCTTGTGTCTGGGTCAAAAGATCCTCCAAAATTATTTCTATTCTGATAAATTCTATTTTTCATTATTTTAGGATTATAACACAATGAAATAAATATCTCCATAAATTCTCAATTGTGGAAAAAAAAAACATATTAAGTATCTTTTATTTGAATAATAAAGTTTGAGCATCCTTGTGTGTTGCTGTTTTTTCAATGATGATGATAATTTGTCAGGGAACATGGTGTGACTGTGATTCTCCTGCAATAGGAGGCCTTGAAAGAACATGCAGAGTGACGTAGCTGTGAGAAAAGGGGGAGGGATGGGGGGGTTACTTAATTTTAGACTCACCTTTTAACAAACTTCTGTTCATCACACGAGCCTCTGTAGTTATGAATAATCACCTCCTGTATAATTCTGTGGAATCACTTTGATCAGCCGAAAAAGCAAATTACGTAACAATTTAAATGACAGCAGTGTCCTATGTTGTGTTTCAGGCCAGATGGACAGCGTTTGGGCGATTTAAGCTCCCCTCAAAAATCATGTGAGGACACTATCAGATGAAATGTATGCTGGAATGTTTTAGGACAAGCGCTCCCTAAAATAGTCTCTTAAAACCTCCAGCTGAATGTTGTGGCACTTTTTTGATAAATAATACAAAGTCTTACTTAATGTTAGCCTGAATAATTCATTTTGCAGCAGTCATGCATAACGGCTGTCTTTGTGCCTGAAAGAGTTCTTCTTTGTCTAAGGCATAATTCAATGCTGTGAAAATATACAGGGCCGAGTAAACTTTAAGAAAGATATCAGATATCGGACTCGATTTGTTTGTATCATGTGTGCAATTTCATGTCATGTCATGTGATTGCTCAGATGGGGATGAAGGTGATGAATCAGACTCTCTTAACTGAAGACATGAACTCTCGGCATCCACCCAGTCTCTGTATTGGAGAGGCTGTCACATTGATGTCTCTGGTCTACTCACTGTCTACTCACAGGCTGCAGGGAGGCCTATTTATAGATCTGTCTCTGTTCTCTGCTTCTACATCGGTCCCCTCTTTCCCTCCATCTCTCTTTTTCTCTCCCCTTCCCTTCCCTCTAATGGGTTGATATTTATGGAGCTGCACAGCTATTATCTTCTTTGCATCTTTGAGGTACAGATCACGTTGTGTCACATCATAAACTTTTTATTTTAAATCCAACATATCTGTGCAGAAATAGCATTTAATCAAGTCTATTTAATGAAAAATAGTAAAGCATTAATTCAAGGTTTTATTTCTAACGTCCGATTGGTCACGAGCTGTCATGTTACACCTTCAAGCCTCACAGATTACAAGGCGATCAATCTTTCTCCATCATGTTTAAACATAATATTGTTTTTAGGGAAAATCTGAAGTTGTAGCATGTCTGTTCTGCTACTGCTCTCACTTTTGCTCCAACAGGAGGAACGATGACAGCAAGAAAAACCTGTTTTTATGCTCATTTTGGCACCTGACTATTGATTTAAGACAGACTTTAACCCGTCCTCTAAATCCAGTGTGTTGATACTGACTCATGTTTCATGACATTCATGGTCATGAAATCCTAATGACTTTGACGATCCTCCTCTGACTTTTACTCGAGGTTAACATTTTAGCTTTTAGTGAAGTATGTTTACAACTATTGGATCACCCTGGAACTTCATGGTCCACAGAGCATGAATTTTAATAACGAAAATCCTCTGACTTCTCATCTAAGCACCATCATCAGGTAATTATCACATTTCAGCAAGGTCATGATAAACATTTTACCTATTAAACATTAGCATGTATCTGCAAAACAGAAGAGAGGATGCACACACACGACTATCTGTCTACAAACTTAAAAGTGCTCATACAATTCAGAGAGGCGTTTTGACAAAAATGTAGGATTTTTCAGATGATCAGGAGCTTTTTCAACAAGATGCAGATGAAAAGTGTCATCACAGTTTTTGTCCACTGATGCTAACGAGGAATTTGATCCAGTGATTTAGAGGGCATTCGCCCATGGGTGACGTAATTATGCCTCAATGATCACTTATGCCTTATGGACATAATGCTTCATGTGATGAAAGTGAGTATTATTATTATTATTATTGTTATTATTATTATTATTGTAGTGGAAGTGAACAGTGTTCTGTTTTGCAGCTACATATCCTGTAGATGTGACCTTTAAAACATAACCTTCTCCAGGATGATTGCGTCAGTTAAATAAATTGGCTTGATTAGATTTGTATGTTTAATGTCAACAGCATGAATTACACGATCCTTTACAAGCTTTATTTTAATACTTTAGTTGACCAGAATTGCATCATGTGAAGTGCTGAGCTGAATTGACGCCGCTAGAAATTCAATTACATGTCCATCAGCGGGCCCACCGGTGTGTTTCGGGGTGTGTAATGTCTCCAACGTTTACCAATAAAGATGACACCAGCGTCCCTGAAAGTGTAGCAGTGCATTCAAAACACAGGCTGGAAGAGACGTTGGTGCTGAATCCCAATGCCTCCTGTGTGCTTTGTGTGCTTTCACTTTTTACAGGATGTTCTAGGTGTCTGAGCAGTGCAGCAAGGAGCCGGGCTAATAGTGGGATACTTATTATAGCCCTAGCAACAGGACTGGGATTGGTGGCTGCGGAGAGTGAGCCTATCAGCTATTGGCTGGCGAAGACAGCCGTTCAAAGCACAGAATTTCATCTCATGAAAGGTTCAGTGCAGCAAGCTGCAGCGAGAGGCTGCAGTCTGAGGGTGGGTGATCCAGCAGCTTGCCACTTCAGCTTATCAATCAGTGTGGGCACTCGACTCCCAGTTTGAAATGCGAGGATACACATAATTACCCAGATAAGCTCAACCTTTGGGTGTAAAAAACACAACCTGCGTGCAAGTTTAAAAGCCTGAGAGATGCAGATTCTCCATCCATTGTCCATCATGAAATGCAGGATTATATTTCACTTTACTGCAGTGCTCCTGCAATCTTAAAAAATCTTTTTTGTCCTTTTGAAGCGATATACTTTGATCTGTGCCCTAATTTAGTTAATAATTAGCAGAGTGTCCTTAAAAAAAGAGCTTCATTTAAGACATAAAGTAGTTTGTTCTGAGGGCTGACGGCGTCTCTGCACTGCAGCTGATACAGACTCCATCTCATTCGTTCACCCACAGTTACTCAACTCATGCAGTGATGCAGGCGTGTACAATACACACACAATCTAGATTTTGGTGCACACACACACACACACACCGATTATGTTACTCACAAAGGGTTACATTAGGTCATAGTGACTTCCTGTATCTATGTGTAGGCAGTCGTTCTTTACTGTAAAAGTCTTTTCAGTAATGGACTTAAGAGAATATAAAGGAATGAGCTATGCTATGGCTGCGTTACAGAGAGAAATGAAAATATAGAATAATACCGATAAACAAATAACTTTAATGGGCAACAAAAAAAATCCTCAGAGCATACAGTTTGTATCCTATTTTCTGCTATCCCCCCCTCCTCACTCTTTACTAATTTCCAATTAAGCTTCTTTAATTTAATATGTGATTAAATTATATTCTCCTCAGAGCTTGTATTTATATGTTTTTCATGTCACAGAAACAAGGATCTACATCCAAAATAAAGAAACTTAAAAAAACAAAAACACAAACCACAGAAGAGAGAGACAAAAAACAAACAAACACACAATGCATGTATTCTTGGCAATGGGTGAAAGTCTCCTTACATGGTTTTTCCAAAATATCAAAACAAAAAAAAGAAAATCCAGCCTCCGCTCATTATTAACACACGATTTAAAAATTGAAGTGTAGTAGGGCTTGACTCTATTTGAATATTTAAAAAGCTGTGTGAGCAGCCGTGCAGAATGGCATTAGGATTCCATGCTATTTGTCTGGCAAGCCTTCAAGACCAACTTTATACTACGTTAAAAATAAATCAAAGCAGCTGTGTGACATATAAGCGTGAGCTCATGGAGGCTGACTCATCATGGTGACATAATTGGCATACGTGAACGTGGTTGTGTTGACTGACCTTAAGGCTTTAGGTTTCTCTCATAAGCCATCACATTTGAAATAAAAAATAATAATAATAAAGCCTTAGAAACTGCCATCTAATATATGAATCTAATAATCGATAGAATTAGCAGCACGATAAATCCGTTCAGCAGTTTCTAGTGTGTAAAGTTTGTTCTGAAGATGTGAAATTTTTACAATCTGCCTAAGCTTTCCCTGTGACTCTATTTGTGCATTGGTGTTGAATATTCATATCTATGTGCTGTACAGAGAGCAGTACCGTCTGACACACACACACACACAGAAAAGTGAGTGTTGGTAAAATATTACATCTTGCACACATGCTTGCATGATCTTAAAATACTGGCAGATAAATCATTTTTTTCGGTAAAGGCTGACTTGCAAAATGAGGCATATTAAATAATGATACAGGCACAACAAAGAAAGAAAGACATACTCAGGGCGTAAAACAAAGAGTTAAAACATTTCTATATGAAATGTTTGTTTTTTTTTCCCTATAAAACAAATTTACTTATGGGTGACAATACAACAATACACTAGACCACCACGTAAATGGTGCGTTTATAATTTAGTCATATTCTTTTTTATTATCATAGCTATTATTTCGGTTCTTGTGCAACTGCTACATAATGACTCACATTCAAGATATTTTGTCACTCAGGAACAGCTAAAAGGTATAAAAACAAACAAAAAAACAAAAATTGTATATTGTCAGAAATAAAATATGGTCCATGTTGTGAATTCATAACAGAAACATTGAGCCGGGAAAACGTCACCATTATTAAAACTGGATAGCATGACAGAAAAAGGTACTTAAATACTGTTCAAAGGACAAAAATATAGCATAATCATACTTCAATGTGACAAACACCAGCTGGTAAGATTAAGTGATCACTGGTGGGTTTTTAATCTTCCATTTTTTTTTTCTTCTTTCATTAACAAATTAAAAATACACATATTGCATGTCACTATAGCAACGCCCATTACAGGTCAATTTTTACGATCACCATTTTGGTATAGCAAATCAAAAAACCATAACAAAAAGGAAATAAATTAGAAATTAAAAAATCAACATCAGACAAAGCCTGTTTTTTCTCAATCATATGAATACTTAACACCCACAGTATAAGTTAATAAAGTCAAGCTACTGTATATAAATACATCACCAGCATGCACAATATTGAATAATCGATATTATTATTGTTGTCATCATCTTACACTGAAGAAACAGTATAGTAGGCAAGTGCATTTAATAAAACAAACACAGAAGTAAACCACAAACTCTGAAGCTGCTTTAATTGTTTTTTTGTTTTTTTTTTGTCTTTTTTTTGTCATTTTCTATTGTTAAGTCTCTGCCTTTAGTAATCTTCACCTTCAAAATAAACTATGGTTCCAGTGACATAGTTGGAGTGGACTATTCTGTGAGATGCCAAATACACTTTAGACTAAAGAAAGGGAGGGATTTTTTTTTTAATCTAACCAGTCCTCATTTTCACAACCATAATAATATATCTTTCATAATTTTGGAGAATTAATCGAGTTTTTAAAACTTTTCTGGTTGGTAGAGTGAGTTTAACCAATCAATGGCTTTCCGGGCCCTTTCTCATATATAGACTACGACTGGAACCAATGCAAACTAGTTTTGTGAGGCATTCCCATTCAAGCATTTTCTCTCTCTCAAGTGACTCAAATGCATCTCTATCACGCAAAAACCTAACTTAAGCAGCTTATCTTGACAGAACAAGACCAGTTCCTATGCCAGTGTGAGGCTGCCATTTCAATCCAACAACAACCACTTCAGGCTGATTGACTGACATATCAGTGGTTTTGGCAAATGTCAAAGAGAAAATCAAGAAGACGGAGGCCCTTTCAACTGTATATATATTTCTATATATATTTAAACTAAGATTTAACCTCCACTCTCACCTCTCTTTTGATTCTTTTCATTTAACACATGGAAAAATAAAGAACTGCTGCTGCGGTAGTATCATCGGCAAAAGCGGCTGCCAAAGTCCACCGGCCCTTCATATTTTTTCGAAGTGTGGTTTCTCTTTAATTGTTGCCCTCCCCTCCCTCGTCATCCTGCTGGTCACTTGTCCACAGTGTCAAGTTGTCTCGGAGCAGCTGCATGATGAGAGTGGAGTCTTTGTAGGAGTCCTCGTTGAGGGTGTCGAGCTCGGCGATGGCGTCGTCGAAGGCGGTCTTGGCCAGATGACAGGCCTGCTCTGGGGCGTTCTGGATCTCGTAGTAAAACACAGAGTAGTTGAGGGCTAAGCCCAGGCGGATGGGGTGGGTGGGCTGCATGTGCTCTTTGCTGATTTCGTGGGCCTCATTGTAGGCCTTCTCTGACGACTCCACTACCGTGGCCCTCTTCTCCCCCGTGGCCACCTCGGCCAGGTACCGGTAGTAGTCGCCCTTCATCTTCAGGTAGAACACTTTGCTCTCGTGCTGCGTGTCGCTGCAGTTCTTGATCAAGAAGTTGTCCAGGAGGTTGAGCACATCCTGGCACACGGCTTCCAGCTCCTTCTCAATCTTCTCCCGGTAGGCCCGGACCATCTCAATCTTCTTCTCATTGCCGTCAGCCGAGGTCTTCTGCTCAATGCTGGAAATGACCCTCCAGGAGGAGCGACGGGCACCGACCACATTCTTGTAGGCCACAGACAAGAGGTTCCTCTCCTCGTTGGACAGGGCCTCGTTCAGCTCTGTTACCTGGAAGAAGAAGAAGAAGAGCAGGGACTCTTTAATCACCACCACAACCCTAGATATACACCTTACATACAAATATATTTTCCAACCAAATCTAGCTCCAGCATTTTTTTACATGAAAGAATCCTAAATTGCAGCACAATTCACAGCACAGCAGATGAGCAATATTTCATGTGTCATGTGCAATTCACAGTTTCCATGGCAATCCGTTCACTTAGTGCACCACTAGCTCCAGCTGCCACACGGACAGCTAATGCTAGTTAGGTGGAAACGATATTCAAGATAGTCGGCGTCAGTGGGGGTTGGGAAAGGGAAAGGCGAAGAGGAAGGCTGGAGATGGCTAAAATGTTCCCACGAGCGCTGCGGGGCAGCTGCACTGTAAGTGAAAACCACCACTGCACAGGCGGTTCACGTGTCCCAGTGACCTTCTCTCTGGCTGAGGCTGACCCTTTTACCTTGTCTAAGACGCCACACTGTGACATCACTCTGAGTTAGATTGTTAAATTAAGATTTTGGCTAATCAGAGTGATGGTTGGACATTAATCAAAGAGAACATGTTGCTATAAAAAAAGGGACATTTGAGAAAGCAATCTTGTGTTGATGGCTTCAGTCAGATTAATAACTGCACATGGACCGGAATATACGTATAAAAATAAAGTATAATTGGCTTCGGTTTAACGAATCCTTTTACCTCATAAGAAAATAGTTTATAATAATTATGCCTTTAATGTGAAATGCTTCTACTTGATGTGCTAATATTTCTCATAAGCTGAGTTGACATTCTCAGCTCAGGCAGAGGAGCACAAAGATGGCGCAGGATCGGCAACGTCACACACACACACACACACACACACACACACCTAGTGGATAGAGAGGAAGGCTCATCCTATAGAGATGGAAGGCCTTTATTCTGCCTGTCCAACGTACTGATTCAATTCAAATGCAAATTACAAATTGTGTGGGATGTACAGTCAAATGAAGCAGAATTCAATTAATCAAATGACTTTATTGTTATATTTATATATATATATATATAATGCATTCATGTTTGGGATGCTTACTAACATGCCAGTTGGATTACAGTTACACTACCAGTCAAACGTTTCAAATACATCTTCCTATTCACTTGAAAGAGAAAGTGTGTCCAAACTTTTGACTGGTACATGCATCACGTCATGTATTTTATGCGTTTGGCAAATCTGCACTGACATAACAACAACTACGAATGCCGTAAAATATAACAAACATAACGTAATAAAAACCAGAGTCCTTTTCTGGTTGCAGTATCAAGGGACTCCCTTAGATTATAGAGTAAGTGTACACACCCCTGCAAAAGGGCCTAGTTTGGACCGCACTGACATGGCAGATTGTTTAAAAGGGGGAAGGAATCCCTCCCTGCACACACATCATCCCACCTCCTGCAACTAGAAACCCCTGAAGACGATGCACGGTTGCTCACTCCATCTCCTCTGAGGAACATAAAATGTTCCTCGTATAAAACATGTATAATGACTTCAATCTATAATGGACTGAGATCATACGGGACTGCCAGGATGCTATTACTTCCAGTAAGAGCTGGTGTGACACAGCGTTTTTTTTTTTAACCCACTAGTGAATCCGGTTCCCAGAATGTGTTATAAGGAAAAAAGAAAAGTGGATGAAGGCTCAGTCGTCAACCCTGACCAATAAGGGCTGAGAAAGATCCCGTGAGGCAGGCCACCCATGTCATCCTCTTTCCATCAGTATATGCAGCAAATATTACACTTAGTGCTTAGTCAGGGTCATTAACCCAAAATGACTTCAAATTGCTGCTGGATTGATGTGGCGTCCTGCCACAAAGACATCACATGCACAGACTAAGACACATGAGCATCTGCCAGGAATGAAGTGAACAAGAGAGAAAACAAAGCCTACTGTACAAATGTGATCATACTGACTCACTGCAATATGACAAAGAATATTCTAGAGAGATTATACTGCCTCCTACGTTTGTTTAGAGTAAAGAGCAGTTACTGGGAGCTTTATGGACCATTGGATGGACAAAAAAAACAGCTTCTCATAATTTATATAATTTTAATTAATGTGACAAAGAGAGGAAGAAGAAGAAGAAGAAGAGGAGGAGGAGGAGGAAGAAGAAGAGGAGGAGTTGATAGGCTATTTCAGAGCAATTTCATATGGCTCCCAGCAGCAGGAGCTTTTAGAAATGAGGTGGAGTAGTAATGAGAAAAATAACAAATGCAATAGAGTAGGGTCATTATATGATATGAGCCTCTTATTAGATCAAGATCAAGCTCAGGCCTGCGTGCATTTTCATTGTAATATCTCTTCACTGAACGGAACGGCTGACAGAAAGGCACCGCCC
Organism: Pampus argenteus; assembly: GCA_036937835.1. Classification (NCBI taxonomy): domain Eukaryota; kingdom Metazoa; phylum Chordata; class Actinopteri; order Scombriformes; family Stromateidae; genus Pampus; species Pampus argenteus. The sequence continues at coordinate 6,638,294 of CM072868.1, forward strand.
AAGGAGCAGACGATCTGGATACGACTCAGGGGAAAAAAAAGAGCCAATGACAAGACAATAAACATGAAATATTATTATTATATATAAACGATGTCTTATTGTAGTGCAGAAATATCACGCCAGTGTCACTCCAGATTTACAGCCAACGGGTCTGAATACAAATAAATAAATAAATAAAATAAAATAAAATAAAAAATTTTACGCACATTGAGCTGTGATATAAACATCAATCACACACACACACATTTTAGTCATTATTATTATGATGTTTTTGAGTGGACTTACCGATTTCATAGCAGCTGCCATATCATCATATCTCTCAGCCTGTTCAGCCAGCCTGGCTTTCTGCACCAGCTGCTCACGATCAACCATGTTTTAAAATGATATTTGGTTGCTTTAGTCGAGCTGCTCTACTTTGGGGGTTTTTTGGGTGATGAAATGACTGATATTTTTTAAATCGCAATGCAGTGAAATCCTACGCGAACGTAACGCTGCAGCTGTTCCCTGCTGTCTGTCTGTGCTCCGTGCAGACGGGACACCCTCTCCTCTCACACACACCCCCCCTCCTCACAAACTCTCCCCCGGCTGCGTCATCACTCAGAAAGGTGGGTGTCGGTGCCAATGATGTAACACCCCATACATGGGAACCAGAGGGCTATGGCATACAGCGCTGGGATAAAAAGCCTTGTGGGAAATGGAGTCCCTGTTGGAGCCAGGGACGTGTCCAGGCTCCATTATCATGAGGGGGGGCCCCCAAGGGTGACACAGCATCTCACATTGGAGGCTGCTGATGGGGCATGAGGTTAAATCAGGTGCTCACATGGACATCAAAACATTGTTCTTGTTCATGCTGTTTATTCAACGTTTATTTGGAAATCTTGACTATTGATTGTGAACGTATCCTTTAAAATATGACAGTCGACTTTAAATCCCAGCGGACAAAATGATCTTCAGTTTTGCTGTTGACTTTATGTCCTCATTGTTCCTCGTTGTTGATTCAGTGACCGATTCATTGTATGTAGACGAGTGTGACATTAGACCGATTAAGATTAAGACGTAAATTGAGTTTTAAGGTGAAGAATCTGCTTCTCGTTTGAAATGACCTTTGGTTTCTTTTATTTCAGAATCAGTTTTTAAATTAATTCAAAGTTTGGTTTGAAAGACTAAATGGCTGTTTACTGTAACCCTAAAGTCATACAGATTCACATCCTGAATATAGACTTTGTCTCATGTTCTCAGCATTTTGACTTTTGAATTTTCTGTATATTTTTAATTTATGACCTAATCATTTACTGTAGGGCAGCTCGCTGGACGTCCCTGAACTGTAATCTGAGATCACAGCATTTCCTGTCCTCAAGGCCGCATGCATAGTGAGCGATGCAAAGGTCAAAAGTCTACTGGTGAGGTCAGATGTGTGCAGTCATATTTCACTAGTGGTGGCGAATATGCTCATATCATATCATCTTTAAATTCAGCACCACCCACTAACAGTCAGGACAGTGTGTTACAGTAAGTGCGAATTATTATAGTGTGATGAATCTGTACCAAACCAGCTGAGCAATACAAGCTTCTTAAAGCATAATATTTTACGGTTTGCAGCTCCCCCTTGTGGATGAAAATGGAAATATCTGAGGATGAGATGTTTTACAGTTTGTTTGTAGGGCCTAGAAAACATATGACTTTTTTTGAAGCCAGGAATAATAAAATTGTTTTCAAGTTTACACAACAAATCCATATTATAATGAAAAATTAATGAAACTAATACCAACTAACATTGTCTCACATTTTATAAAACACTTTTTTGGGTGGCTGTATTCTTAAAAAATGCGACTGCACGTGTGTATTTGTTCATGTGGTGCCCTTCTTCTGATTATCACCTGCTGACCTGGTCTGAGGTCAAAAGAGGAAGTCACAACTGGGTCAAATTGTGATATCATGAGTCAGGCCAAGTGATACAAAAAAAAAGGCCACAATGTTTCCTCTCTACAGTTGAACCGAGACTTGATGTTTAGTATCGGTACTAATATTGAATGAGCAGGTGGAATCGTATGTGCTTTAAATAGAGTTTTCCTCATTTTATCTCTTTACCAGTACAAAACTAGAGGAGGCAACATTATAAAACATCTTTTCAACCAAACCTAATTTGCACTGCTTCTCCCAGTGAACTAAATTGTTGTATTTTGACAGACACAAAATATATATCAAGTTGCCAAATGCTGGATAGCTGCAGCTCAAAAGAACAGTACAGTCTTACAGTGCAACAGGCAGTGCTACAGCATCAAATCTATCCACTTGCTTCAAAGAGGATTACCGTACCTTCTGCTTAGCTTAGTTACCTCAAATTAGGATAAGGGTAAGGAGAGGTCTGCTGTATACAGCGGCCATCTGTTTGCCAAGCGGACAGTCGAGAACTCCCGCTGCTGTAAATGGAGACAAGTCTAGAGTTGGATGTTTTGATATACCCAGATGAAGTGAGGATTGCTACTCCGGACAGTATCAGACAATGGGAACTTGAGACTGCAAGCCAGGTGTCCATACCCACCGTTCGGCTCTTTGTGGCGCTTTACCCATACAACCCTGCTGCAATGTCTCCAAACTACGACACAGCTGCAGAGGAGCTGCCTTTTGTTCCAGGCCAGATAATCAAGGTAAAACCTCATGTGTTCACCTCTCTCTGTAACTTCTACTTCTACTGTAAAAAAAAAAAAAGTCAGAATTATAATCGTGTACAGATCTCTGTGGTGCTCTTTAGGTTGCACTGGCATGTTTGTTTGAAGTGTTTCCTCACTTGATCAGTTGAAAGACCATGATGTTGTTTCCTGTTTGTGCTAGATTCAGCCCAGCTATATGTGAACAATGATGTGCACTTCCTTTCGATATATCCTGTCAGTATTTTCAATTTCACTGAAATCTATTTGTTTCTGCCAACTGTAAATATACACATGCATGTATTTATTTCTTCTCATACTAACAATACAGTAAAAAAAAAAAAAAAAAAAACCCTAGAAACTAAATTTTTGCATCTGTTAGGTGTTGGGAGATAAAGACTGTGATGGTTTCTATCACGGTGAGTCCGGTGGCCTCTCCGGTTATGTGCCAAGCAACATGGTGGATGAAATCCCAGTGGATGATGAATATCTGAAGCATCTACTTATGCAGCAAGGATTCCTCCCAGTGGACCATCTGTCTCTGGAGGACGCTGGTACTTTAATCTGGATGCATGAAAATCACTCCTCCTGGCCTGTTGTGAAAGCTCATTTTACATTTAAGTGTCGTGCAATTTCAAATTAGTTTCTGTATTTTGGCCCACAGGTATGTCTTTAACGCCACTGAGCGATGTTGAAAGTATTCCTGATAATGCGGTTGTTCGCAGAATGGTGGCCTTATTTGACTATGATCCGTGGGAAAATTCACCCAACGTGGACAACGAAGTAAGCACTAGAATAATCTATGATAATCTGATGCATAATCTATTGCTATGAATTCATCAAAGTGGTTTATGATGTTTTACAACTTAAATATGTTGTTTTTTTCTTTACTCTAACAGGTTGAACTTGGCTTTTGTTCAGGAGACATTATATATGTTTTAGGTGACATAGATCAAGATGGATTCTACTACGTGAGTGTTATCTGCACATGTTTACAATTACCTAGTTTTTAAACTCTATATCTGTTCACAATTTTTGCGTTTTAATTTAAACTTTAGGGGGATCTGCAAGGACGACGAGGTTTGGTCCCATCAAACTTTCTGCAGCCACTACCGTGGGATTAGAATAAAACACCACATTATAGGATATTTGGTACCAAAGCCAATTCTCAGATAGAGCAAGATATCAGCAGCATTTTTATATATAAAATATTTTACAAATAGCTACATGGACGTGTTATGTGTCAAAATAATTTTTATATTTTTTATATTGTCATAAAGTGCATAAGTGCAGCACCTGCTTTAGATGGCAGATCAATGAGTGTCGATCTAAATTAATCAGTTTAATCAGAATGCTGCAAAGTGAAAGGAGTTTTCATCATACACCGGTTGGATTAAATAATTTATTGAAAGATTATATCAGTAATTACACATTTTTTGCTAGGCAATACAGACAATTACAAATCATATTTAAAAAAAAAACATTCAAACTTATATTATTGTTTTATTTTGTAACAATTCACTGTGGAAGAGTAAAATTCACTTTTCTTCTACTTCATG